>JAEQBH010002993.1:0-538363 GCA_016808115.1 Tetrastigma voinierianum | reverse complement strand
TTATATAGTGCTTAGAATAGTAGTACAAAGAGAAGCTTATCTCAAATACCCATTATACATGAAGGGTAGATTGGGAAAAATCACAAAAATGGTCAAAACGTCAAAACGCAGGAAAGGTGAACAATGGCAGGAGGTGAACAATGGTAGGAGGTGGCAAATTCGCAAAACTTCGAAATTTCGCAACCTACGAAATTCTAATTGCTAAATTTTAGCGTTATAAAATTCTTAATAATTATTAATTTCTTCATATTCTACTCTTCTTTCATACGGTTTCTAATCTGCAATCTTTGAGTTCGGCTAATTCTTCTTGCTTGGATCGACTCAACAATTTTGTCAAGTTTAGCTTGCAAAAACTACAAAATTAGCCACAAAATGCGATCAGTAGTATAGTCGGGACCTTAATGTTTCAATTGGGTTAATTACGCTGATTAGTACACAAAAAATTAACTCCAAAGGCACCGCAATAAACGAGCTCAAAATAGCACTTTTTGAGCACTAATCACCAACTGAATCTATCGTGAATGTTGACTCTATAGTCATATGTGAAATCATAAACCGGAAAGTGAAAAAAAAGATATTAAAAAGTGTATTTGTATAAGAATCTTTTACATTACACATAGACATTGTATAAAGGCATTATTTTGATAAATGCATGATTCATATTGAACTGAAATGGAATAGAGAACTATATAGAACCACTGACCATGAAAATGCTTAGCGTATTGTTTTATCAATGCGCAGGTATCGAGTGATAGACAGTGATTGAAAGCGGACCCAAGGTCGAGGAGCTTAGAGTCACTCAGAAAGTTCACGGAGTATGCTCCATACATACATCCTCACCAATTTTGAGCATGACATTGTTTTGTAAACAAAGGAGTTGACTCGAAATTATTTTGTACCTATATACGAATACGATTTTAGATATAATGTTGTAAATGGCATAAAAGGCCATTTTTGGTTAAATGCATATTTTGTAAAGGAATTGCATTGAATTTGTAAATGTTTATGGGCTTGCCACAAATTTAAATCGCTTCCGCAAATATTTGAGAACGAAAATGCTTATATTAATGAAATGTATTTGATAAATGGATTTCATTAATGGCTTGATTTGAGGCGTCGGGTTCCGGTTCGAATCACGCCAGCCGAGTTCGGGAGCGAGCTTCGAAGTCGCTACACTTTAGTTGTATCGAGCATCCACGGATCGGTTTGGACCATGGCCGGTCGGATCGAAAAAGGGGTGCTACACTATTAGTATGTCCTGCTCTGAGTTGTTTTAGAAAAGCTTGTCATTTACCTATTAAATTGGAGCACAAGGCTATGTTGGCAATTAAGAAACTGAACTTAGATTGTCAAGCTGCAAAAGAAGATAGACTACTTCAGTTGAATGAGTTAAGGAATGAAGCTTATGGCATTATAATTTACAAAGATAAAACTAAATGGCATGATCAAAAAATTTTGGCGAGGAAAAAGTTTAAGGTAGAGATGTATTCTTGAAAAAAATTTTCTACAACGTATGTCACAGCTAAGGACACTAAACATAGCGATCTTGGGGAGCGACTCAATGAAAATAGGATTTTTAATCTTTTTATTATTTTAGTTTGTTTTTAGTTAAGTTAGTGCACCTTTTGATTTTTACTATTTTTAGAGTGTATGTTAGTTTTTGTTTGTTTTTTAGGACATTGAAGTTGAATCTTATATGTGGGACTTCATCAAGAACCACCTCAACCCAAACTCAATGATCAAAATTGATCATCTAGGGGAGTCCTTAGTTCTTAACTCGTATATCTCATAAATTGAGGGCAATGCATGTTTTAAGTTTAGGGGAGTTATTCTTATGTTTTAAATTGGTCCAACAGCTTCAAGTATCTTGTTTAGTGTTTCCTTCTATTTCTTTCGATTGTGTTTAGTTTCTTTATTATGCAATAGTTGAATTTTGTTGTGTTGAAAATGTTGAGCTTAAATGATCATACTTGAATGGAATTGTTTAAATCATAATCAATTTGTGTTTCATAACATGATTTTGTAATTGTTTTGATCCAAAATGATGCATGTTATATCTTTTAAAGTTTGATAAGAATTGTTCAGCACATTGAATTGTTAGAGTTGATGGGAACATAAATTATTTCGTGACATATTTTGAAAATGTCGCGACATTTCATGCATTATGGCTTGTCAATAGAAAAATCGATCATAGGATATCGGAGCAGCAAATTTTGGGGTCATATACCCCATCCATCGATATGTATACGTACTTAGGAGGTAACCTTTGACAAAATGAAGAAGAAATGCCTACGGTCCTCGCCTTTTACATTTACTACAATCACGAGAATCCAACAAGAGAGCGAAAAAAGTTGAATGGGTGAGGAAGAAAAAGGAGACAGAGTTGAGTGGATCTTGGCAAGCTAAATAATCGAGCAGTGGTGAGATGTACTCGAAAGTTACAACTCATCAAAAAAACTAAGCTAAAAGTTCAAGTCGACAAGCGACAACTCAAGATTTTAGAATGTTAAGAATGATGGAACAAAGAATGTTGGAGTGAGATATCAGTAAAGACTTATCTGAGGAAAGAAAGGGATTAGTACTTTGAGGAAGAAATCAAAAAAAGAGATCATTACATGGATGAAGCAATCAGACAGAGGGATTTTGAATGGAATGAAGAATTGGAAAAAAGAGATGAAATGTGGAGGAATGAGCTCCAAAAGAGAGATCAAGGTTATTGGAAAGGGCACTGCAAAAGAGATGAAAAGGTGCAAAAAGTATTGAAAGGAAAAGACAAGGCAATGCATGACTCATTGATCTCCAAAGACAAATTTTGGTTAGATATGCTGGAATCCTTCAATCATCCCTTGAAATCTATATATTATGAACAAATTAACATGGGCGAACTTTGGGATCAATGCGTAGGGAGGTAGGTGGTACAAGCGAATGTAAAATGCTAGATTAGGTTATGGCGGTGGATTTTAGGAAAGAAAAATGCGACCCCGAGATCACCATCTCTGACCATCTCTTATGTCATCCAACCTCATATGACATACTTTTTAGGACCAGTGTCTTAGGAGCCTAAAGACCCTCAGCGAGACAAGAAAGATCAGAACAAATGAATGTCTCTCTTGTATCCCCAACTATATCTCCAAAATTCTTTTTTATAAAATCTTCCCTTAATATAAATGAAATACCTTTGCTAAAAGTATGTTGATTGTGTATTTTTTTTCTACATGTTCCTCCTGTATTTGAGTAAACATGCTTATAATTGTGGATCTATTTAATTGTTTGGTTGGATTGAATATTCTTGAGATTACTTGTGTCAACATTGTTGGACTAAAAATCAATAGTTTGATCAAATTGAACTTTTGACTAACTATATGGCATAGTATCTTGTAAGAAGACCAAACAATCAAAATAGCACAAAAGAAAATTCTTGGTAGATGAAGTAGGAAAATTGAGCTCAAAAGAATTGGAAGGTTGTGATGTTGATAACAAATAGGCTGAAGTCATAGACTCGGGAAGATTTAAACAAATAATAGAGCTGATAAGGCTTATAATTCTATTTTGTTTGAACATTTCAATTATAATGAGCCTTGAAAACATGCACATGATCACTATTCCCTTTATAACTGATTATGCTTAGGTTAGGAATATCTTATGAGATTCATCATAGTTTTAGTCTCCAAAGGTCCTAAAACTTGTTAGATTATGATTCAAGGAGAAATTATAGGCAATACAACCAACAAGAAATGATTTCAACCATCCTTGGAAAGTTTGTGTCTTTCAAGCCTACCTCCATAATATGCATATGCATATACCCTAGTTCTTTGTTTGAGCTAAATGTCAATTCTGTCATCAAAAGCCAAGTAAAAAACCTTAAGCCTCCTTTAAATGTAATCCTTCAGCAAATAACCCTTAGTTTATCAACATTGCAATCTAATTGCATAGGAAATAGAAAATGGGACAAGTTTAGGGGAGTACAATTTGTAATGTGAAGAAGGATGAGATTAGGGGGTGTGAAAGAATGATCAATTGGGATGAAGAAGTGAAGTAAAGATTGCACTAATAGAAGTGCACAACAAAAAAACAAGAAGCTGTAAAATTACAACAGTATTAAGGGGGAATGTGTTTTGTCTTGTAGCCTTCCTCCCTTGAGCCATTAAGTTCTTAGGGGTGTTTCAACACCTTGTACCCTAAGGCCAACTGGTATCGGAGTTACCAACCCAAAGCTCTCTAAGGGTGGTAGAAAGCTTTAAAAGGCAAAACATTGCACCATTTCCAAAACCTTGAACAAAAAATGAAAAGAGAAGAGCTTCTAGTATCAGGAACTGAATTCACAGTCTGAAAGTGGTCAAAAGGAATTCCATAATGGAGAATATGCAAATTGATGCACCAAAACAAGTTTGGGTGTGCTTGAAAGTTGTTTTTAGTAGAAAATGGAGGATGAGAAGTGTGAGTGCAAAATGTTGAGTTGTATATGCATTATGGGTAAACTTAAACCTTATATGTCCAGTTATCTACCCAATACATAAGCCATACATTACAAGCCTAAAAGACCTATTTGATCCTAAAGGTAGTGTTATGCCTACATTAGTGGAGAATAATATGACCAACAAGCCTATAGGACCAAAGTCAAATTAAGGAGACTTCCACGATTTTACATAATATCTCTTAAGATTACCTAACTAGCAAATATGTTAAAAAGGGAAGGCCAACACAAACTCACAAATCAGGGGTCAAGAACTGAATTGTTTACACTTCAGGAATTATCTGCTTGTTAAGTGAACTTAATTGAAAATCTTCTTTAGTCTATAATTGAGGTTTGTTTAGAATTAATATCACAACTGAAATTTCATTGAATTCAAATGTTGATTTATGTGAAAAGGATGATTGAAAGAAAAATGGCCTTATAGTCTAGCTAAATTGCTCGAGGATAAGCAAGGATTCTTTTCTTTGCTTGGGGACAAGCAAAACTTTAAGTTTGGGGGAGTTTGATGAGTATGAAACTCATAGATATTTAAGTCAATTTTTGATTGCATATTTGAGGCTTTAATGCTTTGTTTTATTACAACATTATGGAATCTTTACCAAATATTGTTTTGTAGGAATTATTGTAAAAAGAAGCAAAAGAGCAACAAAAGTGGCCTAAAAAGACTAAAGCATGAGCAAAGATGTCGCGACATTTCCAGTATGTCCGCGACAATAAGAAAGTTCTAAAGAAATAGAAAAATATTGTAGCGTCATTCAAATTTTTTGTCGCAACATCCATCCTAAAGGAATGTCATGCAGAAATGTCACGACAAAGTCAAGACATCTTTGAAGATCAGCCAGTGAGTCATATTATCGAGACAAATTTATTTATGTCGCGAAAATTATTCTTGAGGTCAACAGTTGCACATCAAGAGGACATTGTCATGACAAACATTGAAGACATAAGTTCAGAAGACAATGTCACGACAATCAACATAATGTCGTGACAATCTAAATTCAGCTTCAAAGGCAAATCATCAGTTGAGTGTCGTGATAACCTCACAACAATGCTAAAGATATATGTGAGGCGCAACAATGTCGCGACATTATAACTTTTGTCATGAAAAATCATCCTATGGGCATGCATTGAAGTCCACCAATCTGCCTTAAATTGCAGCCCAACAATGATTGGACTATAAATAGAAAGAGATAGGGCGTAGAAATATATACAAGACATAATGGAATGCAAAGTTATAATAGAGAGCAACCTAGAAGTAGAAAAGTGGAGTATATTGTTTTGTAAATAGTTTTCTTATTTTTTATTTTCTTTTTCGATATTTTTTATTTTTCATTAGAATAGTTGATATGAACTGAGTTTTGGAGGAAAGATTATTGAAAATCAAGCTACATTCACTATTTGAACTTGTTATGAAGTAGAAAACATTGTTTGAATTTTTATTCCTCATTTTATTGATTATGATCATAATGGACTTGTTTAAATAACTTGTCATTGTTGTGTAATCCAATGATGGCTAGCTAAATCCCTTGTGGGAAAGGATTGATGATGTGATTGCTATGTTTCCAAAGCTTTAATATGGGTTGTGGTGTTGAAGTCTTAAATGATATAATTAGTTCATATGTCTATTTTATTGTGCTTGATATATTAATTCCATGAACCAAACCATAGGATTTGTTACTACATCTGATATCTTGGATAGCCTCTAGTGACAACTAAGGTGTGTTCCTGAGGCTAGGAATAATGATCCCTTGGTATATGAAACTAATATTTTAAGAGCTTATCTGATATTAATCAAAATATGTGTTTATCGAAATAGGTGTATTAGTTAATCTGTAGAGTGATGTTTTGATTATATTGAAAAGAGCTTGTATTACCCTAGTTTTGGGAGCAAGTTGATAGGTGTGAATCTTGTTAGCATTTATAGTATGAATTTCATGTGTTTTATGTAACATAAATGCTAGATTCACACCAATATCGTATAAGAAAGCTCTAATCCCCTTATTTGCATATGCTCGGCAGTATTAGAAGGAAAATCAAGAAAAATGATGGAGAAACCAAGGGAAGAGGAAGTTGTTGAGTTGTAGCAATTCGCTCGTCGCGACGAAGCGCAAGCAAAGAGGAACTCTCGGGTTCGCCGCGACGAAGATAACCTTTGCCGCAATGAAGGAAGGACGTAACAAAAGACAACTCTCGAGTTTGCCAAGGTAAAGAACCCTTCGCCGTGACAAAGGATAATGGGCTGGACTTGTAAACAGCGATTTTTAAGGCCATCATAGGCCCATTTTCCAAGGCCTATAAATATATGCATTTTAGACATTTCTAGGGTTCGGTTTTTGAGGGAGAACACCCTCCTTAGGATTTCTCCTCTCTTCTTCTTGAATCACTTTAGGGTTTTTAGATTTTCTTCAATTTTACCTTGTTTTTAGTGTAATATTGAAGAACCCATCATCTCGAGGACATCATTTAACCTTGGAGCATTTCTCATCTCATATTCGTTTTGTATCTCTAACTCGCACTCTCTTCTCATCTCTTTCATTATTGTGGATGTAATAGACATGATTTTGATATTTTTATGGGTTGTAATGAGTAGCTAAACTTTCCTGTAGGGTTGATTGTTTAAATTGATGTTTGATTTATATATCTTTTAGAATGGTTTTGTAAACTCATGCTTGTGTGGATTTTACATGGTGTATTTCTTATGATTATTTTGGTTTTAACTAATTAAAACACACTGAGAGTTGGGTATTCGATCCCCATACTAGGGCATCCTTGGTGATGCTTGGATTACACCCTAAAATATGCTCATGGGTCTCTTAAGTTATGAATTAGTATATTGAAATACTAATTAACCCTGTCGGAAGAAGTCTAGGGGTGGGAATGCCACAATTACTAGATGGATTTCATTCGGATGCTTTTTCATCTCAGCATTATGTGAGGATCGTATAGACCAAGAGGTGATTAAACTGAGCATAGTTCAAGTAGTCCTATTGTATGGACCGAGAGGTGACCAATAGGATTCTCAAGGAAAGCACTACCTTATAAAAATACCATATTTAATGACCTAAGTGGAACGAAAGGAGAATAGGGAGTGGGTGTGAGAAATCGAGGGGAGACACGGAAGTGTAAACCTCATAACAGTTTCCTTGGACAAACACAAATATATTTTCATTAAACAAACACTTCATGAATATAAATCATAATTGCATCAATGGATATAATCAGCCCTAGTATCCTCCCTTACAGCTTTTCTTTAAAATCAACCCATTTACCTATGAATCTTATAAAATCAATTTTAGATTTATTTTGTTGTTTCGTTTGGAAGCCCTCTTTCACCCAGTCATCAGTCGCTCAAAATAGTGAGAGCAGATTTATTGCTTGGTACTCAATCCTCGATAAAACCACACCTTCCCTGTGGAATCAATATTTGGACTTGTTAGTCCACTATTTTACTTGTACGACTTATGCGCGTGTGGGAAATCACTAACAAGTTTTTGGTACCCTTTCTAGAGAAGGTACGATTTGTTTTTTGGTTTGAGATTTTGGCAAAAGAGAAGTTTACTAATTTGAGAAAAAAATTTCTTTTCTTTTCTTTTTTTTATTTCTTTCATATTTGGATTTTGTATACTTCAATTTTCTTTTATTTGCATTTTTTTTCTGAGTGCTAAGCATAATGTCAAATGAGGAGATGAATGAACTCTTCTCCTCCAACAGAATGTGCTTCTCGGCGGCCCAAATACTTCCAACATGGGAAGATATCGTCCACGGAAAGCGCACAAACCTCCACGAGACCAATAAGCACATAATTTGAAGGGGAATCATTTCCACAAACATGAAGATTTACTTCTCTCTACTACAAAAAACATTAGCACCAAATTCTGAGTTATTCGGGTTGGGGACATATGGTAATATCTTTATGGACATCCAAGTATGCATAGTCAGAAGGGTTCAGTTTTCTATTTTCAGAAGAAGTTAGAGCTGCATCGGATGAAAGGCTATTTTCTTGCATTGAAGGAAGAAATTAAAAGGGATAATGAGGCTCTAGAAATGTGGTTACCAAAATGATAGCAGACATGGGCACCAATTCGAAAAATCTCAATAAAGAAATGTATGTTATCATGGAAAGAATGGTGATAAAAGCTCAAGAATTAGAAAAAGTTATAAAGGAACAATCTTTAAGGCAACTCCAACGCAACATAAAGAATGATGACATACGGGAGAGTGAAAGCATATCTTTGAGCCTTGAAGATGAACTTTCGAGCTTGACATTGGACGAAGACAAGGACATAATTGAAAGTGGCAAAATGTCTTTAGTCCTTGAGGGAGAATTGCAAGTCTCGTCATTAGTTGAAAATAACGATCTGCTATTGTGGAAGAGCTATTATTGGAAAAGAAGCAAGTTTAAAAGCAACATCCCAACCTTATAATGGAAAATGTGTTAGTTGGAGTTGAAGACTTCTATTTCTCCATATAATCTTTAACTTTTGGCATGGAAGAGGACTGACAATTATCATTTGTAGAAAAACCTTCCGTTGCCACAAGTCAAATGTGGATTGATGTTGAAAATGGGGAATTGACACTCCTTATTGGTGAGGAGAAAATGAAGTTTAACCTCCACCAAAGAAAACCATTAACAGATGAAGAAAGAAGGGCATGCAAGAAGTTAGAAAGTTCATTTATGCTCATTGAGGAGAAAGCACCTAAGATACTTCAAGAGGACACTCTTGAAGGATATAAATTTGAGGCAACTCTTTCCCCACCAAAGAGTTGGCATTTGAGCCTACATTGATGATTCTGGGGGTGGAGAAACTCATCCTCACGAGCGATGAGGATGAAGAGGGAGAATTGACCACAATGAATGAAGGGCTAAAGCAAGCATCCCAGACTTCCCTAATGAGTCTAGTTGGACTCTAAAAATGGAGCTGCTCTTGGGAGACACCCAAAGCAAAAATAAGGATTTTTATCCATATAGTATTTTAGTTGTTTCTTTTTAGTATTTTTAGTGTGTTTTGCATGTTGATCTTGTGAGACCCCGGATAAAGTAAAATGATAGACACGGGTTGCAAACCTTGGAATTTCTCTAGATCTCGGATGACGACGTGGGTCATACTGTTGAGTTCGTCTCGCGAAATCTAGGTACATAGTCGAATTTCGTGGTCCCGAGAGGTCGGAATTACGTATTTTGAAATGACGAGACCGAATAGAGAGGGTGACCGTGGCATGAAGATGCATGCCATGTGCTTTTGAAAAGGAAGAGACACTTGGCACTTGGGTGGAAGCCAAGTGTCACACTTCTATCTTGCATGAGAGGATAGTGGTGGGAAAGTGGGCATGAATGACATGTGGAATGCTATGTGTCATGAGGATAGAAGGAAGAGGTGTTCTACACCTAGGTAAGGATTCTCCACCTAAAGCAATTTGTTCGGTGGAAGAGGAGAGAAAAAGGGAAAAAGAAAAGAGGAAAAGAAAAAGAAAGAAAGAAGAAAGACAACGGAAAGGAAGAGAGACAAGCGGTTCTCGATTAACAAAGCGAGAGGAGTTGCGTACGGTGCAGACGGATGCGCAACGAGGTAGGGTTCTACACTCTGGTTAGTCTTTGTTTAAGAGCCATGGAAATGGCCATGAGGGGTGCTTGAAATTAGTGGGTACAGTTTTTAAAGAATAATTTCAGATAGAAATTATTGTTGGATTGGGGGCCGGTTTAAGGTTGTGTGTAGTATTGAGCTGCGGTTCTGGAACTGATTGTTGTACTGTAGTTTGGGATATGAACAGGATGATCTTGGTTGTGTACTATGCATGTTGTTTTTTGAGTTTGGAGATTGAAATCCAATTTTTGTGTGTTATTGCTTGTTTGAATAACATGCAGATTGTGTGAGAAAATGATGTTAATATATGCATGCTTGTTATATATTAACATGATGTAATTGTGAAGCATGTATTATGAGTGTTGCATGTAGTTCCCATCATGCATGTAACATGAGATATTATGCAGTGACATTATCATTACATTTGCATGGGGTCATCGCGTGAGTTGGGTGTGAGTGCATGAATAAAATGGGTATTCGGAGGATTTATTAATACTTGATGATTCAAGGGTTGTCAATAAATTATATCGGAGGTTTGTCCAATGAACTCTATCGGAGGGTTGTCAAATAAGGGGTTCTCGGAGATGGTCCAGTGGTTCGATACTCGGAGGTTATCCAATGGTTAGTATTCGGAGGGGTTGTCCAAGTGTGTAAAATATTCGGAGGGTCGATCGATATCGAAGGTTGTTCGATTGGGTTTCAAAACAAAAAGCTTTTCTTTTGAAAATAGTTTTCATACATGGAAAATTGCATGTATGAGAGAGTCAGTGAGGACTGGGCATGACATAGACATTCATATAGAGATATGCATATTTTATATGAATGTGTGAATGATTTTATGGATTATGCCATTGCATGTGCACTTAGGTAGGGAGTAGCCCTTCTAGGAGACTTTCTCTACTGGGCATAGCTCACCCCGTTGTGGGAAAAATATTTTCAGTGCCGGGATGTACACCAAGAAGGCAACTTATGAGTCTTAGTTGAGAGGAAGATCTAAGATGGCTTATTGTGTATTTTTGTAAAATTTACGGGGTAGAAAACCCGGTTTTTGTTTTAAGCGAGCGTTGTCAAAATTTTGTACTTGTGATGTAAATAAATTGTAATTAAACTTAGATTATATGTTTAATAAAATTTGGTAAGGGTTGTGTCTTGCCTTGAGGGGATGTTTGGTTGCATCTGAACCGTAGGAAGTAGCCCTATTTCAATCCTATGTATTAGCCTAACTTTAAGACTGATTTTTAGTTGGGAAGAAAAGGGAATTTATCCCTTTTTTCCTTCTGGTATATTGTAGCCCCATCAGTGAGCTTGATGTAGGCTTTTGAATCACCCAAATCGGGCCTCTACAACCTAAGATATGGACCTTTTAGTCGGAGCGGTATGAGAGGGTGAGCTGTGTGGCCGAGCTCTTCTGACCGAGCTGACCTCTTGGGGCAGAGCTGACCTCTTCTGGCTGAGCTAACCTCTTAGGGTAGAACTGACCTCTTCTGGCCAAGCTCTCTTGGGATGAGCTGACCTCTTCTAGCCGAGCCCAAGTGGGATGAGCTGTGTGTGGCTGAGCTCACTAGTGATGAGCTGTGTGGGAATAGTGCCCTGTTTTGATTCTATGTGATGATCAGTTCTTGAGGCTGATTTTTGGTTGGGAAAAATTGAGAATTTGAACTAGAATCCTTCAAGGAAATTGTAGCTCTACCTGAGAAATTGACATTAGGCTGTCGAATCACCCAAATCGGACCTCTGACTGGCCTTTTACTTGGAAGGGTGCGAGAGGATGAAATTTGTGTGGTTGAGCTCTTGTGGCCGAGCTCAGTAGGGATGAGCTATGTGGCCGAGCTCAGCAGGGATGGTGTGTAGTAAGCTCAGCAGAGGATGAGGCTGTGTGTGGCCAACCTCGGCCGGGGATGGTGTGAGGCGAGGCGACCTCTTTTGGCTGGGCTCTTCTAGCCGAGCTCAGTAGGGAATGAGCTCGGCTGTGCCAACTTCGGACGACCATAACTTTCTCGTTCGAAGTCCGTTTCGCGTGTTCATAGACTCTATGGAAATCCCTTTGAGTCTAGAATCCATCAATATATGGCTCAATAAAATCTGAGCTCATATTGTGTTCGAAAGTGACAAAAGACAATAGGTACTGGTAGTTGCATGTCGATCATTTGCTCGTGTGGCGCCAACGGATGACCATAACTTCCTCGTCCGAAGTCCGTTTCAGGTGTTATTAGACTCTATGGAAAGATTCTTGAGTCTAGAATCTGACCACATGCTTGTGAATGGCATTTGGTGCTCAAATATATCTGAGCTGACCTATTCTAGCCGAGATGACCTCCTTTGGCCGAGCCAACCTCGTCTAGGGAATGAGCTCGGCAGCGCCAACTTCAGACGACCATAAATTCCTCGTCCGAAGTCCGTTTTGTGCGTTCTTGGACTCTATGGAAATATCTCTGAGTCTAAAATCTAACCATATTCCTGTGGATGGCATTTGGTTCCCACAAAGTTTCTGAAAAGTTGATCATTGCATTAAGTGCACTAATTACTGAGTCTTGAATGAGAGGTACTTTTATGTGTCATTTAGCATTGTGAGTTACGTGGAAAAATATTAAAAAAAAGACCTGGATTTGGGGTGTCACGGATCTTGTTTTTGGTGTTTATGGTTTTTCTTTTCGGGGCATTGAAGTTGAATGTATTAGGAAGTTTTATCAAGACCGCCCTGCTGAGCCCGATGGTCACACTTGATCATCTAGAAGTCCTCTGTTCTTACTTTTATATTTGCACATTGAGGACGGTGCCTTATGTTAAGTTTGAGAAGTCTTGATTGGTTCCTTTGATTTTTAATTTTCCAGCAGCACAGTATCCTATATTTAGTGTTTTCTTTTTGTTGCTTGTGTGTTTTAGTTACTTTTATGTGTGTTTAGATTTTAGGTTAATTTTTTCCTTTTTAGGATATTTTCGTTTTGGTTGAGCTTTTTTTGAGATAATCGTGATGTCTATGATGAATAATGATTGGACTTTCTTTCACATGAAAAGAATGAGAGATATTTGAACATAAAACATAATGGTTTGACCACTTAGTTATATACCTAACCATTTGTTCTTAGCATCTTTAGCACAAGTCATGTACCTTTTAGGGTCAATTTTGCTTGGTTTAGAGAAAAATTAGGTGATCATTTCATATTTTGATCTCTAAAGACCCTAGAACTTGTTCAATTATAGCTCAAGGCCATTTATTTAAGAAAAAGCAGAATGAACCCTTGTCCCTTTTGTTGAATACCTTTAGCTCAAAACCCTTGTTTACCTTAACATGTTAATTTCAATGCCAATATATTATGGATACATGTAGTTTGAATTTGGAAGTTGGTTGAAGAGGGTGTGCCTTAATTTTGAACCAAGGAGGTTTTGGATGGAGAAAAGAAGAAAAAAAAGTAGAAAAAAGAGGAAAAATAAAGAATAAAGCAAGGAGGAGTAAGTTTGGCCTTGTAGCCTTCCTACCTTGAGCAAGTAAGTTCTTAGAGGTGTTCTACACCTAGTACCCTAAGGCAAACTGGTCTAGGAGTTACTAACTTAAAGCTTGTTACATGGGGTAGGTAGAAAGCTTAAAGGGGTCGAACATTACACTACTTCGTTCCTTATAATATGAAAAATAAAGCTCTTAGTGTTCTTGTGAGGATGGTGAAAATCATGCAAGTTTGGGGGAGTTATGAGATAAAAAGATTCAATAAGCTAAGTTTGGGGGGAAGCTTAAGAGGTTAATTAAAAAGAAGACAATATGCAAAAGGATGAACAATTAGTGGAGAACAAAGGAAAATGTGTATGTTTTGGGTAAACTAATGCCTAAATGATCTATTTAACTACCCTTACCTAAGCCATAGACTACAAGATATATAAAGACCTAATTGATCCTAAGAGTTGTGTATAGTCTACATTAGTGGAGAGTGATATGCCTAACAAGACTATGGAGTCTTACACATTCACCATGTGATTGAGAGATCCCCATTCCACTCATGCTAGAGCTGAATTCCATCAGGCGCAATTGACGGAGGAGGAAGACTACACACACCTTGGAGGCTTGGTTTAGGTTGTTTGCTTAGGTCCAATCCATTATTGTTTTTGAAAAAGGTTATCTCAAAGTTTTCTTTGTGTTTTTTCAAGGCTAAATCCTTGAGGCAAATTATCATTAAATATCTCAATTTCATGCTTAACATGTTTGTTAGTTTTTAATAGGAAAATGAGTTGTTTCTTTGTTTGAGGACAACAAAATTTTAAGTTTGGGGGTGTTTGATAGGTTTCAATCTTGTTAGAATTTATAGTATGATTTTTCATGTGTTTTATGTAACTTAAATGATAGATTCGCACCAATATCGTATAAGAAATCTCTAATCCCCAATTTGCTTTTGTTTTGCGAGTTAGAAATCAAGCAAAATGATAGAAACCAGGGAATAGGAAGTTCTTTGAGTTGCGCGGTTTATCGCAAGTTATCCTTTCCTTGGCAGAGGGAGGGCCTTGATAGAGGTGCTCTCGGGTTCGCGGCGAAAAGCCTTGAGCGTGGCGAAGACGGCGAGGTTGGATAATAAACAGCGATTTTAAGCCCATCATTATTATATTCCAAGGCCTATAAATATATGCATTTTAGACATTTCCAGGGTTCGGTTTTTTAGGGAGAACACACTCCTTAGGGTTACTTCTCTCTTTTCTTGAATTACTTTAGGGTTTTTATATTTTTCTTGAGTTTCATTTGGTGTAATATTGAAGAACGAATCAACTATAGGACCTCAGTCAACCTTGGAGCTGAGTTTGGAGCATTTCTCATCTCATATTCTTTTTGTATCTCTAACTCGCACTCTCTTCTCATCTCTTTCATTATTATGGATGTAATAGACGTGATTTTGATAGATTTGTGGATTCTAATGAGTAGCTAAACTTTCATGTAGGGTTGATTGTTTAATTTATATATCTTTTAGAATGGTTTTGTGAACTCATGCTTGTATGGATGTTAGTTGGTGTAGTTCTCAAGATTATTATTGCTTTAACTAATTAATCCATCTTTGAGGATTGGTTAACGATCAATACTAGGGCATCCTTGGTAACGCTTTGATTACGCCCTAAAATCAGGTCCCGAGTCTCTTAAGGTATGAATTATTTAATTAAAATACTAATTAACCTAATCAAAGAAGTTTAAGGAATTGGGAATGCCTAGTACTAGATGGATTTCATTATGAGTAGCACCATCTAAACACAATTTTGGAAGGTTGCAAAAAATTTTGCAGGTTGTGAATTTTCGCAACCTACTCTCCATCTTTTGACCCGATTGTCCCCTGTTTGACCATTTTTGTAACTTTTCCTAAAATACCCTTCATGTAATAGTGGTATTCCATGTATTTTGGTAATTTTGCTTTATTTAGAGTATATAGCCATTTATTTTATAAGATCGTGCTTCTTCATTGCATTTTAATACAGGCACTGATTAGAGTTTTCTTGCTCATTTTCTTTTCTCTCATTTTCTCTCCTTTTCTTCCACTTTCTTGGCTGCCAAACACCCCTTGCGGATGACAACTCAAGGGATGGTTGGCTAAACCCCTTTATCTTGAAGAAGGAGCTGTGTTGGGCTTTGGTATCTGAGGGTAAACTATTGGTTCTCATGTTTTAACGCAAGCATTGTGCAATTTATGTTTCTATCTCACTCTAGGTTTAAATCCCTTGGATGTGCCTTGATTGACCAGTACTTGGCAATCTTTTAGGGTTCAGTGGATGCTTATTGCTAGATCATAAATTCATTAGTTTCCATTTATTTATTCTTTGTAAGGTAGATCAAGGAGATGAGTTTTAACTACCTTGGAAATTTATGTCCAATAAATGCTATATCTCAAAAAGGAAAATTATTAGGAGTTCGAGTTTTAGTGTCAAATCAGGTCAGGTCGGGAAATGACTATGAGTCATCCTCACGATGTGAGGAAGGGACAGAAGGCCCACCGGTTGCAGCAGGATGTCAAACCCGGTGGCTGATGCTTCAAGGAGTTCTTTTTATATTTTCTTCACCTTGTTTGAGTTTCCCACCTTCAAAACCCACTTGTTTTTATGAAAACCCAAAATCAGAATTGAAATTCACCATTTGAGCAGGCTGCAATCATTTGTCGCGAAGAAACCACGTCTGTGTTCGGCCACAAGCCCTTCATCACTGCATTAGCCAGTACGCATTAGTAGGAGGAATAGGTTATAAATTTTGTTAATTCCAGGATACCTACTGGCACTCAATTCAGGTAGCTGAATTCAAATGGCATGACTCCACAAGCTAAGTAGTTCACAATATTTGCATACCAGGGTGTTTGTACTGATAACATAAATAGCTGCTCATTAAGAAAAAATTATTCTATTTCTGTCCCCTTTTCTGTTCCAGCAATTCTCTCTAATCTAGACAAGTGATCCGCTATCACATCGTCACTACCCTTCTTATCCTTGATCTCAAGATCAAACTCTTCTGTATTCTTTCATTGCTGAATCTTGGCTTGGCATCCTTCTTTGCCATTAGATATTTAATTGCAGCATGATCAATGTGTATTACAACATGGGATCCCAACATTAAACACCATTGCTAGCATCTCCTTCTCTGTGGTGGAGTAGTTCTCTTATGCCTCATTGAATGTTTCTTTGGCTGTAGGATGGCCTTGAATATCTTTTCGGTTCTGTCCCAATCGACTCCCATTGCATAATCAACGGCATCACACATAATTTCAAACTCATTGTTCAGTTTTGTGTCAACATAATGGTAGGCGATGCTAATCACAGATTTGATTTCCTCAAATCCGGTCTGCCTGATTCATCAAATCAGAATTTTGCATATTTTCTAGGAGTCTACACAATGATGCAGGAGATTGCACGAAAGAAATCCTTTATAGTCTTCTATAAAATCGACATGTCTCAAGAAGCTTCTTATTCCCTTCAACATTGTAGGTGACATGAGAGTTTATAACAACAATCACTCTTGGTCCTCTTCCAATCCATCAACATAAATCTTATGCCCCAAAACAATACCTTTAGTTACCATGAAATGGCATTTTCCCCAATTTAAAGCTAGAATTTTGTCTTGCACCTCACAATCTTGTTTTCTAAGTTTCAAACAATCTTCTTGGATCCATATAATGAGAAGTCATCCCATAGAATATTTCCATAAAGCTCTTCCACTAAGTCATAAAATATAGGCATCATACATCTTTGAAGGTGGCAAGGCATTACATAATCCAAATGGCATCGCCACAAAGGCAAAGGTGCCATAAGGACATGTAAATGTTGATTTCTCCTGATCCTCTAGGGCTATTGCAATCTGGTTATAACCAAAATATCCATCAAGAAAACAGTAATGGAAGTGCCTTACTAACCTGTCCAACTTTGGTCAATGAAAGGTAAAGGATAATGGTTCTTTCTGGTAGAAGTGTTAAGTTTCTTATAGTCTATGCATACTATCCGTCCTGTCATAGTTCTTATAGCAATCAATTCATTCTTCTCATTTCTGATCACAGTGAATCCTCTTTGGAATCACATGTCTTAGAGCTCACCCGAGGTATGCGAGATTGCATATATAAACCTGCATTTAGCCATTTCGGCCCTTCTTTTAAATTTACTTCTTTCATTGCGGATTCGACCTTCTCACAATGTTCTCTGAAAGTTCTAGCATTCTCCTCCAACAGGATCTTGTGCATACAGATTAAGGGACTTATTCCTTTCAAATCCTTTATAGACCAAGCTATTGCTTCCTTATATTTTATGAGAGTCTCTAGCAGTTTTTGCTCTTCCAGCCTAGTTAATCCAGCTGAAATGATAACTGGATTTCCTTTTTCTAGCTACAAGAAGGCATACTTTAAATTTTCAGACAATTCCTTGAGTATTAAACTCTCCGAGCTTTTGTTTTCTTCTGCAACTTTTTCTTCATAAGCTGTGGACCTTTACACTTTGTTTTCTCAACGAATCTACGAATCTTTTAATTTAAAATTGGAGTTAAGAATTTCAACTTCAAGATGCTCAAGATCTTCTTGAAATTCATCTCATTCTCATTCATTGGTCCCCGAAAATTACAAGCGTGGCTAGTTCGAACTAACAAGAATTTTTTGTTTCTACAATTTCACGGTCGGCATTGCGAGGTTTTGGTTGTTTCAAAGCGTGATTGAGATTGAAGTGCACTATCTCAACCTAAGGGCCAATTCCTTTTTTCACATCGATCAATGCCACCACTTGTGGTAAGAATGGTCTTTCCTAATAGTAGTGGGACTTGTTTGTCTTCCTCCATATTAATGACTACGAAGTCCATTAGAAGCCAAATTTCCCCACTTTGATCAACACATCTTCAAGGATGCTCGGGATGAGCCAATGTCTGTCTTGCATGCATGAAGCAATTTGTTGTGGAGTGGAAACTCTTTGACCTGATCTTTAGAGCTTGTGGGCGAGGCATCAGGACAGTGTAAACTCCAAAATCACTGATATTTTTCCATATCGGCATCACAATTTTGTAGGGTATAGTGAAGCTGCCTAGATCATGTATTTTCTCTGGTAAGGTCTTTTGAATCACTTCATTGCAGGTTCTGTTAGGCTCACTATCCCTTCCTCAATAATCTTTCTTTTTTTGCTCAATATATCTTTGATGAATTTTGCATACTGAGGCATCTGAGTTAATGCCTATGAGAAAGGAATGTTGATCTCTATCTTCTTAAACATGTTTAAGAATCTAGAGAACTGCTCCTCTAGCTTTACTTTCTACAGTCTTTGAGAGAATTGAATTGGAGGATTGTAAGCTTTAACTTCTTCCTTCTTCCCTGCTTGATTGAAATTTGCATTTATCTTTGTTTTCTTTTTCTTAGTAGTTCTAAGCGTCTTTTGCTCAAATTCCTCTCCTATTTACTTGCTTGTTTCTCTTTCTCAGTGTCCTTATTTTCACCTCTCCTTTCATCTAGCTCTCTGCCACTTCTCATAATTACTGCCATTCAGTCCTTTGGATTCTTTCTGGTGTCACTTGGAAATGAATCCTTAGACTCTTTCTGCATAGCTTGAGCTAGTTGCCCTATCTGTATCTCCAGATTCTTTAAAGAGGCATTGGTGTTTGTTTGAAACACAACTGTGTTTGCTTAGAAGTTTTCAAGGTCAGAAAATTTCTTTTATCTTGATTAAAATCTTTTGTTTTCTGACATGAAATAAAGCATCTAATTTTCAAAGGATTGAGTCCTTTTCTGACCATGATACTCCACTCTACTGTCCCTCTACTGCTGTTGTTCTTGGAACCTGGGCTGAGCATAAGCTTGTTGATAATTCTGTCCAAGTCTAGGGCCCTACTGTGCTCCTCCACCATATGAAAAGTTTTCATGGTTCCTCAGTGCTAGTGTATAGTGTGTTGACAAGTTGGGGTTAGGCTTGAAGTGATAACTTCTTTGCTCATTCATGTACTTTGTAACGCCCCAAAAATACCCTAGAATTTTTATAATAATTTTATTATATATATTCCAGGTATGAATTGAGCCAAACTTGTGTTTTTCCAGGAAAAATTGATAAATTGATAAATTGTGAAATGTAAATTGAAAGTGTGAGCAAATGATTTAATATTATATGCTAAAAATGAGAAATTGAGTGAGCCCGGAAATAAACCCAAGTGAAAAAGGGCAAATGTGGAAAAAAAAATTGTAAAATGAGGACCTAAGGGTATATGAAATGAGTACATGAATGAGTATATGAAATAGTACATGGGCCAGAGTATATGAAATGAGACATAGATTAGTATATCTTTGAAAAGATATCACAGTGAATATGGAAATTGAAATGTGATGTTGAAAGCCAAGATGAATCTTGAATGTCATCCCGAATTGCTCGCGAATCGGTCAATGCTTGACATCTTGAATTGAATTGATATACTGAATGAACCGCCTAACGGGATGCACCAATCGGCATCCATCACGAAGGCACCCCGAAATTTTCCATTGTCCCACTTGGCGGGATGCACCAATCGACATCCGTCATGATGGCGTATGGCATTGAAGAAATGTCCCACTTGGCGGGATGCACCAATCGGCATCCGTCATGATGACGTATGGCATTTAAGTGATACCACATGTCGGGGTGCACCAAACGGCATCCGTCATGATGGGAAACCGAATTGTTAAATGTGTAAGCACATTACCGAATGATAATAAGGACGGGATTCATCAAACAGAATCCGTCAGAAATGTGAATTAAAAATAGTCAAAGTAGAATAACCAACATTGACGAGTATAAATGGGATTTTTATATATATGCTTAAATCTCATAAATTGAATTGTTGCATTAAAAATGCATGTTGTGATATAATAAATGATTTGTAAAATGAAAGCATGCAAAAGTGAATAGCATGAGTATATGTTGATACAATAGGCATGGTTAATGTTAAATGCATGCCAAGTTAAATTGAATATTGAAATAGAACTGTATAGAACCACTAAGCATGAAAATACTTAGCGTATAGTTTTTATCTATGCCACGAGGTTCGAGTAAACGGGAAGGAAGACAAGATCGTGAAGCCTTGAGGAGTCATAAGAAACAGAATCGCGGCGTATAAGTATATACCCTGCCATATGCATATCATTTCCTTTTTGAACATGGGATATTTTGTGAACAAAATAGTTGAACTACGAATTAATGTTTTGTTTTGTATATCTTTTTAAAAGGGTATAGAATGCCTTCACTGTAATTTCATTTTATGAAATGTAAATGTTTGTGGGCCTACCATTTGAAAATGCTTCCGCGCAAATCGAAAACTTAAAATAACATAAAGAAAATGTTTTGATAAGATAATTGAAAACGTCGAGTCATAGGAGCTCAGGTTCGGATCAGCCTTCGGGTCGAGGCTAGAGGATTCGAATCACGACACTTTGAAAAAAAGAAAGCGAAATAAAATGTAAATAAAAGAATTACTTGAGGCGTCGAGTTTGATTCGAATTTGCCAATTGGATCGAGGCCCGGGCTCGAAGTCGTTACATACTTGGTCTCCTTAACTTGGTAGGGCTCTTCTTCAACTAGTCCTTCAGCACTTCTTCTAATTCTTTCTTCTACTGATCCCACTTCATGTGCAGTGTGCATTCTTCTTTCATTGTTTCACAGTTTGTTCATAACTGCATCCAACTTTACTTCTATGGTTGTCATTCTATCAAGTCCAATAAGACCACTTCCCCTCGGTCTACTGCTGCTCCCTGAAGCTTCAGATGGGGCCTTGTAGGCATTTGGCAAGGTCTTCAATCAGTTGCCTTGCCTCCTCTGCATTTCTTCTTTTAAAAGCTCCACAGTAGGATGCATCAATCCCTTAAAGGCATAATTCATAGCATGATAGAAAATATCCATCTTAGTGGTCAGATCTATTCCATGCATAGGACATCTTTTTAGTAATCTTTTGAATCTCTCCCATGCAGTGTAGAGGCTCTCATCTTCCCCTTGCTTGAAGACAATTATTTCTCCTCTTCTCTGTGGTGAGAGAATTTGGAGAAGAATCTGCTCATATAGCTTCACTAATTCTTCCCAAGTGTTCACTTGATCCCGGCGGTAATGAGATAAACCATGTTGTTGCCACATCTCTCAATGAAAATGGGAAGAGTTGCAGCTTGATTACTTCTGGTCTCACCCCATTCACCTTGACTTTGTTGGCCATCCTCATGAATCTTTCCATATGCTCATTAGGATCTTCAAAGGGGTGACCTATGAACTGGTGTTGCTGCACCATAGTAATCAATATTGGTTTCAGCTCAAAATTGTTTGCTTCAATTGCAAGTTGTCTTACTGCAAAGTATTCCTCTTTGATAATAGGCCTCCAAAAGTCCTCCATAGTATTAGGCCTCTGATTTCTCTCTACTTAACTGTACTTACGGAATAGCACGCAATCTTTCTCTTTGATTTTCCATATTTCTAGATTCTGCACTGGTGATTCTTCTCAGATTCTACATGGTTCTCTGAATTTCAGTGTCTATAGGCAACAAATATGCTTCTGGTCTTCTGTGCATTTAAATCTCTCACAGTGAAATACTGCGAGATCAAATGGAGTCAATATTATAAAAAATTATATATTTATACTTCCAAAAATGATCGAAACATGTTCATTTCTCATAACCATGCATTTTCACCCAGAGAGTCATGTGTTCTAAATATGTGTCCTAACCAATTACTTATAATCATAATTTCTTTATAAGATCTAGGTATTTTTCTTTTCCAATACTTCATACCCATTTCTTATGACGGTAGATTCTTGCTTCCCAAGACAAGGCCATTGCCAGATTTCTACAAGATGAATGTTGTCTCATCCTTGAGATCTTAAAGAGTTCTCTCTTTCCTTGATTAGATCTAAGCGAACACAGGATCAAGATCATTCCTCAAGACCTAGGAGAGATCTCTAATTGATTAAATTGATAGATCCCTCAACTAATTCTCAAACCATGAGTAAATTGATGATTTATCTAAGTAATCTTTCAGAGCTTATTAGTTCTTCAATATTTGTCTAGCATACCCCCAAGTAATGCTCATGCTCTTAGGAATCTCCAACTCTATGTCACTCAGAGGGCCTCCTGGAAATCAGAACCAGAAAATAGTCCTTTTATGGGTATAAGTTGCTAATATTAGGAACAATTCACTTCATGAACAACACCATTCAAATAAACTCAAAATTCTCAATCCAATAAACTTCTTTCTAATTGTGCAAGAAAGACCATAACTAACATAAGATCTTTCCCAGTGAAAGTTGTGTTTCTCAGCGAATCTGATGAACTGAAATATTGATTAGGAAAATTTAATCTGCGTAATCAAAGCTGAGAAAGAAATGAATTCTAGCTTTTATCTAACAGTAATCGGAATTGATCTTCAACAATTTAGCTTAACTTCAAAACTTCTGAACAATTCACTGTTTCAGGTCCAGTAAACAAATTGAAATTCTACGCTAAATCTAATCTACGAAGAAAAGAAAAATAAAAGAAAATAAAAGAAAAATATATCTGAAAGAGTCCCTCGGCTCCTTAGATGCTCACGGTTTTCCATGAAACGCTCCTCGCACCCTCAAGTTGTTTCTATTTATAGAGCCCCGAAGTTTGGGTCCTAAATTGAGGGATGCATTGTTGGATCCCCAAAATTACGGCCCGGTTGCATTCTCTGTTGTGACACGAAAGTGTTGTCGACACGCTCCTTGTGCTTCTTCAAGTTCGATTCGTAAAGTTTCCTTAGTTGCGACAATATTCTTTTCTTCAGCATATTCATATTGTCGCGACAGATCTTTCTTTGGCTCTTTACCAATCTGTCTTGCAAGGTATGTGTCAATTCTATACGTTCTATGTCGACAATCTCGTATTATTAGTTCTTGGAATAGTTATGTTGCGACATCGACAATTATGTCGCGATAGTGTTTCTATGCAGCTTCTTCAAATTAGTGTCGCGACTAAGTTTTTATGTCGCGACAACATTTCTGTTGGTTCTTGTTGCAACAATGTTTCTTGTATTGTCAGCATTTCTATCGCGACCAGGAAAGTTTGTCGCGACATAGTCTTGTTGCCACTTAACCTGATTTCTTGTTGCAACTTCATTTTGATCTTGTGACATAGTCTCTTAGTGTTGTCGATGTTTTCTGCCGCGACCAAGTTTTTATGTCGCGACAAGAATTTTTATATTCAGCTCATCTTTGTGTCGTGACCTAATTTTTTATGTCGCGACAAGACCTCTCTTCCTTGTGTTGGAATCTTTGTCGCAACATAGAAAAGTCTAATGCGACCTTGTTTATCAATGTTCACCTTATCTTTGTGTCACGACCTTAAGATCCCTATCGTGACATAGAAACATCTCTTCATCTTGAAGTATGTCGCAACATTGGATTCTTTTATTGCGACCAGGTCAGTTCAATAAGCAAGCATCACAAGTCGTAACCTTGTTTATATGTCGCAACCAAAGTTTCTTCTTCCTTCGTCACGACAGATACTTCTTCTTTCAGTGTCGCGACATACATTACCTTGTCGCGACAGAGGTCTTTCTCTGAAGCTCTTCTTCTTTCTCAACCAGCTTTTTCATGTTGCAATAATCAGTGTCATGATAGAAGCTCCCTTGTCACGACAAAATTTTTGCTTTCTGCCTGTTTCATTTGTCTCAACAAGAGCTTCTTTGTCGCGACAAATTCTTCCTAGTGTTGACATCCAACTAAAAAAACTTTGTCGCAACATAAACTTTCTTTGTCTCAGCTGAATTGTTAGATTCTTCCCATTTTCTGTCGCGACACACTGTCTTTTGTCGCGACAGAGTTCTGCAATTTTCTTGGACGTTTGTCACGACACACAAAATTTTGTCGTGACATGAAGCCCCATTTAATAATTACACTTTTCTCTTTCTTCAGTGGAAAAATTTTTCTCCTCTTTGAATTAAAACCTGCAGAACACAAAGTTGGTGAATATTCCATCATTTGGCATTAAAATAGATCTAAATGTACTAAAAATAAGCCAGAAAAATAGATTAAAAATAGATGAGTTTAGGACTCATCAAGGACAAGAAAGGATTCTTTTCTTTGCTTGGGGACAAGCAAAACTTAATGTTTGGCGGAGTTTGTTCAGTGTGAAACTCATAGAGCTTTAAGTCAATTTTTGAATGCATTTTTGAGGCTTTAATGCTTTGTTTCTTTTTTCTTTTTCTGCTTTTTCTAATTTTTTCTTCCTTTTTCCAAAGTTTATTCGTCTTGTCCTTTAACAACTTTATACTCACGCTTGATGGTTTTATGACTGCTTCTCCGTTATTCAAGGCTACCAACAGTTCAACAAGAGGCCAGTCCTTAGAAGATGCATGTAGTACATTAAGGAGGAAGTTGAGGGTGGTCTTGATCTTTCAGGTGTTTTTTCCTTGTCTGATAAAACGCTTCACATAAAAAGTCTTGTCGGTTGCTATCTAACAAATCACACCATCAACTTCACCACTATACGGGATACTCTAATACCCATCTAGAGGCCAATGAAGGGTGTGCATGTCAAGGAGCTTAAGGCCATGATAACCACTAGAAAAATGCATTTTTAATAAATAAAACCTTTTCTTGGTGGAAACTCACACTTTACAGGCTTTACGCGTTATTAGCCCCAAAACCCTGCTACTAATAGTTTTATTGAGTACAGGTATGCATATTGACCATTTTAGGCAATTATTACGGCTCTTTGGAATCATGAGGTCAAACAACAAAGAAATCTCGACCCTTTTGTGCAAGCTTGGAAGCCTGTGGAAGCAATTCTTATGAGTTGCAGCCATGATGGAATGATCGCACGAGGGAATGGAGGAGTTTTTGCAATTCTAGTCAATTTTGCAATGAAACATAGCGATTTCACAATGCCTAAGCAAGCATTACAAAATTTTGCAATCAAAAGTTGTCTCTGCTCGATTTCTCAATGCTAATAAGGAGCATTAGAAAATTTCACAATGCCTCCAGGAGCATTGCAAAATTTCCGAAAGTCACCAAAATAGAAAGTTTTGATTCTGATCTCCGAGTTGTGACTTGTATTAGGAAACTAATTGTACTTGGGCACCAAGAAAACTCCTAAGAAGTACTTTAAATAGGGATAGAGAGCAATTTTAGAGGGTAAATTGCCCTAGATACTTTGTAATTCTTCTTTATCATTAATACAAACTTTCAGTACATTTTCTGCAATTTTTCTTCTATGTTTTTCATTTATGGCTTCTTTCATACTCACCATGAGTAAGTAGTTCACTTTCTCGGGGTGAGGTGGATCCAATCTACCCCACCATGGCGACCAAAGGGGATAGCAACGCTTCATACTAGAGATAGGGCTTTGATTACTGTTTAGAGGCCTAAATGTCGAGCATACATCAATTGGGGGCACCTCGTATCGGGTGGCAGTAGTTTTGGTTCTCCCAACTATTTGTATTGGTAATATTACGTTCCAGCTAGTCTTCTTGACACTTGGCAAGTTTGAATGGTATGTTGAGTGCTTAGAACGCGCACCTTTGACCTAGCATGCGGAAGAGATTGTCTCTTGCTCAAAATCAACCATAGGTTTTAGTTGAGAACCTGTAAGACACCTCTAAACATCAGTAAGATCTACTCTATCATACACCTAGAATTTATGCTTAATAAAAATCATGAAAAAATCACCTAGGCGGAGTTCAAGGGTCCAGCTGTAGGATGTTTCTTTGAAGCGGTTAGTGCAGCTTTGGATAGCATTATTTAGTGCGAATATAGCATAAATCGTGATTTTAATGCTAACTAAGCACACCTATTAGTTGTTTTCATGTCTATCCCCCTATAGTTATGTATTTTGTAGAAACGAAGATAAGAAGACAAAAAGCAAGCAATTCAAGCAATAAATAAGAAAGTTATGAAGTGAAGAAAACTACGATCGTGACTTGAAACACTCATGGTTGCTACCGCAAAAGATAAAATTCATGACCGCAAATAGCCACGGTCACGATCATGCGGTGAACCTTTGTGCAGAAAATATACGGCGAGGTCACGACCCGAGTCACGATGGCTAGACGCTTGTTTGATGCATCAAGCAGCAAATTCGCGTGAGTCATATTGACCATTCTGCCGGACTAAGATGCCAACCTCTCGATAAGGTCGCGACTCAGGTCTTTATCGTGAAGCCCCTTGCTGCAGACTATGGAGGCCTATCTCTTGGTGAGGTTGTAACCATAAGCACTCATGGTCACGACCGTGAGACGCTCCAACCTAGTTTTCTTTCCATTTTAGGCTTGTTTTAGCCCATTTTTCTAAGTCTATTTAAGGATCTTTTTCACACTTGTTTAGGGTTCGAAATTTTGGAAATGAGGCTCTCTCTTCTAAGGTTCCTCTCTTTCTTGAGTTTTGTTTCCATTTCAAGGGTTAGAATTTGTAGTTTTGCTTAGATTTAGGTTTTGTTTTGTGAATAATCTAGTTTGTAATCTAATATTGCTAGAAGAACAACCTTATGGAGTGAGGATTTCAGCTTGGAGCTAGGATTTGGATATATTTGCAACTTAAACACTATTTTGTATTTCTATCTCTTATTCTTCTTTAATTTTTGCAACTTTGTGCTTATTAACGGCATGATTTTATGGGTTTTAATGGTTGAAATGTTAGGCTAATCATTCTATAAGGTTAGTTATTAGATTTGATGATTGGGTTTGTCTAATCTTTAGTTGGTTGGTTGTTTTATACTTGATTTGTTGTGTTTGGTGTTAGATCCTTGGAAGATTAAGTTCTTGGTTAATTAATATGTACTGAGAAATGGATCTTCGATCCTTTTACAAGGGTATTCCTGGTGACGGGGGAACTAAGCCCTTAAATATCACTACAAAAAAAAAGGTCTTCATTGACAATTTTTCACTGTCAAGGTAAGGGATATCTATCAAGATAGATAGATATATGTATATGTCATCTATGTCAGTGTCAAGAAAGGGTAAAAGGTAGCTTGACATATGCCATGTCAGATAGGTTAAATAGGTGTGGTTGACTCACTATTTTGTAAATATTATATTCAATATATGTCAAGCTTGAGTATCATATATGTCATTGTTTTTTATATGCTTTTAAATATAATTTAA
The DNA here is from genome assembly GCA_016808115.1 of Tetrastigma voinierianum. NCBI lineage: Eukaryota > Viridiplantae > Streptophyta > Magnoliopsida > Vitales > Vitaceae > Tetrastigma > Tetrastigma voinierianum. The sequence continues at coordinate 510,778 of JAEQBH010002993.1, read as the reverse complement.
AAATGTCAAGGATAGTCTTATTTTTTTGTCAAAGTTAAACTTTTAATATGTTAAGGTTCCTTTACTCTTATATCAGAAATATAGTTTATTTTTTTTTGTTAAGATCTCTTTGTTCATGTCTCCGAATTATTTCATTCTATGAGTTGCATATGGAATATGTCAAAAAATTAACTTGTTGCCAAAATGATTTGAATCCAAACTAAACCTATTGCAAATTGAATATATTATCAAAACTCAATAACTTTTATATATATATAGTAATTTCAATTATATGAGTACATAAATATACAAAAAAGAAATATAAAAGATGTAGTAAATATATTGAAACAAAAACCTTAACATCTACATGATCTTCCATTGTCATCAAATATATCCAAAAAAAACAAAGCCCAATTATGTGCTCAAATATCCAATAGTTAAACATGATATATAGAATGTATCCAGGATCTTGTTTCTTGAAAACTGAAACTGTTGCAAATGTCACTTAACCTTTTGCAAGCAAGAAAAAAAATAGTGTTAGTTTATGTTTATGTTTGAAAGATTAATAAAAAAATATAAATATATACCCAAATGTATTTACAAACAACCTAGTAATTTTATATTATCATGTTATCAAATGTTATCCAACCTCTAAGTAAGAAAAAAATAACATTACTATATGTTTATAGTTGAAAGTTTATTAAAAGTTCGTGAGAAAGAATTCATGTTTTAGGTGTATCAAAGATGTCACTCAACCTCTTGCAAGTATGAAAAAGAAAAAATATTGTTTTTATGTTTATATTTGAAGGTTCATTAAAAATATGTAAAACATGTGTTCAAATATATCTAAATGTATCACAAACAACCTAACAACCATACATGATATAGTACTTTTATAAAATATATCCAAAAAAAAGTGATAGATATTTGCAAATTCAATAGTTATATGAAAATACGAGAACTTATACATAATCTTATATTTTAAAAATTATAAATGCTACAAGTGTCCACTCAACCTCTTGCAAGTAAGAAAAGACAATATTACTTTATCATTTATATTAAAAGGATAAGCATTTACTAAATATATCCAAATGTATTCTAAAACAACCTAACAACCATACATGATCTTCTACTCTTATCAAATATGGGGGAATATGAAGACATAAATATTTACCCAAAAATCTAGTAGTTTTAGATGATGACTAGAACTTATACATGATTTGCACTCATACTTATTCTTGCCAAATGTCACTCAACATCTTCCAAGTAAAAAAAAATAAGTTTAGTTTATGTTTAGATTTGAATGTACCAATTAAAAATATAAAAACCTATATTCAAATATATCCCAAAAAATTGTGGAATGTGAATGTATGTACCTAAAAATATTCAAAAATAGTTACACCTCTACATGATAGCAATAACATATATATGATTTTGTACTCTGTATAATTATTGCAAATGTCATTCAATATGTTGTAGATAGGTAAAAACTACATTAATTTAAGTTTATGTTAGAAAACTATGCGAAGATATAACATGTCTCAAAATTATGAAAAAGAACCTAGTAAATATATATAATTAAAAAAATGTATGAACTTGTACCTTCATCACATTAAGATGTGAGAAATGTATAAAATATCCAAAAATCTAACATCTATATACATAATGACAAGATCTTATGCATGATCTGTAATCTGAAATTACCTTGACTACAAATCACATTTTACCTTGCAAGTAGGAAAAATGCAACATTAGTTTAAATTTATGTTTGAAATTTTATTGAAAAAATTATAAAATTCACATACTCACTATATTTGGTCTAAGATAAGAGTGGTTAAAAATGAGACCCATTCAAATCTCACTTCATCTAACTCGACTCGTGAGTAGGTTTTTTTCCCTTCAAACTAAAATATAAGGCAAGAAAAAATATGTTAATATGTAGAATTAAATATATGTATAAGTTCTCATGCACTTATGACAATACATAGGTAAATAAACCTGAGATGTTAAAAGGTTTCTATTTGCAATTATGTCTCGCATGTATTGCATGACAAAATATCCACACATGACACCATCCAACTGTTTGGGCCCTTGGGAGGAAAATTATATCAACAAATTTTCATGATCAATTATGACATCATATAAACTTGGTTAATTTTTTCATCCTTCACATTTTTATAAGAATAATGAATGACATAATATTAGTTTGAAGCAAAAATTGCACCTAAATGAATTCAATACACGTGTAGCATAATATCCTAGAGTTAGTAGATGACCCTAAGCTCCCATGTTTCAGACTTTGAGCATTCAATTGGGTTTATAAAATGTGAAGTTATAAGAATGTCAAGCAAAATGTACATGTAAAATATGGATAAAAATAAAATAGATGAAGACAATGATTAATTATATTTATTAAGAATAGTAATTCACTTTAAAAAAAAAAAGGTAATAATTCAGTTTTGTCCATTGTGATAATATCCGGTATAAAATATCATGATTATTAAGGCTTCATTGAGTATATCATAATCAAGCTTTAAGAGTAGTCATCAATAATATATTTGGAAATATGTGGTATTGACCTCTTTATTACATCTTATAGATTATCACTATAGAAAAGAAATGCAATTAGCAATTACAAGAAAAAAATGTTTTACAAATGAATTGATTGAAGATGGATAAAACAGTTAAGAGTTTTATTTAAAAAGAGAGAGAGAGAGAGAGAGAGAGGTTATGCCCAACAAGAGGAGTGTAAATTAAATATAAAATGTATACAAGGCATACTAAGGCCAAAGGAAAGATATAAGGAACAACTCACACATAATTAGTATGATCAAAGCTATTTATATGCTCGAATTATTTCGTAACCCACACACACATTTAAATGATTATAAGAGATTATAAAGGCTATGGATATAGTGATCAAAGTTTAATAATTGTTCTTCCTATGGCCAACATTTCAATTTGACTAATTATAAATTCATTAAATTTTTTTATGCTTGAATTTTCTAAGGTTTGATATTCAACATTAGAATATGATTGAAAAAAAATATTGTACTCAAACATCTTTTACAAAATATTTCTTTTCTTCTAGTTTCCATTATTATTATTTTATTTATTAATTATAAAAAGTGCAAATGAATCTTAAATCTTTCAATCACATGATAAAATTGGTTTGTTCCTTTTTAGTACTACTTCATTATTAGTGGAATAGTGGATATATGAATGCATTGTATTCATAAAAATTTAGATTATATTTTCATAAGATGATCAACCAACATTTACAATATATTTCTCAACTCAAGTTAGTTTACAATATTCTTCTCAACTCAAGTTAGGAATAGGAAATAAAACTAAAACCAAATATAAGCTAAGAAAATTCATAACTAAATGCAGTAATTATATAAATATCCTAACATATCAAAAATCAAGTGAACTTTCAATAAAGCAACTCAAATGTAGGTAAGTGTTAAAAAAAAAATAGAAAATGAACAAAAAGTTTAATGGAGGAAAAAAAAAGATTATCTCAGTAACCATCCACTTGAGCTTTTTTTTTAGATCATTTCTTCTTTTGAGATACAAAAATTCGAAAACCCCTAAATAAAATAAGTTCAAATTAGTGTTCATTTTAAGACATGAAAACTAAAATTGTGGTTGACTTACATGTTCACAATATCTTTTAGATCTTGGTATGGTTGTTTGCAATTGTAGAGTTTAAATAGTAGACTATTTGTGATTTGGGTCATGCAATAAAACCCGATAAATCTACAAATATATCAACATATGATTTAGATAAATAACATACATAAAGCTAAGAAATTAAAAATAAATAATGATTAACAACTTACCTTTGGTTATATGAAACAAAGATAAGGTCCGCCAATTTAGAGTCAATTAGTCGATCAGGAATGAACCTTGCTCTTTTTTCAATTTGTGGAGCTACTAATCCAACCTTGGACACCATCCCTGGATGAACAAATATCATTTTCTCCTATAGTACATCATCCAAATGTTCATACAACCACCTAATGAAATGTCACCTAATTTTGAATGACTTAAAAAAGAAAAAAAAATGAATTCTACCTATTTATATTATGAATGTAACAAAAAGATTTACAACAATATCTTAGCAAATATAAGCATACTCTGATTCATATTCAGCTCTTCTGAAATTACATCATCCACATTACCGAGTTGTCAAGAGGAAGGTTTGAAATTTCATTCCAAAGACATTGATTGGAAAATTAACTTTGGGTATCAGTTTACCCTCCAACAATGCTGAAACTATTTTAGAAAACAGTTGTATATCCCTAGGATTTTCATATTCGATTTTCTTTGGGGATGTTTGTATCTTCTTCATTTTATTCTTCCTTTTGCCAACATCCTAAACACATATAAATAGATGCATGACATTAAGAAAACAAATCAAGAGTGTAGGAAAATGTAACTTAACTTGGAAATTTTAGTTATAACACTAATATTCACCTCAGCATTTTCATCATCTATCACAAATGTAGCAAGCCACAAAACCTCATATGTAGCCCAAAACCCAGGAATTAAGTTATTTTAACGTCGACACAACGGAAAATCTATACGTCTCGTATCATGAGACGAATACCTGAGTAAAAATGGCCTCTTGAGCCCATAAACCAATACTCACAAAATAAATATCCCAACTATATTCCAATAGTCCAAGAGTTATACATTTCTCTTAATACAAATACATATTAAAATTTAATTCTCTTACATATTATCAAAAAAACCATGAAAGCCCTGACAGGCTTTCTTCAAAATCGACCTCAAGAAGAGCGTTTTTCTTGATGCCACAATGCTGAAAAAATGTTCCCTCGACGAAGATTGAGCTGCCATGATGGTGAATCACCCTAAATGGGTTACTCTCCACCCCCAAGTGCATATCTGATGCTCGATTTAAACACACACTCAAGTAAATCATTGATCCTACTTGAATGTCTAAATGCCCCGTTCCATGTCTCGAGTCCTCAGGCTCCTCATTTGCCTAAACCATGTATGAGAAGAAAAATATCATTTTCAAAACAAAACTTGTTGTTCTTGAAAATACACTACCGAACGTGTCGGTAAAAATATGGGACTACCCTCCGAGGCGAATTGGTTGGTAAGCTTTCCGAAACAGTCATGGTCCTCATCCGAAATGATACGTTGTATCTCCCCAGCAATTCTCCGGAAAATCATCTGTGAAAATTCCTTTGCAACCATGTTGGATTTTGAGAAAATTCATGTCATGCACTCAAACCTAAATTCTAAGTTACCCGGTGCATATGAAATACATTATGCCATTTCAATCATTTTTATACAATATATCAATTATGCATATATTCACAAATTACATTCACACCACATGTAATTTAACATGGATCGACCATCACCCGAGCTAGCTCACTTGAGCTGAGTCGATATTCATCAGTATCACCCCAGATTAGCTCATTTTGAGCAATTCACAATCTCATCTCAATGGCCTACACACAATTATATTCATATAATTGAGCAAATCTAATCTCATCTCCAAGGGCTATACACATAATTATATTCCATATAATTTGTACATCATGTTAACATCAAGCTTATGCATTAACTTTGTCATTCTGGCTTCGAAGCCATTCATTTAAAAAATATTTCAATAAATTATGAAACAAACACCCCGAACAGCCTACAGTCCTGGCTTGTCCAAATGGGCTCAAAAATTCTCAAAGAATTCCAACAATTCGGTCCCCAGTGAGTTTTACTGGGATCGATCAAATGGTCATTGAGCCTCAAACCAGCGAAACATTACAAAACACTTAAACAAAGTGTAACTTCAAGTAGGATAAAACCCCTACCACACGGAGTTTGTCGAAACTCCAAGATTTTGGTGTCCACACGTAGCTCTCGTCGCGTAGATCAACTTTGCCTTCAGTCCCGATAAAAAGCTACGGTCCGATTTTCGTAGATCTGAGAAAGAAGCGAAGAGAAGAAAAATAAAAAATTAAAATTCTCTCACCTCTCTCTCTCCACGCGACGCCTCTCTCTGCCCCTTTTCATTAATTTTTCCCTTTTTATTATTATTATTATATTATTATTATTATTATTATTAGGATACATAATTTATATTACCTCGATTCGGTCGTTTAAATCACGAAAATTTTATTTCTTTTTCGGTTGACTCTTTTAAATGAACTTTAACTCCGCCATTTTTCGACTTAGGAAATTTTAGTAAAAATATCATCCTTTGAGAGATTCTTGACGATTTATCACTGAAGTGCGTGGAATATTCGATTATCTCGAGTCGATGAAACTTTACGGGTCACTAGATTAGGGAGCGAATTTAGCAGCCTTTGATCCGTTTCGTCATCGAGATCTAGAATTTACGATTTTCAACAGTACACGTTTACCCTTTTGAAGAATGAATTTTCTCGGGTTTATCATATCCATGACCTCCCCTTGTTGTATAAATGTTTTCAACAAGTGGGAATGGAAGAAGTGCATTAGATTGAAGAGGGATAAAGAGTGATACTAATATCATATTAACAATTGAACTTTTTAAAATCTCGTAAATAAGTTCCATATGCAACAATGTTCCCTTGAGTTTGAAGAGTCGATTTGCATTTTATAAACTGGAAAAACATATATTATAATCCTTAATCTTTAGAAGTTATTTTATATATTGTTTTTACAAATAACTAGGAAAAACCATATATACTTGAGTTAGTTAAAAAAGCTTTTAGAATCCTTATGATCTTTGGGTCCTCCACATAGGCACCATAATCGGCATTTTCTCATATTTCTTCGTGTTGCAACAATTGTTTTATGTTTGTGCTGCTCACTTCATGGTAGTAGATTGTGAGAGTTCTTTTCACAGCTTTCAAAGCAATAATCTCATCTTCCAGAGCCCTCACTTTCTCCCTTAACATCCTTTCGCATTTCTCTTCTTCAATAGCTTTTGAGGGTGTTGGTGTGTTGAAGAATTGTTTGGGCTTTTTTTCCCCACCTTTTCCCTTAACTCGTCCAAGATGCTCCGGTGTACCTAATGCTAAAGTGAAGATATCTTTTTTACTAACGCATATAATCTTCCCTTCCTTAACATCCTTCACTAACTCATCCTCCAAAAAATATAAGATGCTTCAAGAGTCATATAAAATAGAGAACAAATGAAATTTACTATATATATAAACAAATGAAATTATTATATATATAAACAAATAAGTGACTAAATATATATATAGAGTTTGACAACTTCCAATTTTTTATGCTACCATAAAGATCCATCTATCAATATGTTTTTCTAGAACCTGTCTTTTGCATCTTTCAAAAATAAAAGGTAATCATTAAATTTTACAAAGGTAAAAGTCCAATTAAATAAAATAAACTAATTCAACTAACCAATTCTTCTTGAAGTCCTGCATATCCTTTCCTACTCACTCTGTGAATATAAATGTTTTTTACCCTCCTTTATTTTCCCTTTTTTGATTTAATTACATAAGTGAATACTCAAAAATATTTAAGCTACGTTTAGATCTCAAAAAAAAAAAAAATCCCCTTTTCAATTCTATATATTTATAATTTTCTCAATTTATTTTTGTAACTCTATATCTTAAAAGTAACTTTATTTTTTATAAACCTATATTCAACTTCTTCAAAAATGTAATATTTTTCAAAAACACGTATTCTAGCATTTTTAAAATAATAATGCAAATGACCAAAAAATACTCAAAAACATTTTAAAGTGTGTTTGGTTCCAAAATATCTGAGAACGAAAATTAAAAAAATGTCCAAAACTAAAAAAATTAAAGACATCTAAATTAACAAAATTATTTTTATATATAAAAATTGATAAATTAATTCATTTTAAAATAATTGATTTTCAATTTTAATTCAACTTAAACTAAAATATAAAATCTCATGATAGTTTTTTAATAATTTGTTTTTATGTTTTTGTGTAATAAAAGTATAAAGTTATAAATAAAATTCTAAATATTTTTAAAATAATTTGTAAGAGCAGAAAATTCTAATTTTTAGAAGAATAGTAAAATGGTAATTTTAGTAAAAATCACCAAATTTTCTAGATCTTGGATGATGAAAACGGACTTCATCGTTGAGATAGTCTCGCGAAATCCTGGCTACCACGTCAAATTAAGTCGGGTCGAGACGGGTCGAATTTAGTTTTGAAGTAGCCAGGGCTTAGTGTCGTATGGCCGGCTGCGAAGACATGTGATGTGACAAAGTCACCTACTACATGTACCCATGTGACACATGTTGTATGATTAGTGAGATAATGGAGATGAATGGCTTAGATTAAGCCATGTGTCAAATAGTTAAATGAAGGGACAAGGATGAAATTATTGAAAAGTTTAAAGTAAATAAGACAAAATAGACTTCATCTTCTCCAAATTGAGAGAAAACGTGCGGTGGGTGTGGATTTCAGATTTTAGAGAGAGAAAGAGTGACTTCTCTCTAGATTTCCCGACTTTCGGACCGTCGGTTCTCTTCGGGCCAAGAAGCAAAGGCCCATTTACTGCGCGGCAAAGGCTACATTAGACGCAGATTTTGTGGAGTTCCAACAACTCCAATATTTATGGATCTTTTTCTACTTAGTTTATTCTTTAGCTAAGAGTCATGTTAATGGATGAGGATTTGTTGAGGCTTGAATGGTCGTGTTTTCGGTCTCAAAATCTTTGAAACCAAGTGGAGAAAATCTCTATTGTGTGGCCGTGAACTGTGACGAGCCTAGGGTTTCACTTTTCACGTGATATGTTGTGTGATTTTTGTGTTGTTGAGTGATTCAAAATGAATTGTTTGGATTGTTATTAGCCTATGTGAGCTAATTTTGGTGTTATTGATTGTGAATTGAATAACATGAATTGTGTGAATTAATTTTTGTTAATATATACATGCATAATATATTAACATGAATATTTTGGAAATGACATAATGCATTCCATATGCATCGGGGCACCCTAGAATAATAGGTGTGAATGCATGTCACGAAAATGAAAAGAAAAGTGAAAATGGCTGTGAAAGGAATTTCAAGGAAGATTTTCTGAATAATTATGAAATTGGTCAACCAGTTCATCTCGGAGGTGGACCCGTAGTATTGCGGAAAAATGATCAGCCAATTCACCTCGGAGGGTAGTCCAATATATTTACCAAAACTCGGTAGTGTGTTTTCAAGAGCAAGCTTTTGTTTGAAAGCGTATTTTCTTTCGCATTTGAAAGCAGGCATGTATATAAGGGAGTGGTGAGGACTCGAGACATGGGATTGGACATGTAGACATTCAAGTAGGATCATGTATTTGCTTGAGTGTGATTGATTGCCATGACATGTGCACTTAGGTGGGGAGTAACCCATGTAGGAAATTATCACTACTAGGCATTGCTCACCCTGTCGAGTGATCATTATTGGAAATGCAGGAAGTGTCTAAGGGCCGCGCTCACTAGAGGCCGCGTTTTAGAAATCCCGGATTAACTTTGGTATTCATTTTGTGTAACATGTATTAAAACTTTAAATTTTGATATATGTTTTGGTTAAGAGTAATGTAATAACTCTTGAACTATTGTTATATAGTTGATGCATTCTTGATGAGTATTGATGTATGGGCCCAAGTGGTCGTTTTTACTCATGTACATGTCTCATGATATGAGACCTGAATATTAAATGAGTTGAACAGTCAGAGACACCGAGGATCGGGATGTGTGATTGTGTGTGATATTGTGTGCTTAGGTAAATAGCACATAGGAAGAAAAAAAGAAATGTTGAACACTAGGGTTAGTGTGAGAACAAGTTGTTTGAGAAATTTTGGACATAATGGTCCAGAATTAAATCAAAAAAAAATGATGAGAAGAAATTTTTTTTTCTGAGGTTTTACAGTGTGTACTGGAAAAAAATGAATAAAATAAATTTTAATGAATTTATTTGGTTCTACTGAAGACATGAATATATATATATATATATATATATATATATATATATATATATATATATATATATATATATATATATATTTATTAAATAACTGAGTAAATGGAACAAAGAAGAAAAAAAATGAGTGAAAAAAAAAAGGTTTTACGGCGTGGGTGGGCTACTACCCATTTTGATCTTAGTCCGCGATATAGTACATTGTATCGTGACACATCAAGGGCACCAGGCCACGATACGACCGAGCGGGTGTGTGTTGGGGCGCGCGGTGCGATCTGACGACCATAGCCCAGCGATCTGGCGAATACGACACGGTGGAAGCTTTGGCGGAGGCGGTGGCTTCGCTTCCGCCGCAGCGCGTAGCTGGCCATGGGGTGAGTCGTGATACAATAGTTTGTATCGTGGCTGAGGCGACAACCGGTAATCACGTCTGGCGCAACAAGCCTGTCTGATCGCAATCTGAGGCCTTCGATTGTCCATCTGTGCACCCGACCGATTTTATTTCGGGACAACATTTTGAGTCCTTTGTTTGAATCACTGTTCATGAGCACTGTTCATGAGGTTTTAAAAAATATATATATAAATAAATAAAATAAAATAAATTATTTTTTTTTGTTAAAAATGATTTAATATATGAACTTATTGTCTTGCATTACCTATGAATGCATGGACATTGTGTATGAAATGTTTTTAGTATGTAAATAATGTCTTGAAATTTGTGTTTACACCTTAGAGAATCTTGCATTGAATCTTAACTTGCCATTTGACATGTGTAGATGGCTAGTCGAAGGCGGAGACGTAGGGGTCGTCCATGGGGTACTAGTCGGGCACCACCGATGTTGTAGCAAGCCTTTGTTGAAATTTGTAGGGATTGCGGCTGTTGCTATTGCACAGGCTAGTGTAGCGGGTAGCCAGGGAGGTCCGAGTAACCTCTAGAGGTTCAGGCACATCATCTCAGAATGTTACGGGAGGAGATCGGCTGATGGCAGACCATTGGATTCATGCGGTAGAGAAGGTGTTGGAGCTGTGGAGATTTTCCAGGCACGACCGGATCGGACTAAATTTGCGCATTTCTAGCTAAGAGGGTGAGGCCCAAGTATGGTGGAACTAGGCAAAGACCTCTAGGGACCTAGAGGCAATGACGTAGGCAGAGTTCCATGAGCTTTTCATGGGTAAGTATTTTTCGAACCTTTGCTCGTTGATCGTTTGAGCGAGTAGATGTTCGGAATCAACAAAATTTATATCCTAAGATTCCTACTACTGACGTAGCAAAAGCTACTGCACTATAGTGGCTATATGGTCGAACACGGGGATGGGTTTTCTTCATGAGAGAAGAGTTGCAATGCATTGAAAATGGTGTTTTCTCGTTGCATTTTTAGGGTTTGTGAAAAAAAGTATGTGTGAATGGTTGAAAACTGAAATAACTGAAGTAAATGGTTAAAAGAATTCCTTGAAGTCTCGGGCCACTGGGTTTAGGGTTCTAAGTTAACCGACATGTCTCAGTGCATTTCCTGCATGTTGGAGATCATGACATATAGTCATTTCGAACCAAATCTTCGTTTAGCTGAAACCTAAACCACTTAAACTTTTCCTCTTGAAAGATGGCATTGATTGAGCATAAATGTCCCTGCGGTGAGAACATATCTCAAGAAACCAACCCTCGTTAACTAATAGGAGACAACTGGCGGGCATCGGTGGATCTAGTAAAAGTATCCAGCTGAACCCCAACTGGCGAGTACACGTGGAGGCATGCTGAGATTTTAACCTAGGTGAGAAGCAAGGGCAATGCCCTAAATGCATACATGAAGAGCATGAGAACATGCGGCTAAGCCCAAATTCAACACCTAGTGGCCTTCCCCTTCAAGGATCAGGGGGGTTTAGCCGAGCATCCCTTGATTTGTCATCATCAAGGGGTGTTTGGCCTGCAGAATATAGAAAGTAAAGGGAGAAGAAAATCACCAGCAGTGGGGAGAGAAAAGCGTGCCAAATTTCCTTGATTGATTGATGGAATGAAAAGTTGATTTGATTACAAGCAGGACTGAGCTTATATAGGTGCTCAGTATAAGGAAATTACAAAAGTGTGCTAATGAACCAAAATTACATGAGGGTAAACTTGTATAAAACCACAAAAAGGCGGGTCAAAAAGCAGTCAACTGGGTGAGCAGTGTTGCGAAAATTCGCAACCTGCGAAATTTGCAGGTTGCCAATTTTTGCAACCCTCAAAATTTCCACAGCTTGCTTTACCCTTCTTCAACAATTTTGCTTCGAATTTCCTCTTATTCGAGCATGCACCTTCGAATTTGGCTCAGGTTCATCGTGGTTGAATTGAATTGAAGAAAATGAGGCATTTGACCTGCAAACCTACTAAAAATGGCTACAAAATGTGATCAGTGACAAAGTCGGGACCTCAATGCATCGATTAGGTTATTAAAGTCGATTAGTACACAAAAAGCGCATAAAACCTGCTATAAACAAGGCTCGAAATTGCACTATTTGGGTACTAATCACTCCCCCCAACTGATACATTGCTAGTCCCTTAGCAATGATAAAAGAAGGAAGATCATACAGGATATGTTTTTGCAAAAATGGACTGTTTGTTCAAGAAGTGTGTGTAAAAGTGATGCCTGACCGTTAGTATGAAAGCTTGAGACATTGTATAAAACCAGCTTAGGAGAATGAGTGCCATACAGGAACAAGTTTAGAGCAGTGTGCATTCCAAGAAAATCCCTTAAATTCCACCAAAATCTAAGTGTTTTTAGGTGATCGGTTTGCACGATAAGGCGCAAGCTTCTCCCCCGGCAAACTACGCAATGCCTTGGAAGCGTTAACCAACCTAAATAGATTCCGTTCCACACTTATTCCATACTTCTATTGTATTGTAGGGCACAATCTTTGAAAACTTCATTCACCAAAGTCAGTGCCAGCAGGAAGCTCCTGATGACTCCCAAACTGACTAAGGTTTAGGGCATCAAGTTAAAAGGATCTTTCGACCACAAACTCTCACGGTTCACGGACTTCGAATGATTTCGAGAATCCAGCACCTACAACTCGCTAAACTCCACCCATCTACCCATGTAGTGAACACTAAGTCGGTGGTGACTCCCGACCCGAGTTGGTTTTAGGGCACCGGGCTTTAAGGCTTCGTCGTAGACCCTCTCGGACAATTCTTTTCCGGGTTTGAGAAACTGGCTTGAATGGCCTTCTTTGGACTCTTTTCTTTTCTTTCTTTTGTCTTTTCTTTTTCTTTAGGAAGGCTCATTGGCCTTCTTTCTTGGGAACTCTAATCTATTATGGGTGGAATCCAACGATCTCTTTAGGCCCGGTTTTGTAAAGTAAGGGAAGTATCTACGGCTTCTCGGCTGATGATGAAAACTCAATGTGAGTTTGTGTGTGGCTGAGAATGGTGGAAGGCAGGGGGTAGTACGGGGTCTTCAAGCCGACCAATAACTCAATCAGGCGTGGAACCATTCTAGCATTTGGTATCATACAGTGCTTCAACTTTTCAATTTACTGAAAAGGCAAAACCACAACAATATAGGGGTAAAATGAGATGCAAAAGTGTAGAAAAAGGATGTAAACAGCAAGCCTCTAAATATACAAAAATGGGCTTTGTTGGGCATGTGGTATAAGTAAAACTAAAATCAAAATTATGAACATCACTTCCAACACTAAGCGTCAGGCAGGCGAGAAAGTTAAGCGGAGGAAGTGGTACCTACTCAAATCGATTGTTTGGAGAAGGATCATCTCAGCACGGTGGTGAGGTGCTATTGGTGAAGTGGGCGTCTTTAGCGCAGCTGCCAACACATCAAGGAGGCTGCGGGGGGCCGATGGTGGAGGAAGTGATCTCTTGCAGGGGAAGGATAGTTGAGGGCACGAGCGAGGGTATGAGGGGAGGCAGTAGGGAGGCCAGAGTGAAGCTGTAGCTGCATGAGGATAGCACGGCTGCGTGCTCACAGACCTCGGTGCGGGTCATCCTCTGCAAGTGTGGCTGGGAAAATTTACAAATGAAGGTGCACGGTGGTAGAAAATGTGCGGACCGTCTCCATGAGAGCCAGAAAATTCTGGTAGGGTAATGTACGCGAGGCGGTGCGAGTGCCTGACCAGCTATATCTGATGAGCGGTGGGCATAGGGCCGAAGGCTTTGAGGGCGAGAGGGCATCGGGCCTAAGGTGCGATCTTGGAGCTGCTGATGCGTGGTCGGTGGGTGAAGGGCTGGTGGGAGTAATGATGGGGGTTGGGCGGAGGCTCCTGGTGTGCTGACTATAAGGACGGGTCCTCATGGACTATCATCGACGGCTTGTCCTGCGTCGATCTCGCGGAGGGAAGACGGAGGCCTGAGCCTAGCCCGCCACCGATTAACAGTAAGGGTGGCCTCACAGCCGCGATGACGCTCCAATCGAGGCTCGGCCGGGAACCCGATGTGCTCTAGAATTTGACATAATAGTCGAGGAAATAGAAGAGGCATAAACTCAGCGCGGGGCAGACTCCGACGATGGACCCTGTCCTCGAAATGAAATAAAGACGTCATAATCAGCTCTGCCAGGCTGAACCAGTAGCCCTCTGAAATGCGATATAAAACCTCCAAAATAGCTCCTCTCCTCTGAATGATATGCTAGAGTGGAAACATATTAGACCTCAAAATGTGGTATATCAAAAGCATACGCTGCGGGAGGTGCCGCCTGAATAATATCATCCCACCAGTAGCGTCCATGGAGAGAAGTCGGACCATCTCCCTAGTCGAGGGATGGGGCCACTGTCTATAGTCGGTCGCGTTGGCGAGGACCACTGGCAGATGAAGAGCAGTTGTGATATCGGAGGCCCGAAGTATCCCTGGCCAGCCGTCGATAGAAAAGTGCGAGTAAGCGATCGGGTTGGCCTCACGCCTAGATGTCATCGTATGATAGAACTTGATGACTACCCGAGGATAATAGAATCGACGTGGCACCATGAACGGCTCCAGATGGTATCTCTACAAGAGGAGCATGGAGTCTCGGAGCTTCGGGTCCGCGACAAATCCCGGGAGATCGTAGTAAACCTCCTCATGGAAATCTCTCCCTCTACAGTCAACATTCCCCGGGATGGGGTCGTAGGGGAAGTAAGGCCGCTTGATGATGGATGCGGAGATGGGATCCGAGGATGCGTGTACCGATAAGGTGGTGAGGAGTGGCGCCAGGGTCTCGAAGTGGATGACTCCCACAGGCTGAAGTCTTTGGCCCTCTTGGGGCGGTGGGGCCCTCGGGTTGGCACAGGATGCGAAGGAGCAGGCGGAGTAAAGCCAACCCGGGTATGATATCTCCTGCGGCGGGGGCCATGGGGAGGAACCCTCAACATCAGCGTGCGGTTCCTAGGCCATAGGCTGGGCGGTGAGGGGCGCAACATGCAGCTAGGGCCGGTCTTGGGGCTGCGGCGAGAGGGGCCGGCGACAAGGAGGCGGGGCCGGCGGCTAAGGCCCCAGGGCTGGGTGGAGGTCCGGCGGGCGGGTGGGACCTGGCGCCCTGCGACATGGGTGGGATGAGCTCCTCTAGTCTTCGCCATTATCGAGCCTGAGGGAAAGTAACTTGAGAGGAGATGGGTTTTTAAGAAACTGGAAGGATGAAGTGAAATGAAAATGAAAGAAAACAAGGGTTTATATAGGGGAGGAGGGTTAGGTGGGAAGACATGATCAATTAATGGCATTTAGTGACCATTAATTAATTAGCTCAAAAGATTATAATTTTAAATGCAGGAGCGCGGAGGTTGCAGGGGGATTGCTTGATGAAAACGAGGAGTTCTGGGAGGTGATGAACCGGTGCCAGCGAGATCACGAGAAATTTCACGGGTTGCGAAAATTTCTGGCTGAGGGATTCTCAGAGCAAATTTTGCTCCCCACAATGCGGGAACACACACGCAACAATACAAGACCAAAAATTATGAGAAGTTAAGCTTGAAAAATAAGGAAATTTACTATTTTTCGAAATTAAAGGATATTAATAGAAAATCCCCAACTTAAAAAGTGAAATAAAATAAAACAAAAATCTCATTAAAATTTGGAGTGGTTTCAAAGTTCCCTCTTGGAACCACTCCTGATATCTTTGTTAAGAGGAGGTTTCATGGAGGGTCAAGGAGGAGCTTCTCCATGCTTGCGAGTGAGTGTGTATGATTGAGTTCAACTTTTTATCTGGTTGTTAAACGTGTACTCTCTGGTGGTGCGGTAGCATGACAGTTTGAGAAGGAGTAGTCGTGCGATTGATCCTTCATTAACTGCTTCGTGGTTCTTTGTTAATTCTCCCTGCAATTTATGAGCATTGTGCTTTCCTACACACAATGCCATCAGGCGGGACTTCTGATTCTGCTCCTCGTCCTCCATTGGCTTATCCTTGTGCACCAGTGAAAAATGTTGAACTCGAAGTCGGTAATTCACTTGAGAGGTGAAGAATTTGCATAACCCATTAGGCAATTGATTATAGCATTAGATGTGGCCAAAAACGGCCTCCTAAGTAAGATGGGCACTTGGTGAGTGCTCTCTGCCATTGGCTCTGTACCAAGAACCACAAAATCCACTGGATAGTAGAATTTGTCTATCTTTACCAAGACATTCTCACCTATCCCTTTTGATATTTTCACTGATCGATCCGCTAAGGATATGGTGATGTTAGTGAATGACTCTCCCAAACCTAGCTGTACATTAGTATGGTAGTAGGTTGACACTAGCTCTAAATCCGGCGATTGCCTTATCTATACGAGTCCCTCGATGTTGTTTGAAATGGTGGGGTCTGGATCTTTGTATTTAACCAATTTTCTGCACTGGATGATGGAGCTGACTTGCTCTGTTAGGAAGGCTTTCTTGTCAATGCCCAACCCCTTTTTTACTGTGCACAAGTCCTTTAGAAATTTTGCAATTCGAACTGTTTGATCATGTCAGCGATTAGGATGTTCACAGCGACCCACGCCTCGGCACTTCCGGGGATGCCTTCTTGGCAAAGCCTTCTTTTGCCTCTCAGTGCTTGGGGAAATGGGGGAGGCATGCTTTCTTTCATCGAATCCTCTTTAATGAATATGTGTTCAGGCTCCTCTTCCTCCTGTTCTCTGGTTTTTCGCGCAGGTTTGGGCATCGGCTGCTCAATTTCCTTACCACTCCTCAAAGTGATAATGGCATGGACTTCATCCATTTTTCGCTAGGCTCGCTGGGAAAGCTTAGTTCATGCACTCCCCTAGGATTGGGCAGTGTTTGAGAAGGGAATCTCCCTTTCTCCTGCACTTGTTGCTGATTGGTCAAGCTACTGATGGATGACTGCATGGTATCAATTTTTTGATTTAGGCTTTTGTGAAGCCCATCGATTCTTTTGTCTATGGAGCTTTCTACCTTTTCTATTCTTTGGTTAATCTGAGCATTGATAGTTTTCTACTCCTCTACAAAATTCCCCACCACCTTGCTCAAATTTATGATAGCTTGCTCCACAGGTGATGAGGTTGGTGGCTCTTCTTTGCTGAGGTGGACCACGGGGGGAACATATCTTTGGAGTCTAAGCTTCCAGGCTAGGTTGAGGTGGTTCTTCCAGTTGGGATTATAAGTGTTGCCATACTGGGCATCAGTTGGTGGCCTATTTTGTCCCACAACATTTGCATTTTCAACCATCAAATCCCTTATTGAGGGAGAAATTGAACAATGTTCTCCTTGGTGACCGGTAGATTGACAATTGAAATAGGGTTGGCTAGATGCCTCAGTCACATCCCCGGCAACGACGCCATTTGATTCGTTTAGGCCAAGTAGGTGTTCGGAATCAACAAAATTTATATCCTAGGATTCCTACTGCTAACGTGGCAAAGCTCTTTGCTTGTATAGTGGCTCTAGGGTCGAACACGAGGATGGGTTTTCTTCGTGAGAGAAGAGTTTCAATGCATTGAAAATGGTGTTTTCTCGTTGCATTTTTAGGGTTTGTGAAAAACAGTATGTGTGAATGGTTGAAAATTGAAATAACTGAAGTAAATGGTTAAAAGAATTCCTTGAAGTCTCGGGCCACTGAGCTTAGTGTGGAGACCCAAACCTATTGGGGTCCCGCTCCGCCGTCTTGATACGCCGAGTCCCAGCGCCTTTCTTTCGCCTCCCAGAGTGAGCTCGAACCACGTACGCAAAGGGACTCTTATGGCAATGGGAGCACTCATTACCAAGCGAGCTACTGGCTCGGTTGGTGATGAAGTGCTCCCATTATACTCAAATCACTTTGCATATTCGGAAATATCACGGAAAACGCCAGTGGGCTGGCTGCTGCGTACCTATATTACACAGAGATGAAGGGTGGGGACCCCACACTTGGGGTTAAGTTATGAGCATGTCACCGAGTCTTTTTCCTCGTGTGAGAGATCATGACATATAGTCATTTCCCGAACCGAATCTTCATTTAGCTTTAAAACATAAACCCTTAAAGTTTTCCTCTTGAAAGATGGCATTTGATTCGGCATAAATGTCCCTAACGGTGAGAACATATCTCAAAAACCTACCCTACAGTAACTAATAGCAGACAACTAACTGGGCATCAGTGGATCTAGTGAAAGTATCCTTGGGCAAAAAACGCAAATGCGCATTGGAGCATACTGAGATTTTAACACAAGGTGAAATAGGAGCACAAATACCCCTAAATGCATATATGAAGAGCATGAGAACATGCAACTAAGCCCAAAATCAGCACCCAGTGGCCTTCCCCTTCAAGGATCAGGGGGGTTTAGCCAAGCATCCCTTGATTTGTCATCATCAAGGGGTGTTTGGCTACCAAGAAAATGTAAGAAAGTAAAGAGAGAAGAAGAGAAAATCACCAGCAGAGAGGAGGAAGCCGTGCCAGATTTCCTTGATTGATTGATGGTGAAAAGTTGATTTGATTACAAGCGGGCGAAGAGGCTTATATGAGTTATCGTATAAGGAAATACAAAGTGTGCTAATGACCAAAGACCATGAGGGTAAACTTGTATAAAACCCTGGCGAATTAGCGATTAAGCGGGTGGCGGTGTTGCGAAATTTAACCTGCTGAAATTCTGAGTGCCAATTTTGCAACCCTTAAAATTTCCACCTTGCTTTACCCTTCTTGATAATTTTGCTCAGTACCTCTTATCGAGCATGCACCTTCGAATTTGGCTTGGGTTCATCGTGGTTGAATCGAATTGAAGAAAATGAGGCATTTGACTTGTAAAACTACTAAAAATGGCTACAAAATGTGATCAGTGACAAAGTCGGGACCTCAATGCATCGATTAGGTTATTAAAGTCGAGTAGTACACAAAAAGCACATAAAACCTACTATAAAAAGGGCTCGAAATTGCCTTGTTGGAGTGTAATCACTGCGTCACTTGCGAAGGCTCGGGAGTTCTAGAGTGACGGGGACTCTGTTGATATTGGGTATGTGGCTAGATTCACTGGGCTAGCCCATTTCTTTGATGACTACGTGACACGGACATGGCCAAGGTCGGGAGGTCGAGGAAATGGGCTAAAGTTGTCCATTGGGGCGAGATTGTAGGACTGCGCATAGGACCTGGACTCGATGGTTGGGAGCGCCACGACCCGCGGAGAGAATCGATGATGCTCGAATCGCAGGATCTGCGGGTGTTAGTAGCAAAGAGGAAGGGAGAATCGGTCTTCTTCGGTTCGAGAAAGCCGGAGGATTCTAGTTCACGTGGAGTTCTAGGGCGCGACCCGTCCGGACCGAGGATAGATCGGGGTGCAGTCGAGTACAGGCGGATGGTGTGCTACTATTGCCAGCAGCTCGGACATATGAGGAGGGATTGCCCCAAGGGACGAGGGATCCAGGGGTTTTGGGACGCCGCAATCCCGATCGGTGGTGGGACCAGAGAGGATTGATATATTCCTCCATACCCCAGTATGGGTTGAAGGCGATTTCGATCTCCAGTCTTTGCACGGGCACTTGCATTACCTGGGCGAGGCCCAGAGAGCCAAATTATGGGCGAGGCAAAGGGCGGGGCCCATAGGCGGGGATGTGGGGTTGGGGGTGTGTATACACCATCCACCATCGGTGAGAGTCGTGGATCGACCGATCCTCTGAGGTACATTTTGCTATCTAAACATGGGCGAGTGTTATTTGATTATGGTGCCCGCCATTTCCTGTTCATTCTTTGCATCGAGTTATGATATAATTGGGCAGGGTTAAGGCCTTGGAGGGTGCTGTATGTGAGTTCTCCCCTAGGGATTAGGGTGATGATAGGGATGATATGTCATGGTTGCCAGTTAGAGATCTCGGGGATTCTGCCTCACTGGTGGACCTAGGGTCATAGACATCAATCGAGGGATTCGACGTCGTCACGGGGGATGGATTGGTGACGCTGAAGTCGTTATCGTGAGCATAGGAGGTTACCACCTACACGCGGGGCCAGTACTCGTGTTATATTTCGGGGGACAAAGCATGATATTTTGCCACTGAAGCGATTAATGCGAGTCCTAGGTGTCAGAGCGATTGGCGGGTTAGGTATGGGCCACCCACACTGAAGGGACGGGTGAGGCGGGACAGATCTACCTTGAGTAGTGCGCGGGTATGAGGATGTTTTTGGATGAACCTCCCAGGGATTGCCTCCCTTGAGAGGTTGCGAACCGGTATTGAGATTTCTGCAGTGCCAGCCCATCTCTATGACTCAGCGTAGGATAGCACATTGATTCTGGTGAGGAACTTCCGAGTCGACTACGAGGAGTTCTTGGATAAGGGGTTCATTAGATCGAGCATTTCACTATGGGGCACTCCGGTCCTGTTTGCGAAGAAGAAGGACAAGACCCTTTGACTGTGCATTGATTACAGGCAGTTGAATAGGGTCACGATCAAGAATTGGTACCCATTGTTGAGGATTGATGACTTGTTTATTCAGTTGAAGACACAGTCTGCGAGAATAGACCTTTGCGGTTACCTTAAGTGAGGTTAGGGAGACGAGATATCCTAAGGCAGCGTTCGAGATGTGATATGGGCACTTTTAAGTTTACATTGTTACCCTTTAGATTAACGAATCTTGTGAGTAGCATTCATGGACCTCATGCATGGGGTATTCAACCTTATTTCGTCGATTTGCCGTGGTCTTAATTGGATGACATTTGATCTGTTCCCGAGTCGAGAGAGGGCATGGGATCACTTGAGGATTGTTTGGGTTACTGAGATCATATTTATACGCCAAGTTCGATGGGGTGCGAGTTTTGGCTTGCGGGGTGAGATTTTGGGACACGTGGTGTGTTTTACCCCGTCAGTGGACCTAGAGAGGGATGAGGGTCGTGATGAGTTGGGATCAGGCCGAAGTGGAGTCTTGAATCGTAGTATCTTGGGATTGGTTGGGTACTCTGGGGAGATTCATTGAAGTTCGCCGTTAAGCGGCACCTATGACGAGATTGACCCGGAAGGAAGTCAAGTTTGATTAGGATGATCGATCACGATGAGCATTCCGGGGAGTTGAAGGAGGCTCGCTCGCTCTATCTTGACAGTCCCGAGCAGGGGGCAGGAACACCGCAGTGTATTGTGATGCCTCGAGCGGGGCCAGGATGTGTGTTTTGATGCGATCGAGGGAGGGTAGTAACTATGGTTCGAATCAATTGAGAAGAATCATGGTAAATTACCCCACACCGCGACATGGAGTTGGCGATTTGTGAATCTTCGCGTGAAGATTTGGCATCCACTTTATTTATATGGCGAACGATTGGTGTACTCGAGACGATAGCGTCCCAAGTATATCTTCACGCGTGAGGACCTCAATATGAGCATGAGATGGATGGAAATTTCTAGAGGATTATGACTTCTGCACACATTACCATCTGGTAAGGCAAATGTAATTGGTTGATACGCACTCGATCGAATCGCGGGGAGCATTGGCTAGTATAACTCCCGGGAATGGCGGTCTTTCAGTGCGTAGGACGGAGTTTAGACTCTGATTATCGCGAACAAGCACAAAGGTGCGTTGGGGGGTTTGGTGGCTACACAGAGTCTTTGTTGACCCGGTGATTGAGTCCTAAGGGGCGGGACCGCACGGGAGATGGTGTCATCAGATGGGTCTGATCCCGGTCACGTATGATGAAATTTGGAGCGAATCCACCACGGATGAGTAGTCTTCGATGTAGAAGGGACGGGTAGTAGTTCCAGTTGACCCGATTTGAAAGGAGATTTGCCAAAAGGGTTTCTTGCTCTCGATTTGCCGTGCATCTAGGTGGCAGAAGGAATGTACCCGGGATCTTCAATAGCTAGTACTATTGGGTGGGATGAAGCCGTGGGGACTTTGTTAGAGCAATGCCTCACGTGTTAGCGGGTTAAGAATTTGAGCACCATAAGCCCGAGAAGGGCTGCCGACCATTGGAGGTGGCTGAGTGGAAGTGGGAGCAAATCCGCGATGGATTTATAGATCCCGCACGGACACCGCAAGGACA
Source organism: Tetrastigma voinierianum (assembly GCA_016808115.1). Lineage (NCBI taxonomy): Eukaryota > Viridiplantae > Streptophyta > Magnoliopsida > Vitales > Vitaceae > Tetrastigma > Tetrastigma voinierianum. The sequence continues at coordinate 488,502 of JAEQBH010002993.1, read as the reverse complement.
TGATGCGGTATGGGTGATAGTAAACCGAATCACAAAGTCGGAACATTTTCTAGCATTGCGGATGACCTTCACATTGAAGAGATTTTGTCGGTTGTACATTCGAGAGATTGTCCGGCTACATGGAGTACCAGTATCCATAGTGTCGGATAGAGACCGAAGGTTTGGGGGCTTTGAGCGTTTCCAAGGCTATGGGCTCCTGACTGACCGAGTACAGCACTTTCCGCAGGCAGATGGTCGGTCGGAGAGGACCATACGGATGTTAGAGGACGTACACTACGAGCATGCGTCTGGATCATAAGGGTAGGCTGGGAGGCTTGCACTTGCCCTTGGTGGAGTCGCCTACAACAACGATTATCAGGCGAGTATCACGGATGTGCACCATATGAGGCAATGTATGGGAGGCCATGCGAGATCATCGATATGTTGGATAGAGGTGGGAAAACTCCGTCAGTCACGTCGATTAAAGAACACCTTCGAAGGTGACCTTGATCGACAAATCTTCTCATGGCTTGAGTCGACAAAGAGCTATCGCGTGTACGGCGTCGACCATAGAGTTCGGGTTGGAGATCACGTCTTCTTTGAAGGTGATGCCTAAGAGAGGAGTGGTCAGGTTTGGCAAAAGAGGGAAGCTATCACCGAGGTTCATTGGGCCCTTAGAGATGCTCGAGGTAGGCCTTAGCATGCGATTGGCTTCTTGCCCGACATGTCAAGTGTCCACGAGGTATTTCACGTCTCCATGCTCAGGAGGTACACTCCAAATCCAGCTCATGTAGTGGATTGGGGAGAGATTGAGGTTGACATGGATGGGACCTTCGAGGAGGGACCAGTGTGCATTATGGATAGTCGGGATCAGGTTTTGCGACGCAAGACCATGAGGCTACTAAGGGTGCTGTAAGCGCAGGAGTGGAGGATGCGTGGGAGCGTGAGGACACGATGCGAGCCACCTATGCCTTCTTGTTTAGGGATGAAGGTACGTGGTTTAGTCGTTTAATACTTAAATGATTAGTTTACATGCATGGCATTGTGCACATTGCATATGCATGTGATTCGTTGTGATTGTACAGAATTTCGGGACGAAATTCCTTTTAATGAGGGGAGAATGGAAAACCCGAAAAAATTCTAATTTTCTGAAAAATGGTAAAATTGTAATTTCGGCCCCGAAATCGAAAAATTTAGATCTCCGGGCTAATAGCGGACTTACGCCTTAGGAATCGTCTACCATGAAATCTAGCTACCACGTCGAATTTCGTCGGATTCCGAGACAGTCGAAATTTCATGTTTTTCCAAGCACCGGGTGTCGGGTGTCGTATGACGGCTTATGAGAGACATGTGATATGATAAAAGTCACCTACTACATGTACCCATGTGACACATGTTGCATGATTAGTGAGATGATGGAGATGAATGGCCTAGATTAAGCCATGTGTCAAATAGTTAAATGAAGGGACAAGGATGGAATTATTGAAAAGTTTAAAGCAAATAAGACAAAATAGACTTCTTCTTCTCAAATTTGAGAGAAAACGTGCAGTAGGTGTGGATTTCAGATTTTAGAGAGAGAAAGAGTGACTTCTCTCTAGATTTCTCGGCGTTCGGACCGTCGGTTCTCTTCGAGCCAAGAAGCAAAGCTGTTCTACGCGGCAAAGGCTACGCGTGGGCACTGATTTTGTGGAGTTCCGACAACTCCAAGAGGTAGGGATCTTTTCCTACTTAGTTTATTCTTTCGCTAAGAGCCATTTTAATGGATAGGGATTTGTTGAGGCTTGGATGGCCGTGTTTTCGGTCTCAAAATATTTGAATCGAGTGGAGAAAATCCCTATTGTGTGGTCGTGAGCAATTATTTGAGCCTAGAGGTTTCCCTTGTTCACGTGATATGTTTATTAATGATTTTATTGTTGGGTGATTCAAAATGAATTGTTTGGATTGTTATTAGCCACGTGTGAGCTAATTTGGTGTTATTGATTTGTGAATTGAATAACATGAATTGTGTGAATTAATTTTGTTAATATATACATGTATAATATATTAGCATGAATATTTTGGAAATAATAATAATTACATGCAGGAGCACCGAGGAATGATAGGTGTGAAAGTGCGTGACACGAAAATGAAAAGAAAAGTGAAAATCGTTGTGAAAGGAATTTCAAGGAAGATTTGCAGTGCCTTAGAGAAGTTGTCAAGCCAGTTCATCTCGGAGCGGACCCATATTTGTCGGAAAAATGATCCGGCAATTCACCTCGGAGGAGTAGTCCAAATATATTTCTGCAGAGCTTCGGTAGTGTGTTTTCAAGAACAAAAAGCTTTTGTTTTGAAAATTGTATTTTGCTCCAATTTGGCTTAGGCATGTGTGAGGGAGTCAGTGAGGACTCGAGAAATGGGATTAGGCATGTAGACATTCAAGTAGGATCATGTATTTGCTTGAGTGTGATTGATTGTCATGACATGTGCACTTAGGTGGGGAGTAACCGATGTAGGAAATTATCACTACTGAGCATTGCTCACCCTGTCGAGGGATCATTATTTCAGGTACAGAGAGTGTACAGGAGGAAGCCGGATTGTGGCTTTAGTATTCATTTTTTGTAACATGTATTAAAACTCTAAATTTTGATATATGTTTTGTGGTTAAAATAATGTAACTCTTGGAACTATTGTTATATAGTTGATTCTTGATGGTGTTGATGTATGGGCCCAAGTAGTCAGTTTTACTCATGTACATACCGTGATATAGAGCCAGATATTGCATGATTGACGGGTGGTCGAAAGAGACACGAGGTGGGCGTCACGAAATTATACATATATTTCAACATTTATACTCATCCAGCGACATGCATTATAAGTATCTCTACTTAAATCATTTTTAATGAAAATATTTTAAACTTTTTTAAAATAATAACTTATGAAGTGTTCTTTTGTATTAAATACTACAATTTATTTTTGTAACATTACAGGTGATTTTCACATTTTAAAAAGAATTTCATAAAATTTATTAAACAAATTTTTTTTTTTTTGAAACAGTTTTAGATTAAAAATAGTAAAAAGTGTGTTATTAACTTATCATGCACCAAAACCAAAATTGTGAATTTGGGAACCAAATACAAAAGTGAAAAAGTGCACTATCAGTTAGGCAATATATTGGCTAACTTAGGTAACTCCTTAAAATATGTTTTTCTCATTTATTTTTAGATTAATTTCATTTTTTAATAGTTTCTTAAAGTTTGGTTTAAATACTCTATAATTTTATTTTTTTTTGTATCATAACACATTTTTTTCTTAACAATGCTTCTTGAAATCATTGTGAAACAAATATTATAAATTATATTAAATTAATATTTTAATATTAAATATATTTTAAATTCTAAAAGTATTGTCAAATCTCAAAATATTACAATGTTATTCAATGGAATAACTTATATTATATATTATTTTTTAGAATTTTAAAATTTTATTAGTTTTAATTAATTTTTTTTTAGTCTTATAGATATTTTTATTAATTATTATAGGATATTTATAATAGTAGAAAAAATCTAAATTTAATATAATAAAATAGTGAAATTTTATATGGTACAATCTAAGTTATTATTTTGACTTTAATATATTAAAAAATTATTTGGATATAAATTAAGAGTGTATCAAACACCATTTCTATTCCAAGTATTTTTAATGAAAACAATTTCGTATCATTTTGTATCTTTGTGGAATGGATTTATAGGAAACAAAAGAAAGATGGGAGAAAGAGAAGATTGAATGACCAAAAAACGGAGATATGAGAAGTAAAAAGACCAAACCTTTTTGGAGGTTGCAATCCCTTCCAATGAGTTGGAGCAAGAGCACATTTAATGGAAGGCGTAGAACGTTATTTTGGACAAAAGCTAACAAGGAAACTCAAATAGTTTTGGTAGGAAATCCAATCTCACAATGAAAGACAAAAAGTTTTGGTGGGAAATCCTAATGAGTTTTGGAGGGAACAATGACCTATGGCTATGATATAGGGAAACATTATCAATCAAACTATAAAATGATATTTTAAATATGATGAGACAAGTTTCAAAACTGATGATGATGATTGTAGAACTATTATTTTTATTTTATTTTATATCTCTTGACTCTTATGACATGTTGTAAGACCCGAGAAAATTCTAATTTTCCGAAAAAAGGTAAAATGGTAATTTCGGTCAAAATCGAAATTTTCTAGATCTCCGGATAGCGGCGGTTTACCGTTGGAATCGTCACCTTGAAAATCTGGCTATTAATTGAATTTTGTCGAATTTCAAGACGATCGAATTGGCGTCTTTCGGCGCTAGGGTGTCGAGTGTCGTATAAACGAACTTGTGAGAAGTACGCATGATATGAGAGACATGTGGTGTGATAAGGGCCACCTCTTGCATGTATGTATTACCGCATCATCACATGATTAGTGAGAGGATAGATAAATGGTTCTGTCAGCGTGTGTCAAGTAGTCCTCAAAGTCAAATAATGAGGACAAAAAGGGAATAAATGAAAAGAAAAAAGAACATCTCCTCTTTTGTTTGGCCTGGTATCCGGCAGTGAGGGGAGAAAACATATTTTAGAGAGAGAAAGTCCACCTTCTCTCTAAATTTCCCGGTGATCGGACCGACGGTTCCTGGTGAGACAAGAGGCAAAGTTGTTCTACCACTGAGGAGCTGCAGGTAGTGCAGGTTTTGTGGAGTTTCGACAAACTCCCGGAAAGGTAGGAGTTTTCTCCTGCTTGTTTTATTCCTTGGCTAGAGCCATTTTGATGGATAGGGATATTCTGAGGCATGAATGGCCATGTTTTCAGTTCCAAAGATCGGGATTTAGTGAGAAAATTCCTAGTGTGGTCGTGAACAGTTTTGAGACCTAGGGTTGTACTGTTCACATGATCTTGTGTGTGGTTTGTGTTGCTTGGGCGGTTCAAAATGAATTGCTTAAATTGTTTATTAGCCCATTTGAGTTAATTTTGGTGTTATTGCTATGAATGAATAACATGTTGTTGTGTGTTAATTTTTGTTAATATATGCATGCTTGATGTATTAACATGAATTGTTGTGAATTGGCATATTGCATTTCACATGCACCGGGGCACCCTAGAATTAGTAGGTGTGAGTACATAACATGAATTAAATCGGAAGGTTGTCCAAAACAATAAAATTTTATCAGAAAGTTGTCCGAAGAATTGTGTGAAATTATCGGTAATTCACGTCGAGAAGGCCCGTAAATTGTGGAGTCACCCAACAAAATTCACCTCAGAAGATTGTCCAACTTATTTATATCGGAGGGTTGCCCACAAATAAAACAAATATTTTGTTTGGAAACGGTTTTCATACATGGCATAAGCATGTGTGAGGGAGTCGGTGAGGACTCGAGACGTGGGATTGGGCATGTAGACATTCGAGTAGGAATCATGAATTTGCTTGAATGTGTTTGGTTGTCATGTGTATGGGTGGGGAGTAACCCGTAACTGAAATTCAACTCTTGGGCATTGCTCACCTTGTCGAGAAAATTATTTCGATCAGGTGTTCGGAGAGACGGCTCATTAGAGCCGCTTTGCCCTTTTTTGAAGAAAGCAGGCATGTGGCTTTGATTACATTTTTTTGTAAAGCGTGTATGAAATATTACAAATTGAAACATGTTTGTATTAAGAGTGATGTAACAACTCTTGAAACTATTGTAATATAGTTGGATATGTTGGCGCCCCAAACCCGAGAATCAAGTTGACAATCCGTCGACCCACGGAAAACTTTGTGTGTCTCATATCATGAGACCGTAATGAAGTAAAAATGGCCACTTTGGCCCATACATCAATACTCACGAAAATCTAACCAACTATATTACAATAGTTCAAGGTTAATTACATCCTCTTAATACAAACATATATTAAAATTTAGAATTCTAATCGTGTTTACAAAATAATCAATCAAAGCCACATATGGAAACTTTCTTCTCAGCGGCCACATTGGCGTCGTCTTCCGAACACTCCTTGCACGAAGGGGATCAGCGACGGGGTAGCAATGCTCAGTAGTGATAATCTTCTACATGGGTTACTCCCCACCTAAGTGCTCATGCAATGGCACACCAAACATTCAATTCACATTCCATACAATCCATGTTAATATACTAAGCACGCATATATTAACAAAACTTACACATGTTATTCATTCATAGCAATAACACAAAATTAGCTCACATTGGCTAATCAACTATTTAATTTCCAATGGCTCACACACAATTATATTTCATATAATTCAAACATCATGTTAACGCATAAAATTCCATGCATTAACATAGTATTTTCCACACAATTCAAGACATTCATTTTAAGCAAATTTTATGCAAATAACACATGGACGTTTTTGGTCCAACCAAGCAAACCGGACTGTTTTTAATAATCCCAAATACAGTGTGTGAGCTGTCCGTGGACAGCCCCCTCCTCAACCTCGGTTCCACTTCTTTGGAGCAGGAAATCCTCAGCCATTTCGACCTAGCAGCACCAAAAACACAATTTACACACAAACAAGCATGGACTAATAACTTGATCCGTAAATATGTCCGGGGCGCAACGATTTAAGTTTCCAACATTTCGGTCTCAAGTTTTGGGACCGACCAAACGGCCACTCATGGCCTCATACCACCCAAACCATTAACAAGACTCTTAAACCGAAAAATAAACCGAGTAGGAGAAGACCCCTACCTCCCAGAGTTGTCGAAACTCATAATCGGTACCCATCGTAGCCCTTGGCATGGGGAGCAACTTTGCCTTGCCTTCATTGTTGCCTTTTCTATATAGACTAAAACCCTCGAATTAACATAATTACAAGAGCCTTACACTTCTCTTGTATCCATGTTACTTTGGATAATTTTCTTGATAAAATAATTTTCTTAATGTTCATGATTAAAATAAGGGTTCGATCTGTGATAGCACACCAAGTGCACGGGCCGTCTAGTAGTAAAATGCGAGATGTAAGTCCGGGTATCATTCCCGCGGATATTGATGGCGAGATTCTGGATCCAACTACTTGATCGCAAGAATTCCATACTATTTGGACTCAAAACTCATAGTAAAAGTTTTTATCTAAACAACAAAAATTAAAATCTATAATATTGAATAATGTCGAGCTAAGCTTAAAACAAGCATGCTTGAAGAAAAATCGTGCATATATAAAAATGGATTAAATCGATTTCTGTGAGAAGCTTGAAACTATCGATGAAATACAATGAAAGCAGTCAATTCATTTGTTAAGTACATTGCTTTCTACGATTCTATATATGGATCTAGTTGTGTCAAGATTTCCTAATTATTGGAATTGGATTTCTCCTTATTCAGATTAGAAATCCTTGCTTCTCTGATACAAAGATCAAACCCGGCTACACAGTATTCCAAATTCTCTTGCAAGATATAGGTATTTTTCTTTCTCAATACTTCACACCCATTTCCTGTTGACAGTAGAACTTTGCTTTTCCTTCTCAGGATTTTCGTAAAGTTTCTACCACTTAATTGGTGGCTCCAACCTCGGATCCTATGGGTTTATCCCTTTCCCTTGATTAGATCTAAGCTAACACGGGGATTAGAACTTACCTTTAGATTAAGGTGAACTCTCTGATTATTTATATTGTTAAATACACCCCTCCAACTTCAGTTATGAGAGAATGATGGATTTATCAAAATGAACTCTCAAAGCTCAGCAGTTCGTCAATGGCAGTCTAACATACCCAGAAAAGAATGCTCTCAGCTCTCAGGAATCTCCGTCTCCGTATCACGCAAGGGCATCTTGGATGAATGCATTCCCTCAAGCGGTATTAGGTACTATTGTTGAGAACTTATCCATTCAAACGACACCAATTAAGTAAAGCCGAACCCCAATTAATTCTCCTAATTATGCGGAAAGATTGTAACTAATATAAATCAAATCTAGCGTTTGCTCTGATTCTTGCATTACGGAATTAAATGGAGCCACCGTCCACGCACAACCACGTAATTGCAATAAGCGAGAAAATGAATTCCATAAATTTGTCTAGATTTCATAAATTTTTTCATGCAGTAATACTTAAGAAAAATAATATAACTAAAAATCCATTTCACTCGTCTATATGATTCGCGAGATTCAAACCAGAAAATGAAACTAAAAATAAAAATAAAAAAATAAAAATCTACTCTAAAATATACATTGAGTTCCTCTTCTTTTCCCTTTTCTGGGTAGTGAAGACGGAAAACTGCGCTACACTTCCTAAAGTTATCTATTTATATTGTAAAAATTTGAAGTAGAGATCCACTGAATGCTCGAGTTGGAACTCAAAAGAAAAAGCGACTCAACTGTCTATGCCAGCGACCTTAAGTTGATGTCGTGACATGGACTTCTCTTGATTGCTCGTGATCAGTCGCGACCTCTTTCTTTAAGTTATAACCAGTTTGTCTTGCAACTGCTTTTATCAGTGGTCGCGACATCGTTTGTGGTCGCGACCTCATTTGCTCAGTGTTACTTCAGTGTTGATGTCGCGACCTCAGTTACATGTCGTGACATCATTGTCTTTCTATTCTTCCAGCTTTTGAGTTGCGACATCAGTTTTAGGTTGCGACCACTTTTCTGTTTGTATGATGACTTCATGTTGTGACTTTGATTTCTTGGTCGCAATTGTGTTGGTAGTCTTCTTGCCTTCATATGTTTCAATTTTATGTCGCGACCTCATGGTGATGTCGCGACCTCTTTTGCTTCCCATTTCTTTTCTTCTGGTTGCAACCTCAGTTCTACGTTGCAACAAATTTCCTCCTTCCCACCTATTTTCCAGGTCGCGACCTCAAGGTGGTGTCATAACCTTAATTTCTTCTGCTCAGCTCTTCTTCAGGTCGTGACCTTAATGAGTGGTCGCGACATCATTTCTAATCCTTGATTTAGTAAAAGGTCGCAAGTTAGGTTCTTGGCAAGTGCTTCTATTTGGCAGCTCTGGGTTGCGACCTCCTTTCCAAGCTCTATTTTTGGTTGCACTTTGAATCTTCTGTTTTTTATGTCGCGACATCATAGTGGTGTCACGACATGAAATGGAGCCTTGCATTTAAAACTAGTTGCAACCTCTTTCTTTTGCAAAGACCTCTTTTGTGGCTTCATAGACGGATCCTTGTCGCGACCTCAGAGTGGTGTCGCAACATCGTCTATATTCTTTTGGCGTCGCGACATCAAAGTGATGTCGCGACATGATTCTTCCTTTGATTATTTCCTTTAGTCGACCCACTTTGTTTTTCTTTGTCGCAGCCTCCTTCTTAGTCACGACTTCACTTGTTCAGTTTTCTATTTCTTCTTCAAAATTTGAGATTTGTTGATGTCGTGACTTGGAAATGGCGCTGCTTGAGCTCTGTCGTGACCTAAATTTTCAGTTGTGACCTCAATAAATTCTCTTGCAAATTTGGTTTCTTCGATTTTGCTAAAGATTTGAGCCATTTGTATTTTCATGCAAAATGAAATTTGAGTAAAATATCACATTTACGTAAACAAATCAACATTTATCTCGTAATATACTCAGAAAAATAGATTAAAAATATAATGAGTTTTTGGACTCATCAAATTCCCCCAAACTTAAAATTTTCTTGTCCCCAAGAAAAGAGAAGAAAGAATTGTTTGTCCTCAAACAAATAAGCTTAGAAAATTTTTAAGGACATTTTTCTGATTCATACCACAGTCTTTCGTTCACTTGATATGGAATTAGAGATACCGACATCATTTTAAATTTAGTTGGATTCAAGAATAAGACATGACATACTTCTATCACAAATTTCTTGATGAATAATGTATTAACGGTTTATTCAACAAGTCTTGTTCTGTGTGTGTGTGCGCAGGTCTTCAATCCTTTTCATCTTCATGTTGAGTGTAGTTAATCTTCTGGGAGTTTTCTTGGACTTTTATCAAAGTCTTATAGGCTTGTTTTTCATATTGATCTCCACTAATGTAGGTAAATTCAACCTTCAAAATCAATGAGGGTCACTTTAGGCTTGCCAATGTTGGGCTTAGGTAATTGGGTAGATAATGGAAAAAATTTAAATTTATGTAAATCACCCAATTTCACTTTTCTCTATGCCTTGTTGCCTTGACTTTCACCTTTTCTTCTTTGTTCTTGCTGATTCTCTTCAATCTTGGCACGATTCATCTTCATGTTGGGTCTTTTAGGGAATTTCAATTTCCATATGCATGTCGGGCGGTTCCTTTGTTTTTGAACTCTTTTGCTTTTGTTTTCTAGGATTGGGAATGGTGCGATGTTTTGTCTTCTTAGGCTTTCTATTACTCTTAGAGAACTTTGGGCTAGCAATGTTGAATACACAATTGAGCAATAATCACATCGGAATTTAACACCTTCAAGTCACACTTTGCTCACATTTTGCATAAGAATAGGTACTTTTAATTGTTTTCGTGTTTCTGGACTTGTACGAGGTTTCGAGTCTAATGCATAATTGTACAGGGTTTAGTAATCAGAATATGGATCATTGAGGATGTTGGCTTGCGGTGAAGTTTCGGAAGTGCAACAATCTTTGGAGAAACACCCGGTGGCCAACTGTACGGTACACCTTGACTGTACAGGTACCCATCTTGAGAAAAGAAAGTGGTAGAAACAAATGTAAATTTTGTGTGAGAACTACGGGAATTGAGCAGGAATTCGATCCTAATGCAAGGGCATGCTCGTCATTCAACTATCAATGCGGGATCACAATGAAAAGGGGTATAAAAGCCATAGGATACAAAGGGAAGGCAGCTTTTTGATTCCTAGGTTTTGGTTTTCATAGGGAGAGTATTCTTTCTCATAGTTTTGGCTAGGGTTTATAGATTAAGGTTGAAGACTTCAGTTTTCTGCAGATTTCGGATTTCAAGCGCATGTAACCTTTCAGTTAATTCATACTACTAGCTTTTCTCTTTCAGTATTTGTATTTTCAATTCTTCGGTTTGCAATTGAATTCTGATTTTCTCAAAGTTCCTTTTATGAATAAATTCTCTTCAATTATGATTTGCTTTCTAATTTTCATGGAGTTCTAAACTTCTATGTTGGGATTCCTCGGTGGATGTAACATCCGAGTCTGAAAGTATGCGTATGTCTTGTAGGGGTGTATAAAAGTACCAAGTGTCATATTGTAGTATTTTGGAGACTAAAGTAGGAAATGAAAATTTATGGAACCAGATTATGAGTATTAAAGAAGGTACAATTGTCATTTAGCAAAAAGATTATGAAAAGAAAAAATCAAATTAGAGATGGGCCTCAATAGAAATAACATAAGTTACAATTACAATATTAAAAAGTTGATTTGCAATATTTAAAGAGATGAGGACAAAATTTGCAATTTAGGCAAAGTTTAGCATATAAATAGCCATGAGACAAACAAAAGCCATTTTTTGTCTCACTTTACCTTTAGGAGTTCACGGTTTGAGGAGGAGAAGGAGAGAGCGAAGAGGAGGAAGAGAAGGAAGAAGAAGGAGAAGGAGAAGAAGAAGACCAAGGTATGTTGTCTTAGGATCAAGTGTATTTTGAATTCCTATGACTTTGGTATGGAGATTAGATGCTCCTTTGGGCTGAGGTTTGTCTGAAGATGTATAGCGCTTTAGTTGTTGGGGTTATGAAGTGAAACCCCAATTGGAGGAAAAATAACCATGGAATCATCCAAATTATGTGGTTTTATAAAGAATTGGTGGACCTTAGGTAGTGTTCTTGGATTTTCACCTAAAGTTTTGTGGTTTGAGGTTCCAAAGCACCAATTCAAGTGTTGTGGAGTTGTTTTAAGATGAATTCCATGATAATTCTTGAGGTGTTATGAATTATAGAAGTTGTATGGAGAGAATTGGTAGCAAAAGTGGCAAAAGAAGCAAATCTGGGCAAAATTTGTAAAGGTGTCTGGTCTGCGTGCGAGGGGGTGTGGAGTGCTGGCACAACAGGAAAAGTGTGCCGGTACATGTTCGAGTTAATAGATACACTTGAAATGCAATGTGTACGGTCTGAGGTCGGGGTGTCTGCGATACCGCGTGTGGCAAATACCCGAGAATGCTATGTTTGTATAATTAAGCGGATTGTACACGAAAGTTTAGGAACCTTATTAAATGATTAAGATAGGTTCAAATAAGATTGGGACTTCGTGAAGCATAGCGTGCTCGCCACCTCGTGGCTTCACTTCGCCTCGCGATATTCATTGAGAGTGTGAGTTAGAGTGCAGGAAATACGTTAAGTTATGCGATTATGACAGTGTATTTGCCATATTCGGTTGAGTGTGTGGGATTAAAAAGCAAAGGCGGGTAAAGTGTGAAAGCGTGCTCAAGTTAAGCAAGCAAAGAGGTGAGTGTTGTTCTAAACTCATTTTCCAAATACTAGTGTATTATTATTAATATTATAAGCCCATTTTGCCCATTGTTCATGGTTTGAGTTCAAACCATTCAAAAGCAAGCAATGAATTAGAAATCAAGCAAATGGTTTTGAGTTAAGCATAATTGAAAGCAAGCATTGGTTTTAAATTGTAAAACCATTTTTCAACAAGAAGCAAGTAGTAAATGGTTTTTGAATAATTAAACCATTTTTCAAGAAAGCAAGCAAGTAAGCAAATGGTTTTGAATAATTAAACCATTTTTCAAGCAAGCAAGCAAGCAAATGGTTTTAAATTGTAAAACCATTTTTCAAAAAGCAAGCAAGCAAAAGAATGTTTGTGAAAAACAGGCCTTCCCTAGTCTAAGCAAGCATACCGGTCAGAGGTATTCCGTACTTGCACGGTGGAGTTAGGATCTCATACATGCATTGTAGTTTTGCCTGGTCGGCAAACTAAGGACATACATCATTCATTTAAAGGGGCAGAGTGCTTGCGTCTGGGAGTATATAAGGTTATGAGCTCTAACTCAATTATGGTGATGGCGACCGCGAGGTCAATTCCACCATATTTACGAGAAAAAGGTGGCGCGGACAAGGTCCTTCACCGGCACGGTTGAGCATAGTTCCATTGTCTAGGGTATAATAAGCAAAATAGGCCTCCGGTGGTTGATGCTTTATGAGCATGATATACGAGTTTTGAAAAAATCAACCATTGGTTCGGTCGCCCGAACCGAGTTTTAAAGCAAGCGGTTGAGCGGGCTCCGTTTAGATTTCAAAACGATCGGTTGGGAACAAACTCAGTGGGATTTTGAGCAAGCGGTTGACACCAGGTTCCCGTTTTATTTTCAAAACATGCAGTTGAGCCCAGGCTCCCGTTTTTATGAAAAAGTTTTGAGAAACTTTTAAAGCAAAAGGTTTGTGAAGGTTTTTTAAGAAACTTTTCAAACAAGAAAGTATGAAGTTTTATAAACTTCTAAGCAAACAACTATAATAGTTTTATAAGCTTTTAAAGAAAAGCAAAACCATGGCAGTACAAAAAAGCAAGCAAGCAAAAGAAAAGTTTAGAAACTTTTTAAAGCAAGCAAAGCGAGTAAATCTTGGAAAATATTATTGTAAAAGAAAGTTTCTGAGTTTTGAGGTGTTTTTCGGAGAAAAGCAAAACCTTTATAAACGCATGCACTCAGGCTCGTTTAGCTCATTAGTTTCGTGTTTTAAAAACTATTTTCCAGGTACAGGTACGCAAGACGCTGGAGCACAATAGGATTTGTCCTGACATCAGTATAAGTGTTGTGTATTAATTATATTTTGTAAGAACATACTTTGAATTTGTATAATGGGACATATGTATGTACATAGTTAGTTGTGAGAATGTGTTGGTATGCTGGTTGCCATATTTGGATATAATGTAAATTGGATGTATACAGGATTTGGAGTATACTATGTCTGCGGCCGTCATCTTCTTAAAGTTTTTCATTTACTAAGATGTTACCAAATCCTAAGTTATAAATAAAGAAAATTTTTATAGGAAGTTTTAGCAGCAAGCAATACGGCTTAGCTTTACGGGAGTTTCTAGTCGTTAGAGGTAACAGTGAGGATTTACGTAGATTGGCCAGAGCACGCCGCCAGCCGTGGGGGTGGGGGTGTGTCAGTGGAAACTCACCTTGATCAAGGTAAATACCTTCAATTCCTCTTTTATACTTCAATGGGATTGTGTGATGTTAATCACTTGTAGAGAAACTTTATAAAACCTTAGTTGGGCATCCTCTTGACAACGTGTGAGCAGCGAGAAATCTCGGTACCTGCGTTGGCCTTGTTATAATGCAAGCTAAGAGTGCGAGATTAATTGTTGAACAAGTGTTTAACATTCCGCAGTCGTTTTCATTCTAAAAGAGCATTTAAGCAAAATCCTCCATGTCGAAGACCATTCATCAATGGCTCTTAGATGAGACTATAAAATAAGAGGGGTGGAATTCATTGAGTATTGGTGAGTGGAAACCTAAGAATCCCGGCAATCATCTTTACATTTTAAAATAGTCAATTTAATCCCAATCACTCAGTAAGCCAAACACAACCCCATAATTTCCTTTTAAGTTACACACACTTTTTGGAGAATAGCTCTAAGGATCAACAATTTTAGACCACACTCCTGTGGAAGTGACACATGGACTCCACCCAGTATTACAATGCTAGACAACCTTAATTCCTACGCCCGAGAGATAAAATTCGACATAAGAATAGAGCGAAGCAAGCAACTCCATACCCGAGTTGGTATTAGGGTACTAGGTGTTAAACACCCCTGCGAAGCTTAATTTCCAGGAAATAGGCCACAAGACAAAACTTATTCCTTATTTCACCTTCTGCTTCTTTACTTCTTCACCTCCTTCATTGTAAAATTTGGAAATATTTTTCCCCAAACTTGTTTCTTTCTTTGTATATTAAACTTTACGAGCCAATTTGGATAATTTGGGCTCTTCTTCTTGAGGTTTATTGCAAGGAAGGGAATTTAGGTTTCAGTTTGTTGTTTCTTGAAGAAATAAGGCTTGTTGGCTCAAATCAAGGAACTGAGAATATGCTTACTTATATATTGAAGGTAAACTTAGAAAAGCTCAATGCCAAGGATAGCCTCTATCATTTCTTGTTGAGCGTTTCACCTAAGATTTAAGCGATCAATAATCTAACAATTTCTAGGACTATTGACTCTTAGTCTTGAATTTCCCAGAAGATGTTCCTAATTCCTCTCAAAGTTTCATAAGTTTTGTTGACCTAAGTGTATTATTTCTTCAAGACTTGTATTTATTTACTATCTACTTACATTATTTCAACCAAGTATTTTGTTCCATAAGCCAATAGCAAATTTCAAATTTTCGCGATCTATGCGAAATTAAACAATGGAGGCAATACTCTAATTTGATTTAATCATTCACATACGATTCTTCACAAATTCTTTGTTCTTGGGAAAAGCAGGAATTATTCTTGATTCTTGCACGGAAAAGGCATTTATTTATTTATCATGCTATGAAAATAGCCGCAAAACAAAATTTCATATATCATGTTCATCAATTTGTAGATCAACAAGAATTTTATTCAAATATCAAAACATTTCGATATTATTTTAATACCGCACCATACGAATAAGACTATAACCAAATTAGAAAAACTCTCTATTTCTGTGATCTGATCTATCTCTTCCCTCTGAAGGTTACAGCTCCTGTTACCGTTTGGTTCGCGGACAGGCTTGCTCGAAAGTGATTAATTATTTAACAAGGTTGTCTGTATAAGAGTGGAGCCCTTTCTCATTTTTCTTTGGAGCTTCTCTGGTTGATGGGTTCTAATTAACCTTCTTTGATTCCTTTCCCATCAACCGCTCTCTTGATTACCACGGCGTTTTATGGAATAAGGAATGGAGATTGGTTTGTTTAAGACTCATTCCCATTCCATAAACTCTTTGTGTTCCACGATGGAACTCTTCTTTTCTCTCATTCTCCCTTCTCTTCATTCTCTTTGTTTGTTTCCTTTGTTATCCCATCAGCACATAGTGATTTGTGTCTCTTAGAACCCCTCTAAGGCCATTTATTCTCTTTAAATTTTCGATGAATGAATTGAATGAGGTTTCTCAATTCTTGCTCTCTCTTGATATTTCCAACGAGAGGTTTTAGAGATTTGGTGGAGAATATTGATCGTTTTTTCTTGAAGTTATTAAATTCCCTCGATTATTCTCCTTGAAACTAAGCCTCTTTAAACCAATTCGTTCAATCAAGACATTGATTTCACGTTTACGCATTAATAACCTATTTATTTCAAGATTACGAATAGATGATCACGAAGCGAAAGGTTTAATTGAATAGTAGCCTAATGGAATTTGAAGTGGAATAGACACTGGGTTAAATGTCATGACAGTGATATGGGAGTCGGGACATTAAGTATTGAGCCTCTAAATTAATGATTTTCAATGAATCTAATTTTTAACTGCTGGGACGCCTAAAATGAGAGGTTTTAAAATCCACTTTTATTGACTTTTGGACTATTTTGGTGCCTTTAATTTTGTTGTGACTGAAATGTCAGTCACGACAAGGAATTTGATGTTGCAACATAAAAATGTTCTTTCACTTCTTTTAATTGTCGTGACTTCGGTTTCATTATTTTGACTTTTCTTTTCCACTTTTATTTTTCACATCCGGCATTCTTGGTGCAACTTTTGGATTAATGTTGCGACAAAACCTCGCTACTCAAATTCACATCAATTTCAATTTATTCAATTCCAATCAAAACAACTACAACTCAATTCATCTTCATCATGCAAAAATTCAACAACTTCACTATGCATCACATTCAAAATTTAAGCACCAAAACAAGATAAAAATTCCCCCGAACTTTCCAATCATGCTATATCGAAGACAAATTTTAAAATCAAATCAAGAAGAATATCGCCCCTTTTTGGTCTCTTATCTTTGATTGAAGTTTTGATTACGAATGCTCTCCCTTTTTGCACAATCTTCATTTATCTTGTAAACTAAAAAAATATTTACCTACTCTTCCAATCAATAACGAGACCAAAAATCCTGATATACTCTTAGAAATTTAAACACATAAATTTTTAAACTATAACAAGAAAAATTAAGAAATAAGCGGTGTGGATTGCCTTCCACAAAACGCTCAATTTTAGTCTTTAAATTTGGACTTCTCTTTGCCATTACTGTTCTTCAATTTCCCTTGTTGAAACTAAGGGTTGCTCTTCCAATTGCTTTCTCCCAAGGTAGTGCTTTAATCTCGACCATTAACTTTGAACTCCTCATGATTATTTGGTTTCACAAGTGTCAACGCCCCAAAGTGATAGCGATACCCGCGTAAATGGTCCCTCCGTGGATTTGGCTTTCTTGGAAAGTCTTAGTGCGATTGAATAGCAAGACACGATCTGCCTTGAATTCCTCCTCAAAATTCGTTAATCATGCCATTTTTTTTATCCTTATGGGTGCACTATCATAGGCTTCATTTCTCAACTCTTTAATTCATTTTCTTGGAGTAGCCTATCTTCCTTAAGCGGCTTTAAAATCAAAATTAAGCTTCTTGATGGCCCGCATAGCTTTATATTCTAGCTCGAGGTAGGTGACAAGGTTTTCAAAGACAACTGTATGGGGACATTCAATGGGAGTTTTAAGCAGTCTGTATGTTGAGTCGTCATCAAGCTTGACGACCAATCTCTTATCTTCCAGAACTCACGGAGTCTTTTCGAATTCTCTTTATCTCCACATTGGAAATTTCGGCTTGCCCATTTGTTTGAGGATGATAAAGCGAGCTCATAATATGTTTGATACCATATGCGCTCATGAGTTTTGTCAAACACCTTGTTGCAAAATGGCTCCCCTCCATCACTAATTATAGTTCTGGGTGTCCCCAATCTGGCGAGAATATTTCTTTGTAAAAATCCACAAGCTGTATTGGCATCATTCTTTGAATGACTGCTTTTGCCTCGACCCGTTTGATACATAATCCTGGCCTAGATATGTATATGTTTCCAAATGGCTTGGAAAGGCCCATAAATCCATTCCCCATACATCGAACAAGTTTACCACCGGGGATACCTTGCGGGGCATCTCATGCCTTTTGCGATATTTCCCATTCTTTGGCATTGATCGCATAACCGCCATTTAAGCAGTCCTTAAAAATAGTAGACGAGTAAAATCCACATTGGAGAATTTTGTGAAATTTGTCTTATGTCTGCAAATGTCCTCCATATGGTGATGCATGACATTCTTGTAAAATCTTGCTTTGCTCACCTTACGGTCTGTATAATCATATCGACTCCTCTTTTAAACAATAATGGGTCATCGGATGTAGTACCTCTTTGTCGAGTCCATAGCTTTTCTCTGTTGGTAGGCGGGTTCTAGTGGCATAATTCCACAAGCTAAGTTCACAATATTAGCATACCGGGGGTGATTGGGTGACAAAGCTGGAATAATTACTTTCATCTGGAAGATTACTACGCTATTTCTCTTCCTTCTGCTTGTACGGAGTGGGTTTCTCTACTCTTAACACGTGATTAGCTATCACATTGTCTATCCTTCTTGTCTTTATTTCTAAATCAAATTCACGCAATAATAGTACCCACACGATCAGTCTAGGCTTTGCTTAACCTTTGCAATTAGGTATGAATTCTTGCATGATGGTGTGTATGACATGGGACCCCCAAAAAATATATGGCTAAATTTTCATGCAATTACTATTAATAAATCTCCTTTTCATTAGTAGAGTAATTTTCTTGAGCTTCATTAAAGGTTTTGCTAGCATAGTAGATGGCCTTGAACACTTTTTCATCTTTTACGTCTGTCCTGACTCCATTCTGAAATCACGCATCACCACAGTTTCAAATTCTACATTCCAATGCGGTTTTGCCATGATGGGAGCTTGACTAAATGCGGATTTGATTTCTTCAAATGCATTATGTGAGATTCATCAAAAATGAAACAGTATCTTTTTCGACAATGCGCATAGTGGTCACAGCAATTTTTGATAAATCTCTGATAAATCTTCTATGGAGCATGTCTAGAAACTTCTAATTCCCGCCAGTTGTAGTGGGTGGCATTAAATTTCTTTATAATTGAAACTTTTCTTTCTAGGTCTACCTCAAGCTACCTTCCACATAAATCATATGCCTTTAAGACAATTCATACCTTAACCATAAAATGGCATTTTCCCCAATTCAGAGCTAGGTTCTTGTCTTTGCACCTTTGAAATGTTGTCTAGAGTTATGCGGGCATTCGCTTGGATCCCTTCTGCTGTAAAATCATCCATGAAGATCTCCGCTTCAGCACGCTATATCGGAAAATATAGTATCATGCATCTTTGGAAGGTACCGGGAGCATTACCTGAGCCAAATGGCATTCTCCACAAAGCAAAAAGTACCAAATGGGCATGTAAAAGTGGTTTCCTCCTGATCTTCAAGTGCAATAGCAGATTTGGTTATATCGAGTATCATCAGATCAAAATGAGGTGTCACGCCAACTATCCGACGCCGTCCAATGAAAGGCGGGGAAAATGATTACTACGGTTGCGGTATTCAATTTTTACGCGTCAATACACACCCTCCGTCACATCCGCGATTCTTGGAATCAGTTCATTCTTTTCATTTCTGATCACAGTGAATCCAACTTTCTTGGGAACCACATGAGCTAGGCTTACCTAAATTATCGATATAGCATATATAAAACCTACATTTAACCATTTCAGAACTTCTTTTATGATAACTTCTTTCATCACTGGGTTCAGCCTCCTTTGATGCTCAATAGAAGTTTTTGCATTATCATCAGCAATATTTTGTGCATGCAAATGGAGGGGATGATACCCTTCAGATCCTCAATTGACCAAGCGATTGCTTCCTTGTATTTTCTCAGGAATTACAATAACTTATTCTTGACGATTGATACAGCGATATGATAAATGGTTTTCTCTTTACAGTTCTAAAACTCATATTTTTTAAATGACTAAGGCAATTCTTTCCAATGTTAACCCATGCACTAGTTACCTCAGCAGGTTTGTTGTTTTACGGCTACATACTTCATCTTATTTGTTTTCATTTATACTCGAGGCTTGTTTTCCTTGTTAAACAAATTTGAAGCGAGAACTTCTGGCAGACTCTCAAGATGCGAAAATTCATCTCAATTTCATTGATAGAGTGTTGAAGGATACTGTCGAATTCAATTCAACATTGAGAGGCTATTGTTTCCTCTGACCATACAGCTATGCATCTACATCAGGATGTTCCAGACTCCTATTAATATTAAAATGCACTGCTTCATTTCCAACCCTGAGTGTCAGTTCACCTTTTTGTACATCTATCAAGGCAGCTCCAGTTGCTAAGAAAGGTCTTCCCAGCAACAAAGGAACTTGGGTATCTTCCTCCATCTGCATGATAACAAAATCCATTGGGAAGATGAATTTCCCAACCTTAATGATCGTCTTCAAGAATGCCTTACAGTTTGTGCCATTGATCTATCTGACCATGCAATGTAATTCTTTGTTGGAATAAGTCCCCCAAATTAGAATCTACTGAGCGTAGAGGCATCAAATTTATACTAATGCCATAATCACATAAAGCTTTCTTGAATTCATATTTCCTATGGAAGCGAGGAATGGGTAAGCTGCCGAAGTCCTTAAATGCTTTCTTTGGGGAGCTTTGTTGGATAATAGCCTTTGCAAGTAGCAGTCAAGTTTACTATTCCCTCCTCAGCTATCTTCCTTTTCTTGCTCAGTATCTCCTTCAAAAATTTTGCATAAAGAGGCATTTGGCTGATTACCTCTGCAAATGGGATATTTATTTCTATTTTCTTGAAAATGTCCAAGAATTTAGAAAATGCTAACCTGCTTCTTGACTTAAAGTCTCTGTGGAAATGGCACTGAAGGTGTATAAGATGGTACTCCTTCCTTCTTTTTCTGGTCATTACTTCCTTTTGGTTGTTCAATCTGGGTGCTCTTCTCTCCTTCCTTTTTAGTCTCTTCTTTTTCTACCTTAGTCTCTTCTTTCCTTTCTGTCCTTTTGTTGCTGCTCAAATCCTTCCCACTTCTTAATTGAATTGCCATGCAATCTTTTGGGTTCTTAGGTGTCACTAGGGAATGTACCCTTGCTCACGATTTGGCATATTCGGGCGGTGCCTACTTGAGTCTCAAATTTTTCAACGAGGCACTAGCATTCTTATGAAGCTGTTGAGTATCGGACAGCTTCCAAGTCCCGAACCAGTTTGTTCATGGAATTGTAATAGCCTCTTGTCCCCCATGAAGCTGCGACATTTGTTCTTCAAATGGTTGAGTCCTCCTCGATATACGATATTCATTACGCTTTCACCTCCTTGATTTTCTTTGTTGGAACCTTGGTGAGTAGCGATATCCTTGTTGAGGATCTTGTCCAAGCCTTGAACTGTAATGCCCCTCCGCCCTTAGAATTCTCATGGTTCCTCGATCTTTGGATTGTAGTGTGTGGGCAAGTTAGGATTTGGCAGGAAATGGTAGCTCTTGGCTCGTTCACGTGCTTAACCTCCTCGACACCATAAAGTCTTCTTACATTGGCACATCGACACTTCTTCTCATAAGTTCTCTTTCCACTGCTCCTATTTCATGAGCAGTGTGCATCTTTCTCTCTTGTTTGTCCATCCTATGCATTATGGCATCCAACTTTGCCTCCATGGCTGTCATCTTTCTCAGTTCCATGACCACTTTTCCTCTGTTGTTTCCCATGAAAGGCTTCGAATGGGCTTTCATATTGCATTTTGCCAAGTCTTCTATCGAGATCTCTCACCTCTTGACACTTTTAGTTTTAGATATCCACGACATGAAGCATGATATGCCCTTAGATGTATCATTTAAAAGCATGATACACTATGTCCCATCTAGGTCTTCAAATGTATTCCATGCATCGGGCACCTCTTGGCTGACCTCTCTTGAATCTTCCCCGAGCTACATATAGGCTCTCATCTTCCCGCATTTGGAATACTATTATCTCTCTTCTTCTCCTACGAGTAAAGAGATGGGGGAAAAGAATCTGCTTAAGTAGGCTTCTACCAACTCTTCCCAAGTATCAATAGAACCATATGTGTAATGATTCATACCGTGTAGAACAGCATATCTCTCGAAAGAAAAATGGGAAGAGATGCGACTTTATCACCTCTGGTCTCCACACCGTTTCAACTTCTTTGTATTAGCCATCTGAGAAATCTTCAGTGCTCAAGTTTGAGTCTTCGATTGGGATGACCCGGTAAAGCTGATATTCTTGAACCATTGTAATCAAAGGAGTGGCTAGTTCGAAATTATTTGCAACCACGGTAGGGTGTCTAATTGCGAGTCTCTTCACAGACATCTTGACATCAGTCTCCATTGTCAATAATGGGAGGCCTTCTGGTTGTTGTCCTCTGTTCCGTTGTCTGGTCATGTCTATCATCTATCATGGCTGCGTTTTACGCACTCTTTGTCTTTCTTAAGCTCACAGTGTTCTCTCAAATTCGGTCTCTCTTTGGAATCCCAGGTCGATTCTTCTGTTTCCTATGCATTAAAGGTTTTCTTGAAATCAAAACACTAAGATTGTGGATTAGTCAAACTAAACAAATATTTTAAACATGGCTTGTTAAAGATACGTGGGCGATGTATGCTGCTTGAAAAAACTATTTTTGTTCTTTCGTTTATAAAATGTCCAAAATTAACATTTCCTTGTATAATCCGAATATTGATCCTAATTAATTCTTTCAATCCCCAACCCAGCAGCGCTAAACTTGCTTACCTTTTTCTATATAGACTAAAACCCCTCAAATTAACAAAATTACAAGGAAACCTTACACTTCTCTTGTATCAAGTGTTACTGGATAATTTTCTTGATAAAATAATTTTCTCTTAATATTCATGATTTAAAATAAGGGTTGGAGTCTATGTGCGCAGAGATGCACAGGCCATACAAGTAGTAAAATGCGAATGTAAGATCCGGTATCATTCCCTGAGAGATTGATAGTGGGGTCCACACCCTTCGTGACCAGGGTGCCCTTGGTGGCCTTTATGGGGTCCACCCTTATGTTTCTTGGTGCCTTAGTGGGTCAGCTCCACGGGGAAAATATCATGCCTGCAGGCATTTTCTTTCGCCTCCGTAGAGACTGAACCCGGGACCGGGGCTTAAGGTCGATGGGAGCATCTCTACTACCATTGGACATAGTGTCTCGAAAACCATGAAGTCAAGACCTCGGAAAATGAGTAATACAAAGCATCCACTAGAAAAATGGGGTAAAATGACTAGTTGGCATGAAAATGCCATAACTTTAGTTTGGATGATCCGATTGGATTAATTCAATTCTAAGTAAAATAGATTCCTAGAGGAATAAGAATATAGGAATGAGTGTTTATAATTGGATTAAATGGAAATTATGGTTAATGTGTAATTGTGATTTTCTTGGAAAGGTGAAAAGGACTATCGGGACCAGAGCAGGAACTCAGGAAGCAAGCGGGATTGAGCGGTGAACTGTGAGAGTGAAAATGATATTTTGAGAATTTAGTTTTTAAAGTGAATGGTTTTAATGTTAAGGCGAAAGTTTAATGTAAATTTTATGTAAATGTTAAGGCATATGGAAATGTTTTATATTGCATTGTTTTATCTTGCATCAATGCATATATTTATATGTGTATTAAATATGTATGCATATGTTAGGTATTATGAAAGTTTAAAAATGTTTAAAGTATGCATATGTGTTTTAATGATAAAGTAAAGGATTTAAATGTATTTATAAAGTATTTTGAAGAAATGTTTCTTGATGGTTACCACAAACCCCCTATATTTGTTATGAAGCGATATCGGCGAAATTGCTTTAGCGTGTAAGGATTAAGGGTAAAGTTATAGGTTACTAACTGAGGGAGGAAATAGGTGTCTAGAGTAATATCCTTACACGTGATAAAGTGCTATGGCCCGGGAGACCCTATGCAAAGCGTGGAGTTTCTCACGACGTAGTGGTTATATTGGAATGGTATCCTCGCCGTCGGTGCCAGGCTTGTTCGGTGTGTTTATTCCCCTGGGTTCCATCAGAAAGAATGAAAGAAAGAAATAAAGAAAGAAAGTTTAAGGCATAAATGCTTAAAGCATAAATGGATTTTAAATGCATAAGTATTTATGGAAAGAAAGTTTAAGGCATAAATTCTTAAAGCATAAATGGATTTTAAATGCATAAGTATTTATTGAAAAAGAAGAAAGTTTAGTATAAATGTTTAAAGCATAATGATTTTAATGGTATAAGTATTTATGGAAAGAAAGTTTAAGGCATAAATGTTTAATACATATAAATGGATTTTAATTGTATAAGTATGTATTATTTTGTGATATGTACTGAAAATGTTATATAAATGAAAATGTGCACTCCTTTGAGAGCTCGTTTAGCTCACTCTTTTCCATATGTTTCAACAAATATTTTCGGGACACGGGGCAGTGCATCGGTAGAGTACCCTCCACCCAATCGTGAGTCGAGCTATCGAGGAGACGGCGCATGTGACTTCACGTGAAAATAATTTGCATATTGTATATGTGAATATTTTGTCATGTTTTGATAAAATTATGCATGGAATTGAAGAAGGTTTAAATGTTTTGATGATTTGAAAGAAATAAATGTATATATATGTATATTGTGTTTGATTGGGTTGTGTACGAGGAGTCCTAATATGGAAGTTGATGAATTGAAGTTTAGAAGTGTTTTAAATGTTTTCATCAGGTTTTGTAGATTTGGGAAAGTCAGAAAAGCAGAGAGAGCTGTGAATTTTTCACAGAAAAGAATCAAGTGTTGGAAAAGAAAAAGAAAAGAAGTGTTTTGGCACTTCGCTTCCGCATTATTTTAAAGATATGTGAAGAATTGTAAAGGGAGTTCGCTCCCGCAGTTTTAATTTATGGTTTAAGGAAAGTTTCTATATACGTTGGAGTGCGGAGGTCCCCTCTCGGGTTCATGAGGTTAATCCGGGTTGGGATCCTTCAACATGGTATCAGAGCGAAGTTTTGAAAATGTTATAAAGATTTGAAAATTTTTATTTTTATATGATTGTTTTAATGTTTTCTTTTAAGATTTCAAAAAACAAAAAAAAAAAAAAAATTTATGTGATTTAAAATCATATATGCATTACATGACATATTAAAATTTTGAATTCACAGAAAAATGCGTCGTCGAGGCCGACCACCCACCAGGAGAGCTCCTGAGGCAGTAGTACCACCACCTGAGGAACATGTTGATGAGTCTGCGTATGTTATCGCTTGCGATACGGTAGAGCCCTTTGCTTATCAATTCGTGGGAGGACGGATACCTTTAGAGCGGATGGCTCGGATGTTATACAACATTTAATCAGCCCGTGGGCAGCCCGGTGTCCATTGAGAGGTAAGGAAATTAGAGGCGAAATTATGGCGGTATAGGAGATCTGGAAGAGCATGGTCGTGGCTAGGGTAATGAGTAGTTGGTGAAATGCATGGGTTTAATTTAGCTTAAGTGAATCAATGACATTAAGTGAATTATTAATTGTAATTGTTGAAAGAAAATGGAAGAAATTGAAGACATAATGATGAATGTGTAACAGGATTTTGCCACCCTAGGAAAAGTATGGAAAAGTTGATTGTTACTGTAATTGATTATTATTGGAGGCTAGGAGTTTTGAGTTGATATTATTAGATATCCATGACTTTGATGTTATATTAGGCATGGATTTACTATCTAGACATCATGCTACAAAGTTGTTATAGGAAAGAGGTTAGGTTCTACTCGTAAGGGAAGACGAGAGGATTTGTTTTATGTGGGTTACGGAAAATACTACCTACGATAACCATAGCCGATTATGTGGGCTAAGTAAAATACTTGAAAGTTATATCAGTACCTAGCTTATGCTATTGAGGTGAGGATAATGGTAGTCGAAAGATATTACGATAGTCAAATAATTTCCGGATGTATTTCGAGAGGATCTTCTAGGTATATATAAAAAAAAATATATATATATATATATTAATTTTTAGATTGAAATGACCCTTAGGACAGAACCAATTGCTAAGGCACCTTATATGATGGCTCCTTAAAAGTTGAAAGAATTGAAAGAATTGAAAGTATAAATGGATGAGCTTGTGAGTAAGAGGTTTTGTTAGGCAGTACTTACGCCTTGAGTGCGGGTTACGTTTATAAAAAAAAAAAATGATGATGAAAGTTTAAGATTGTATGTGATTGCAGAGTTGAATAAAGTGAAATCGCAATCAACACCCCCTTTACGGATTGATGATCTTTTTGATCAATTCACGAAACGAGGGTATTTTGAAAATGGATCTAAGCTCGAGGTTACCATCAATTAAAGATTAGGTCTGGAAGGATGTTCCTATGACAACTTTGAAACATGGTATGTTTATGAGTTTTTATTCATGCTAGTTGGACTAACTTATATTCGATAGCTTTTATGGATCTTGTGAATACAGATCTTTCAGCCTTATTCCGATCGATTTGTTATAGTATTCATTGATGACATTTTAATCTATTTAGGCTGTAATGAAGATCATGAGGAGCATCTAAGTAAATTCTATTTACTTAGTATGCCAAACAGTAAATTCTAGTTACGGTTGAAACGATGTTGCCTTTCTAAGGCATGTGATTTTCGATGAAGGGTTTACGTTGATTTTATTGTGGGACCCCGCCGTGAGCACCTCATGGGTACCCAGCAGGTGACTCCTCATGAGATATCACCGTTCCACATTTTGAGTTCACTTTCGCCTCCCGCAGAGATTGAACCCGGGACTGGTCTTTGGTCAATAGGAAGCATCTCTGAGGTACCAGCCGAAGCTACTGGCTCGGTTGGTACCGAATGCTTCCCGTGAGACCGGGTTCAAATCTGAGGAAGCTTCCAGTATGAAGTCAGTCACAGATGAGAATCTCTAATATCGCACTGCTATTGTAGGGTCTACCCTTCGTGACCACGGGGTGCTGGTGGCCTTGTAAGTCCACCGCCGTAACCAGCTGGGTGCCCTTGAGTGGGTCCCGCTCACGGGAATATCATGCCCTCCCCTAGGCATTTTCTTTCGCCTCAGTAGGAGCTGAACCCGAGGACCGGGGGCTTAGGGTCAATGGGAGCATCTCTGCTGCCAAGCTGGTGCTGGCTCGGTTGGTGGTAACAAGCCCTGTCTGAGACCCTACGAGCGAGAAAGAGAGGCATGTTC
This sequence comes from Tetrastigma voinierianum, assembly GCA_016808115.1. NCBI lineage: Eukaryota > Viridiplantae > Streptophyta > Magnoliopsida > Vitales > Vitaceae > Tetrastigma > Tetrastigma voinierianum. The sequence continues at coordinate 461,507 of JAEQBH010002993.1, read as the reverse complement.
TTTGTGAGTGGGACCACTGGGCTGTGGTGAACAGTGGCTGCAGAGCACCCGTCACGAGGTGTGAGTTGCAGTAGTGGTGTATCAGCTACTGACCTCTTGGAATTCCATACTATTTTGGACTCAAAACTCATAGTGAAGGTTTTATCTAAACAACGAAATTAAAAATCCTATAATATTGAATAATGTCAAGCTAAACTTAAAACAAGCGTGCTTGAAGAAAAATAAATTGCATATATAAAATGGATTAAATTAGTTTCTGTGAGAAAGAAAACTATCAGTGAAATACGGCAATTCGATTCCGTGATTAAGTACATTGCTCTATTCTATATATGGATGCAGTTTATTGTCCAAGATTTCACAATTATTGGAATTGGATTTCTCCATATTCAGATTAGATATCGCCTTCTCCGAACAAGGTCAAACCGTACACAGTATTGAATTCTCACTTGCAAGATGCAGGTATTTTTCTTTCTCAATACTTCACCCATTTTCTGTTGACAACGAGACTTTTGCTTTCCTTCTTAGGATTTTCATAAAGTTTCTACCCTTGGTGGTGGCTCAACCTCCCGAGATCATGGGTTTATCCCTTTCCCTTGATTAGATCTAAGCTAACACGGGGATTGGAACTTACCTTTAGATTAAGGTGAACTCTCGATTAACATATTGTTAAATACACCTCAACTTGTTGAGAGAATGGGGATTTATCAAAATGAACTCGAGCTCGGCCCGATTCGTCGATGGTGATCCCAACATACCCGAGGAAAGAATGCTCGGCTCTCATGAATCTCGAATCTGCATTGTCCCACGCAAAGGGCATCACGGATATCGAGTAAGATACATTCCCTCAGCGATATTAGGTACTACTATTAGAGTTTTATCCATTCAAAATGACACACCAATTAAGTAAAGCAGACAGGTGGTCTCACCCCAATTGTGCGGAAGAGGCGTAACTAAATGTAAATCAAATCCGGCGGATGCAGCGCTCACGATTGTGCATTGCGAATTAAGAAATGGAGCACGATCACGCACAACCAATTGCAATAAAGCGAGAAGAAATGAATTCGAGAAATTTGTCTAGATTTCATAAATTTTCGAGGCGATAATACTTGACAAAAATAATATAACTAAAATCTGCTTTCTACTCGTCATGCACGGTTCGCGATTCAAACGAGAAAATGAAACGCTAAAAATAAAAATCTACTCTAAAAACACACCATTTAGTTCCTCTTCTTTGCTAGGTAGTGAAGACGGAAAAGCTGCTTTACTCTTCTAAAGTATCTATTTATATTTGTAAAAAGAATTTGGGCGAATCCACTAAAATGCTCTGGAAATTGGAACTCCAAAGAAAAAGCTGAGCTCACTATCCTATGTCGCGACCTCAAGTTGATGTCGCGACATGGACTTTCTCTTGATTGCTGCGTGATGGAGTCGCGATATCTTTCTTTAAGTTGCAACCGGTTGTCTTTACGCTTCTTTTTTTATCGATAATTATGACATCGTTTGTAGTCAGCGACCTCATTTTGCTCGGTGTTACGCCGGTGTTGATGTCGCGACCTCGGTTGTGTCGCGACATCATTGTCTTTCTATTCTTCCGGCCGAGTTGCGACGCCGGTTTTAGTTGCGACCACTTTTACGTTTGTATGATGACTTCATGTTGTGACTTTGATTTCTTGAGTACCGTAGTGTGTTGGTGGTCTTCTTGCCTTCATATGTTTCAATTTTTATCATCGCGACCTCACTTTTGCTTCCATTTCCTTTTCTTAAGTTTGTAACCTCGGTTCTACGTTGCAACAAATTTCATCTTCCACCTATTTTCAGTCACGACCTCAATTGAATTGTATCGCGGCTTAACAATTTCCTCTACTCGGCTCTTCTTGGTCGCGACCTTAATGAGTGAATCACGACATCATTTCTAATCCTTGATTTGTAAGGTTCTGAGTTCGGTTCTTGGCAAGTGCTTATTTGGCCTACCGGGTTGCGACCTCCCCTTTCAAACTCTATTTTAGTTGCACTTTGAATCTTCTTGTTTTTATGTCGCGACATCATAAGCGGTGTCGCGTGAAATGGAAACCTGCATTTAAAACTAGTTGCAACCTCTTTCTTTTTGCAAAGACCTCTCTTGTGGCTTCCATAGACCGGATCCTTGTCGCGACCCCTCGGAGTGGTGTCGCGACATCATTCATATTCTTTTTGATTGTCGCGACATCAAAGTGATGTCATGACATGAATTTCTTCCTTTTGATTATTTCCTTTAGTCACGACCACGTTTTCTTTGCCCATATCCTTCTTCAAGTCCGACTTCACTTGTTCAAGTTTTCTATTTCTTAACTAAAGCTAAATTTGTTGATGTCGTGACTTGGAATGGGCTGAAGCGAGCTTCTGTGTGACTTAAATTCGATTGTGACCTCAATTCTCTTTACTTAATTTGGTTTCTTCGATTTTACTAAGATTTGAGCTTCTGTAGTATTTTCATGCAAAATGAAATTTGAGTAAAATATCCACATTTCTGTAAACAAATCAACATTTATCTCGTAATATACTCAGAAAAATGGATTAAAAATCTAATCAGTTTTTGGACTCATCACTCGCCATAAATCGACGGTCCGATCTTCAGGAAATTTAAAGATAAGTTGGAGCCTCTCTCTCTAAAATCCCTTCCTTTCTCTCTTCTTCCTTTTCTCTCTCCAATTTTTCCCTCCTTTTTTCCCATCCAATCCGGTTGGGAGAGCTTGTGTAAGACCCTGAATTTACAGTTTCCATGAATAGTAAATTTCGTTTTCGATCAGTTAGGTTTTTGACTGGAAATAGTCAAATGAATAGTAATTTTCGAAAAACAAGCCCCGAAAATAAAAAAATGCATTCAAAGTGGAGTTATGTTTAGGTAGTTTTTCTGTTCTGTTTTTACGACTCCATGACTGTATTTTGGCCATAACTTGACCATCACTCATCCGAATTGAGTGATTCAAATTGCTAAGTAAACTAGACTGATAGGAGAATATTGTACCTTACAATAGGTATATCCAAATTCCGATCATGAGACTGTAATGCATTCAAAGTGGAGTTATGTTCGAGCGGTTTTCTCATTACATTTTTACGACTCCATGACTATATTTTGGTCATAACTTGGCCATCACTCATCCGAATTAAGTGATTCAAGCTGATAAGTAAATTAGACTGATAGGAAAACATTTCTCCTTGAAATAAGTAATCAATTCCGGTGATTTGGACTCGGGAAATGCATTTAAGAGGGTATGTTCAGACAATTTCTAGTTATGTTTGAAAACCGAGTAATCCCAGCTGTTTAGGATATATCTTGAGGTTCGGTGATCCAATTTGGGTGATTCCAGTTGGAGAAGAACCCTAAGAACCGTATCTCAAAATGAGTACAAAGAACAAATGTCAAATTATGGATTAAGACCCCTGAAATCGGGTATCACAAACTGTTTCCAGTGTAAATAGAGTAAATTGACCAGTTGTGAATGAAAATGCCATAACTTCTTCGTCCGAACTCCGTTTTGGGTGTTCTTGGACTCCATAGAGAGATCATTGAGTCAAGATTTTATCCATATTCCTGTAGAGTACAGGGGATGATCAGAACATGGCTGAAAATTTATGTTTTGCACCAAGTGTGCAGGTTGCTTGGTTATGTCGATGTGAATAGCCGGGTTTTGGCATGACCATTTCATGGCATGTTGTGGGCTATTGTATGGGATATTAATTTCCATGAGTTAGCATACGAAAATCATGAGAACAAAGGAGTTGAGTTCAAATTGATTTTAATCAATTGGAAGTGATTAAATGCTTAAGGGTTCTTTGAGAGAGAAGTATAGTATAGTTAATGGTTTATTGAACAAGATTAAGGTATGGATGTTAATGGATTTTATGGATAATGTGACTTGTGGGAAGGTGATAAAGAACAAAGAGGTGGAGGTGGAAAGTTTTGTTTAAAGGAGGAAGAACTTAAATAACAAAGGTGAGGAAAATGTAAATGTTTGTAAATATATATATATATATATATGCTATATTAATGTTTACCAATGTATATGTTTTCATATCTATGTTATAAATGTTCAAATGAAAAAAAAAATTGGTTTTCTTGACTTTAAATTATGTTGAGAAAATATGAAATGATTATAGTTTCCATAGTTTATAAACATGATTTATGGTTTCCCATAGTAAATAGAAATGTTTATGAATGTATATTTTATATATACATGTTTATATGAAAATGTTTGAATCCATGGTTACCCTATGTTACAAAGATAAAGTTTAAAGGAAAGTCGACTAAAGTACTTTACGCGTGCATGGTACATGGGAAAGGGTTAGGATTTTTTTTATAGAGGGAAGGGAAGAGTGATGCATATTGCCATGCACGTGAAAAATACGAAAAGTTTACCAATGCATAATGTGATTTATTCCATAGTGCAATGGTATTTAAAGAAAGGCACGATTTATCGGAGGGGTTCTTTTTGGGCCCGCGGTGATCGTAGGCTTGTTCCTGTGGGTTCTTTCATGGGCCAACGATGGTTAACAGTATGACACGATTTCTCAGAGGTTCCTTTTTGGGCCATCGGTGATCGTAAGACTGTTTCCTCGGAGGTTCTTTCATGGACCAATGGTGGTTAACGATATGCGGGTTCCATTGGATATGATGGATTCAAAAAGGAAAAGAAAGTATATTGAAAAGATATGTTGATACAATTGTTTTACATATTGTATTTGAACTATATCTGGAAACATTATTTTCCTATGAACTGTACTCTCACTGAGCTCCTTTAGCTCACCCTTTTTCCAAATGTTTCGGGGCGAGGGGCGGCGTGCGATTCGGGCATCCTCCGGGCCGGTGACACTCCGGTCTCACGTGGCTTGACCACCTTTTGAAAATGTATAGTTTTTTGTTGTAAATAACTACTTATGCACCTTTAGTGTAATGTATAAGGTTTTAAGATTGTTTATATATCCTAGTGTTCGGAAAATGATTTTAAAGTTTGATTTGAAATTGGTTGTGGTGGACTTGATGTCCCATTGTTTGATGTGGAGTAAATTAAATTGTTTTATTATAGGTGTTGTAAATTGGGACATGTCCGAAAAACAGAGGAAACTCTGCCGATTTTCTATAAAGGGTTTAATGTTTAAAAAAATAAAAAAATTTGTCCCACCATGTTTCATAAGATTTTAATGGAAAACGTAACTGTATAAATGGGTTCTCTCCACGGATTCACTTTTAAAAAAGTTTAAACGAAATGAAATGTTTTTTTTTTGGTCGTAGGAGTGCGGGGGTCCAGAGTTAAGAAGGAGGCTTTGGGTTGGGTCCCTTCAACATGGTATCAGAGCCCAAGGTTTTGAAAATGTTTTGGTATTTTGAAAAGTCTCCACGTCCTAAAATGATTTAATATTTGATTTAAAGGGTAAGCAGTTATTTTAATAATTTAAATGTCATATGAACTTTATAACATATGATGTTTTAAATGTTACGTAAAATGCGTATCGAGGTCAGTTTCCAGCCAAGATAGTGAGAGTTCTGCAGTTGTCTCCTTCCAAACAGGAACATAGATTAATTCATAATGTTCCTATTCCACCTCTCCCCGGTCCTTCGTGAACCCCACAGCAGACCCTCACATCCTCTAGAGCCACGGAGTGAATATACCGCTTCGATCGATGGCTCGGGATTTTAGCTGACAAAGATTTCGTCACCTGAGCTTTACGCAAGGTCCATCGAGAGGACAAGGAAATTAGGGGCAAGAAATTGCGACTTTAATAGAACTAAAGGCATGGTCGTGGCTAGAGGATAACGAGAGGGTGTTCAATGTTACTGGATGTCTGAAGGAGCGTACGGTATACCCGCTTTCCTATCAGAAACAGAAAGCACTCGACCGGTGAAAGGGCAAGATGTAGACGATTTCCGCAGGGGGTGTCCCGGACTCGCCTTAAAGAGGAGTTTTTAGAGAAATTCCCACCTACTATAAAGATTCCCCAAAATTCGAAGAATTTTTCAAGCTTCATAAAGTGGACCACAAATACTTGACATGAAAATAAGTTCCTGAACTAAGGCGACATGTTCCTCTATTTTGTGACCATGAGGTACAAAAAAGTAAGAGGTTTGTAGTGGGCCTAAGAAAATAGGTTAAAAGCATTTTAAGGCCGTTTCATAATTTAGTATGATTGTGTGGTTGAGGATGCCATCAGATAGAGAGGAGCTCGATTACTCCCATCGCATTGGTGGTTGGCAAGGGCCAAAGAGAGATGGATCTACTTGGACTCATGGTGGATCCAGTAAAAAGTCAAAGAAGGGAGGAAAACCACCATGGGTAGCGGGTAAGACAGTCGAGGCAAACACCAAATGAGTTCAAACCACCGACTGAACTTTTCCGACCCCAAGACAAAGAATGCAAAGAAGTGTGGAAGGTTTCGCAAGAGGGTGCTGCATTGGTACCGATGTTGTTACAGATGTGGGACGTGACATTTTGAAAAGGAATGTCCACAGTTAGCCTCTCATAGTTGGTCGCCATGCTGTGCTGGTACGTGACAGAGGCAATTTTCACCGTAGAGGTCGTGGTCGAGGGGGCACCCAGAGTTCTACTCCTTCCAAGACCTCCAGCCAGACAGCAAAAGTGAGGTCGCCCACCCAGAGGACCTCCAGGCCGACCTATGACCTAGGCCAGGGTATTTGCGATTACCCAAAAGGATGCTGATACTGCTCCCGATGTTGTGACAAGTATGATTTTAGTCTTTGACCGTGATGCTCATATTCTTATAGACCCTAGAGCTACACATTCTTTTATTTCTATGGGGTTTATTTCAAATGTTAATGTGGAGTCCCAACCTATAGACTGCAGCATAGTGGTATCTCTTCCTATATGGGATTTACAGCTAACAAAGAGTGTTTATATGGATAGCATGGTGATTATTGGAGGTCAGGAGTTTCTGGCAGACTTGATATTATTAGACATCCATGACTTTGATGTTATCTCAGCATGGATCGTCATTCAGACATCATGCTACAAAGGATTGCTATTAAAAGAGGTTAGGCTCGTTGCACTCAGCCGCATTGCAGGTCAGGTTCTGGCTGGTTACTAAGACACTACCTAACAAAGATTATGATAGCTATGAAGGCTAGTAAGATGCTCCTAAGTCATATCAAAGTGACTTCAGATTATGCCATTGAGGAGGATGAGCGGTAGTCGAACGAAGATATTCCGGGTAGTCGAGAATTTTTGATGTATTTCCGTGAGGATCTCCAAGTATACCCCGTGATAGAGATTGGATTTTCAGATTGAATTGGCCCTGGGACAGAACCAATCTCTAAGGCACCTTACAGATGTACCCTTTAGAGTCAAAGAATCGGTAGCATACGAAAGAGTTTCAGGAATAAGGGTTTCGTTAGGCCGAGTACTTCGTCTCGGGAGCCTCAGCTCGTTTGTGAAGAAAAAATGATGGAAGTTTGAGATTGTGTATTGACAGTAGAGAGTTGAATAAAGTGATAATATCGGAATCAATACCCGCTTTCCACATTGATGATCTTTTTGATCAATTACAGTGGAGCCAGGGTATTTTCAAAATCTGATCCGAGGTCGTTACCATCAACACTAAAGATCCGCCGAGGATGTTCCTAAGACATCTTTGAACACTCAGATGGGTATTACGAAGCTCTAAAGTCATGACATTTGACTAACTAATGCCGCCCTACCTGTTTTTATGGATCTTATGAATAGAATCTTTCAAATTTTATATTTAGACTGCTTTGTTATAGTATTCATCGATGACATTTTGATCTATTCAGTAGTAAGGACGATCGCGAGGAGCATCTCGAGAGTTGTTTTACAAATTCGAGGGAAAATCGCTGTATGCCACCAAGAATGCCGGCTTCCTGGTTAGATAATGTCGCTTCTTTCTTTGTGGATACGTGGATTTCAGCAGTTGGGGATTTCGTTGATCCTCAAAAGATCGAGGCAATCGTGGAACTGGAAACCACCTACGAATGTGACCGAGATACGAAGTTTTCTGGTTTGGCAGGGTACTATCGAAGTTTGTTGAGGGTTTCTCGGGTTAGCACCCTTTGACTAAATTGACAAGGAAAGAGGGAAAAGTTTGTATGGTCGTGAGGCATGTAAGCAAAGTCAAATGAAATTAAACTGAATCGACTCACCCCCGCCTACACTTCCATCGTGGCTGGATGGATATACTGTATCAGATGCATCCGTGCAGGCTTAGGGTGTGTGTTACTTGAAACATGAAAATTGATAGCATATGCTTCAGACAATTGAAGAAGCATGAGTAGAATTATCCCACACACGACCTAGAATGGGTCATCGTAGTCTTGCCTTCACTGATATGGAGGCATTACTTATATGGGGTTCCATGCACTTTACGTGATCACAAGAGCCTGCACTATTTATTCACACAAAAGGAGTTAAATATGAGACAGAGGAGATGGGTCGAGTCATTATGGATTGTTGAGCATCATATCAATACCATGCTGTGAAAGGCACGTGCAGCGATGCCTCAATAGGAAATCTACTGCCCATATCTCACTTAAAGGTCAGATGCCCTCCATGTACTCTATGGAATTGAGTTAGGTGTGAGATCAGAGTCAGACCTGATACTAGAGCTTTACTAGCTACATTTCCATGTTCGGTCCGATAATCGATAGATTGTGGTAAGGGAGCTACAGATCAAGAGATCTCAGACTCGTGATTAAGCTAAAAGGAAGCAAGAGTCCGGGTACCGAAGGGATTTTTCAAGAGAGTAGATGGTACATTGATGATGGGTCACAGATTATGTGTACCGAATGTAGGAGAATTAAAGAAAGAGATTATGGAAGAGGCTCACTCTTCTGCATATGCAATGCATCCGAGAAGCACTAAAATGTATCATACCTTGAGGGAACACTACTGGTGGAGGGGTATGAAGAAAGTTGTTGCAGAGTTTGTCTCCAGATGTCTCATTTGTCAACAAGTCAAGGCTGAGCATCAAAGACTTGCAGGGCTCTTACAGTCTCTTTCGATCCCTTGGTGGAAATGGGAGAAAATCACGATGGATTTTATGGTAGACTGCTGCTACGCTGCAGTGGTTATGACGCGATATGGGTGATTGTTCATAGATTGACGAAATCAACCCATTTCCTACCTATGAAAAACTAGTGACTCAGTTGAGAAGTTGGTCGAGTTGTATGTAAAATAGATTGTACGACTCACTAGATCACGATATCAATAGTGTCGTACGTGAGACCCGTTTGTTTGCTTCCCGATTCTGGCCCATCTTACAGAGAGCTCTGGTACTAGGTTTACTTCAAGACGGCTTCCATCCTCGCATTGCACGGCCAAATTGAAAGAACCATACAGACATTGGAAGATATGCTCAGAGCTTATGTGTTAAAGTTTAAAGGAAGTTGGGATAGATATCTACCATTAATGGAGTTTGTCAACAAAGAAGTTATTAATCTACATTGAAATTGCGCTCATTTATAGTTCTTGTACGGAAGGAAGTGTAGAACTCCATTATGTTTGGATGATAGAGGGGCGAGAAAATTGTTAGGTCCCGTAAATCGCTCTCGTGTCACTGACGTATAATGTTAAGGTTATCGATAATTAAAGATAAATACAAGATCGATGCAAGTTATGTTGATAACTCCAAGGAGAGATCCGAATTTCGTGGGGGATCGTATTTCGAGATATCACCCCGCAAAGCGGTGTCAGCGATTCGAAAGAAAGGGAAGTTAAGTCCCCGCTATACGGACCTTATGAGATTGTGTGGAAAGAATTGGGAGGTAGCGTATCGACCGAGGTTGCCACCGACCGCCGTAATACAAGATATCTTTCCATGTTTCTATCCTTCTAGTATATAGCAGATCCTTCACATATGTTAGGAGATCAACTGGTTGAATTGAAAGAAAACTTGACTTACGGCTATGATCTCACTAAATCATAGATCGGGAAGGACTGTGTGTTCTTTGGAACAAAGTGAGTCCTGAGCGGTGGTGTTGTATTTAATCACTGTAGCAGAGGAAGCAACATGGGTGGAAGATCGATGCAAACTCGTGATTCACACATGTTTCAATGGGGTAGGATATTTGTAAATTCCTGAGGACGTAAATTTTTACGAGGGGTGAATTGTAAACCCCGACCCTACGTCACGAATAGTAAAATTTAGTTTTCGATTAGTTGGGTATTTGACTGGAAATAGTCAATGAATAGTACTTTCAAAAAATTGCCTGAAATAAAAATACATTCAAAGGAGTTATGTTCAAGCAGCTTTATTTGTTCTGCTTACGACTCCATGACTCAGATTTTCACATAATCCTGGCCATCACTAATCCCAATTGAGCGATTCAAATCGCTATAAACTGGGATCGATAGGAGAACATTTCACCTGAAATAGGTCTATCCAAATTCGACCCATGAGGACTAAAATGCATTCAAAGTGGAGTTATGTTCAGCGCTTTTTCGCTCGCTTTTAATACCCATGATCAGATTACTATAACTTGGCCATCACTCATCCGAATTAAGTGATTCAAGTTGATAAGTAAATTAGACTGATAGGAAAACATTTCTCCTTGAAATAAGTCAATCCAAATCCCGACCAATTTGGACTCAGAAATGCATTGAAAGAGGAGCTATGTTCGGGACAGCTTAGTTCCGTTTGAAAAACCAGTAATCCCGCTTGTTTAGATATATCTTGAGGCCCGTGATCCGATGGTGATTCCAATGGAGAAGAACCCTAAGAACCGTATCTCAAAATGAGTACAAAGAACAAGTGTCAAATTATGGGTTAAGACCCCTGAAATCGGGTATCACAAACTGTTTCCAGTGTAAACAGAGTAAATTGACCAGTTGTGAATGAAAATACCATAACTTCTTCGTCCGAACTCTGTTTTGGGTGTTCTTGGACTCTATAGAGAGATAATTGAGTCAAGACATCCAGATTCTGTAGAGTACTGGATGAGAGATCAGGAACATGGCTGAAAATTCTATGTTTTTCACCAAGTGTGCGTTGCTCGGGTTATGTCGATGTGAATAGCTTCAAGCTGAAAAATGACCATTTCATGGCATGTCAGGCTATTGTATGGGATAGTAATCACATATTAGCATAATGAAAATCATGTAGAACAAAAGAGGTTGAGTTCAATTGATTTTAATCAATTGGCGATTAAATGCTTAAGGGTCACGAAAAGTATAGTATGCTTAATTCGCTTAATCAACAAGATTAAGGTATGGATGTTATTTGATTTTATGGATAATGTGACTCTTGTATGAGGAAGGTGATAAAGAACAAGGTGGAGGTGGAAAAGTTTTTGTTTAAAGGAGTAGAAAAGGGCTGCAATAACAGCAGAGGAAAATGTAAATGTTTATGAAAATATATATATATATATATATATATATATATATATATATATATATATATATATATATATATATATATATATATATATATATATATATATATATATATATATATATATATATATATATTAATGTTTACTAATGTATATGCCATATCTATGTTATAAAATGTTCAAATGAAAAAAAAAAAGATATGGTTTTCGACTTCTGAACGAGTGTTGAGAAAATATGAAATGATTATACTAGTTTTATAAAACATGATTTGTTTCCATATGAAATGAAATGTTTATGAATGTATATTTATATATACATGTTTATATGAAAATATTGAATCCATGGTTACCCTATGCGACAGTTATTAAAGTTTAAAGGAAAGTCGATCAAAGTACTTTACGCATGGTACATGGAAAAGGGTTAGATTTTATAGAGGGAAGGAAGAGTGATGCATATTGCCATGCACGTGAAAAGTACGAAAAGTTTACCAACGTATAATGTGATTTATTCCATAGTGCAATGGTATTTAAAAGAAAGGCACGATTTATCGGAGGTTCTTTTTTTGGGCCACGGTGATCGTAAGACTGTTTCCTCGTAGGTTCTTTCATGGGCCAACGGTGGTTAACAAGATAAGACGATTTCTCGAGGTTCCTTTCGGGGCTACTTCCGTGATCGTGTAGTGACTGCTTCCTGAGGTTCTTTCATGGATTCAATGGTGTTAACGATATGAAGGTTCCATTGGATATGATGGATTCAAAAAGGAAAAGAAAGTATATTGAAAAGATATGTTGATACAATTGTTTTACATATTGTATTTGAACTATATCTGGAAACATTATTTTCCTATGAACTCAGATCACCAGCCCTTTAGCCTCAACCCTTCCAAATGTTTCGTGGCGTAGATCGACGTGCGCCGAGATCCTTCGTGCCATCGACACTCGCCTCCTCACGCGACGACTCACCTTTTCAAAACGATACTTATTGTGAATAACTACTTATGCACCTTTATTTTGTAATGTATAAAGGTTTTAAAAGATTGTTTATATATCTAGTGTTCAAAATGATTTTAAAGTTTGATCTAAAATCGTCGGGTGGACTCGATGTCCCATTGTTGGAGACATGTCTGAAAAACAGAGGAAACTCTGCCGATTTTCTATAAAGGGTTTAATGTTTAAAAAAAAAAAATTTGTCCCACCATGTTTCATAAGATTTTAATGGAAAACATAACTGTATAAATGGCCATCACTCATCCGAATTGAGTGATTCAAATTGATAAGTAAATTAGACTGATAGGAAAACATTTCTCCTTGAAATAGGTCAATCCAAATGCCGACCAATTTGGGCTCAGAAATGCATTTAAAGGGGAGCTATGTTCGTACAAGCCGTTCTGCTTGAAAACCGGTAATCCTGCAACAGCTAGATATATCTGAAGCTCGGATCCGATCTGGGGTGATTCCAAATTTGAGAAGAACCCTATGAACCGTATCTCAATATAGTACAAGAACAAGTGTCAAATTATGGATTAAGACCTCTGAACAGACACAGACTGTTTTGTTGTAAATGTGAGTAATTGACTACCAGGAATGAAATGCCATACCCCCTCTTCTCGTCCGAACTCCGCTTTTGGTGTTCTCGACTCTATGAGCCTATCGAGGTCAAGATTCTATCCATATTCCTGTAGAGTATAGGGGATGATCAGAACATGGCTGAAAAATTTATGTTTTCACCAAGTGTGCGTGTTACTGGTTATGTCGATGTGAATAGTTCTGTTTTGGCATGACCATTTCATGGCATGTCAGGGAATGGTCGATGGGTAGTAATTTCCATGAGTTAGCATACGAAAAATCATGAGAACAAAAGAGGTTGAGTTCAATTCGATTTTAATCAATTGGTGAAGTGATTAAATGCTTAAGGGTTGCCGGAAAGTATAGTATAGTTAATGGTTTAATTGAACAAGATTAAGGTATGGATGTTAATGGATTTTATTGATAATGTGACTTGTAGGAGGAAGGTGATAAAGGACAAGGGTGGAGGTGGAAAGTTTTGTTTAAAGAAGGAAAAAGGGCTTAAATAACAAAAATGAAGGAAAATGTAAATGTTTATGAAAATATATATATATTAATGTTTACTAATGTATATGTTTCCATATCTATGTTATAAATGTCTGTTCAAAAAAGAAATGTGGTTTTCGGGACTTTAAATTATGTTGAGAAAATATGAAACATTATGGTTTCATAGTTTTATAAAACATGACTTAAGGTTTCATATGAAATGAAATGTTTATAGAATGTATATTTTATATATACATGTTTATATGAAAATGTTTGAATCCATGGTTACCCTATGTTACAAAGATAAAGTTTAAAGGACAATGATCGTTAAAGTATTTTACTACTTGATGGTACATGGGAAAAGGGTTAGGATTTTTTTTATAGAGGGAAGTGGGAAGAGGATGCATATTGCCATGCACGTGAAAAGTACGAAAAGCTTCTTACTAACGATAATGTGATTTATTCCATAGTGCAAATGGTATTTAAAAGAAAGGCAATGATTTATCGGAGGTTCTTTTCAATACGCATCTTAAGACCGTTTTCTTCTCGTAGGGTCTTCATGGGCCAACTGGTTAATCTGCGTGGCACGATTTCTTGAGGTTCGGGGCCATCATGATCATAAGACTGCTTTCCTTGAAGGTTCTTTCATGGACCAATGGTGGTTAACTGCAAAAGTGGTCCCATTGATATGATGGATTCAAAAGGAAAAGAAAGTATATTGAAAAGGATATATGTTGATACAATTGTTTTACATATTGTGTATTTGAACTATATCTGAAACATTATTTTCCTATGAACTTACTCTCACCGAGCTCCTTTAACTCAATCTCTTTTTCCAAATGTTTTCAGTGGGGCAGTAGACCGACGCGCCTCGAAAGCATCCTCCAAAGCCGCTGATTACTCCACCTCATTTGATACCACCTTGAAAAATGTATAGTTCTTGTTAAAAACAACTACTATGCACCTATTTTGTAACGTATATGTTTTAAAATATTGTTTATATATCCATAAGTTCAAAACAGATTTTAAAGTTTGATTCAAATTGTCAAGGGTGGACTCGATGTCCCAATATTGACGCGGAGTAAATTAAATTGTTTTATTATAGGTGTTGTAAACTGGGACATGTCCAAAAAACAGAGGAAACTCACCCATTTTCTAGCAGGTTTGACTGCTAAAAATAAAGGCAAAATTGTCCCACCATGTCTCAAGATTTTAATAAAACATAATCAGATATGGCTCATCCCATCTGATCACTTTTAAAAGGCCAGTCCAAATAGTAAATGCTGTTTTTTCAAACTCCGTTGAGCAGTATCGTTTTATGTCCCCCGAAAGTAAGAAAAGAAACTGGGTCATCCCTTTATGTCGTCAAGAGACTCCTGGGCCCTTCACGCCAGATACAATTTTCTATCGGGTTTGCAGAGGATTTGAAATCTTCATCCTCCATCCAATCTCACTGATTCCTCAATGGTCTGAGACGCCGCGTCACCTACGGTTTCAGCACTTGAGCCCCCGCCTAACGCAACTCGACACGTGGCACCTCTAAGCCACCAAATGTGCCAAGTGTCCCGACCACCGCTGTTCCTCAACGCAGCAAACGCCTCAAATGACTGTAATTTGACTGATGCAGCTAGATTTCGCAAGATAATCAACAGCTAAAGTCTGTTTATCATCCGAGATCTAGAAAATTTCCTGATTAATCGAAATTACCATTTTACATTTTTCTAAATTGATTTTCTGTGTTTGTTATATATTTTATATAAAGATGCGTTGCCAAGATGGCATTTACCAAGTATATGTCCCATGATATGAGACACACATGTTTTTCTCCGCAGGTTGATCTGTGGCACCCTGACCCCTAGAAATGGGCCGCCACATGTAAACAGAATAATCTTTGTAAATCAATCACACTATTCCATTTATCTTAAAATCTATTCACTTAATTTAGATATTTCGCTCAAATGATTACTTTAAAATAAATAAATAAACTTATTTAAAAAAGAAACGTTAAGAGCTGGTGAAGTAACATAATTGAAATTTTAATATATTTTAAAACAATGATTTATTTGCTGTCAGTTTAGCTTCTAAACTTCCTTTATCTTTCATTTTAGTGTTACTAGAATCCTCCAAACATGCTTTTACATCCAGCAAAAATATTTAGGCACATCAAGAAAGCAAATGAGGTTAGCAATATGAGTACTATGAGTACTGGCACACTCATGCATTACAATAAGGCCCAGCTCTGCCACAGAATCACCAAAACCCACTTAACATATGATAAAACCAGAGCACTTCACCTCAAACAGAGAGCTCTAAGGAAAGTCTGGTGTTCCCCTGCTTTTGACCGCTTTTTATTAGCCCATCTGTAACTCAAGTCCTAACTGGCCATCCTGCATCATATTGGGAGCGGCTATGTGATAAATATATAAACACGTAAATACAAAGATGAAAATACTTAATAATGACTGGCTCCAAACCAATGTTTCAAATATTAATGTCGATATGCAGCTAACTAACTCAATAAGTGTTTATGAGCTTTATCCCTGCACTGGGCAGATCTTTCTTCCTCTGAAAACAATGAGAGGTTTCGTGAACCACTTCTATAACAAAGAACTCCCAGAGGAGTGTGCCAACCCAAATTACTGAACTCCTCCACTTTCCATATTTTAACAGTACTAACCTACTCCAAAAAGGTGGCCCGCTCCACTGCCGCCAAACACCTTTACGCGAAAAGCCCATGTTGTGCTCCTGAATGCCCAGAGGTGGTTCCACCATCACGTAACAACAAGTACATGCTCCCAATAATCATGGCCTGATTTGAAGTCATGATCATCACTAAGAAAGAACTGATATGTTATTTTTCAATACTTAATATAACATACATTACCAATTATTCCATTCATCATAATGTAAGATAGTTCTGTGACTTTTTTGGATTCTTGACTTTTAAATCAAACTATTAAATTATTTTTAAAGGAATATACCTCATGTTTGTTTCTTCGACCAAATTTATTTACAAATATTTTTGTATAGATATGAACCCAATTTCCTTAGAATTAATTTCCAGTCCTTCGCATATTTTAAAAAATATACATTTGATTAACAAAATCTTAAAAAACCCATTTTCTGGAAAAGTTAATTTAAATCCATGCTTACTTAAAGTTTTAATCCAAAGAATATTGATAAAAGATAATTGAATGTACTTGACATGATAGAGATGAGATCATTATATATGTTCTGACTCAAACCTGGTCCATGATCACCCAATAACCCGCTTTAATGATATGGATTGTCTGCCACTTAACAATTATGGTAACTTTACCCTGTACTGAGAGCTCATACTATGCTACACATCTGCATTACACCTGTCCAACATAATATAATCCCAATATTATATACGCCACTTCATTCATAAACAATACTCAACAGCTGATATACTAATCAAGAACTCAACTATATCCAACAGTTACGCGAGTTCAAACATTTTGTTCTGGCTACAACATATGATATCAAACTGAGAATTTGGTCATGCTGCATAAACCACCAAGCCACAACCCGACTTTCTTCAACCTCGATTCTAGATTAATACCCCCTGATGCCCCACTGTGAAAATGAAGATCTTCTGATGGTGGCAGAGTTAATACCTGCAGAGGGGTGAATCTCACCTGTCATTACTTTCCACTCATATGTGCAATGTAATGCTCAAATAAACATCAGTCCAAGCAAATTTGAAGCATCCTACTCATAATTGTCAACTTTATCACCTCGTATACCTTGAGTCTCACTACTTAAGACTCAGCCAGTTTTTGAGAGAATTATTATATTTACTGTTATGGACAACCTTCCCATATAATCAATTGGACCCGTGTCTCTAATGTACGATAGATATTCAATTACCCTGATGTATGATTGACCTGGGTTTATTCCACGTATTGATATTTTTGAAGCCTGACTACTCCTCCGATATTTAATATTTATTGAACCTCTCTGAACTTATTTCTTCTGCACCACCTCATGCACTCAATTCATCATCCGGTATGTCTGTCGAGCTTTTAATCTACTACAACCCATTATACCTGCATCGCACGTAAATATATAAACATGCATATATTCACATAAAATTGAACCACTAGCAATCATGTTGAAAGCAATTAATGATTTCCATCGCGAATGTGCCAGCCTCGCATAATAATGATTTCCAAACACGAAAGTAATTCGATTTGAATTTACCCAACCAAACATCATTACGATATTTCACTGCAATATATATTTCAGAATGATCCCGTTAGTAATAGTCGAACCTTCGCCACTATTCCCCAAAACGACCATCTGGGCTCACTTTAGAACCCTTATCGCGTCATTCCAGAATCATCCAACCAATACATGGATTTGACACAAAATTACACAATACACCAAAATGTTCTCCAGAATAAATTTCACACACCACATCGCCATTAAACATTTTATTAAATTAAACACCCGTCCCAAGCTTTAGATCCACCAACGGCCACTGGCGCCCCGTTAACCGAATACGAAAAACATTTAAACAAAGTAAACCCAAGGGAGAAACTCATTCTCTCTGAGTTTGTCAAAAACTCATAAATCCTATACCGGACGCTGTAGCCGTGCTAGTGAGAACAAATTCTTTTCATTCCAAGATCAGCCGACTGGTCATTTTGCTTGATTCTGCAGAGAAGTATGATGTTCTCTCTCTAAAACATAATCTCCAAAGCTACTGCCCATCTTCCCCTGCACACTTCACGTTTTTGGCTTCAATTTCATAAGGCAGACATAAACTGTAGCTTTTTGCCTTATTATCCAACTTAATATTTAATTAATTCCCAGCGTCCTTCCTTTCCAGTTTGACATTGGCACTATCTCGACGTTCATTTTCATCATTTCTCTACTCATACCACTTATGGCACATGAGTACTTGTTATATGTGACTTTACGTCCCCCGAAGTCGTTTCACGGCACGTAGCGATGCCTCGAAAAACATGTAAATTCAGGCGTGCCGGGTCGGCCCGAAATTTACGTGCTAGCTAGATTTCGCGAGACAATTCCAACGGTGAAATCTGTTTCGTCATCCGAGATCTAGAGAATAAATTACGGATTTTTAACCGAAATTACGATTTTGCCATTTTTCAAGAAATTGGAATTTTTCGAGTCTTACAATATGAGATACATTATTTGATAGTTTTTATACTAAATATGTGACGCCCCAATTTCCGAGGGTCCGTTGACCACCGTCAACCTGCGGAAACTTGTGTGTCTCATATCATGAGACCCATACATGAGTAAAATAGCCACGTCGGGCCCATACATCCTTACAAAAAAAAAAGGTCAACTATATTACAATAGTTTCAAGAGTTAATTTTACTCTTATTCAAAACATATATCAAATTTAAGAATTATAATACATGTTTCACAAAATATATATCAAAGCCACATGTCAGCTTTCTTCTCAAAAGTGGCCTCTAGTGAGCGCCGTCTCCCTGAATACTCCCTGTACTTGAAAGGGGGATCCCACGACGGGGTTAGCAATGCCCAGTAGTGATAATCTCCTACGAGAGTTACTCTCCACCTAAGTTCTCATGCAATGGAAAACACACACATTCAAGTGAATTCATGATTCCTACTCGAATGTCTACATGCCCAATTCTCATGCCTCGAGTCCTCCATGGTTCCTGCACATGCTTATGCCATGTATGAAAATCGTCTTCAAACAAAATATTTGTTTTAATTGTGGGAAACCCTCCGATATAAATACGTTGGACAATCCTCCGAGGTGAATTTGTTGGGTAACTCTCCGAAACAATTCATGGGCCTCTCCGACTTGAATTGTTGGACGATTTCCCAACACAATTCTTCGGACAACTTTCCGATAAATTTCTATTTGAATAAGTATACAAAAAAAATCATTGTTTAGACAACCCTCTGATTTTATTTGTCATGCACTCACACCTACTATTCTAGGGTGCCCCAGTGCATATGAAATGCATTATGCCATTTCCATATAATACATGTTAATATATCAAGCATGCTATAGTAACAAATTTACCTACCAAACATGTTATTCAAACATAGAAATAACATATCAACACACAATTTGCATGTTATTCAAACATCGACAATAACATACAACAATAGCATACAAGGACCATTTCGGTCGTAAATGGTCGGGACGTGATCGGTCCCAAAATTTTCAACATTGACCCAAGGTTTTGGAATTTGATCAATGACCACTCCACGGCCTCACACCATCCATTCCATTTGAATGTTGACTCTTTATGTAACGACCTGTACCAAATAATACAAGTTTTTTAAAATGTTGTAAAGTTTGGCCAAATGATTAGTATGTAATAAAAGTTGACTTTTTCAAGGATGGATAATTTTGGTTGACTAAGACTACCATTCCCTTGAGCCTTGATCGTCACGAGTTCATAGAGCGGGTTGAAGAACAAAAATCAACTACGGATAAAAAAGTTACTTATAGCCTGGGGAGTTAAAGCGACAACATTTATCGGTGTCCCGAGTTGTCTTCAATTTTTACGAAGCGACCCTAGGCCCTATATAAACATAGTTTTGCATGCCAAATGAACCTAGCCCAAAAACACTCATTTTAAAGCTCGAAACCTTAGAATTCTCTAAAACATGGACCCGACGTCGTTTTGAACCAAGCACGACGAAAGCGGGTTCGCCACCACGAACGACCTTAGGCCAAATTTCACGGCGAACCACCGCGGGACCCGCCAAGATCGGGCCGGCGAATGCGGCGACGACCGCCACGGTGGCCCCCGGATTTTGATGTTTTCCGGCCATTCCAGGCCGACCCATACCTCCCTCACATTTTGGACCCTCCCAGACCATTCCGTGGTCACCCAAGTTCCTCACGTTTGAAGACTCTGATGAAAATAAATTTGGCGACTATTGGATGGATTTTACCACAACTGTATGGATCAGGCAGATATTAACGTATTGCTGTCTCTTGGAAACTCAGTTGATATAGGTTGTAATTTTTGGGCATCGTTTGGTTCGTTTTTTGTTTTGATTATTTGGATATTGCATTAGTTTCAGAACATTGATTGATCAGAACAAAGTGAGTTGGATTAATGAGAATGGGACGACATGAGTTATTGGAAGGTTCAATTTTGAAAAAATTAACCTCTTGGTGAAAAGCTAATTTTGGGTGCAAGATTACGTAGGGCGCAGCGCTAATTGGACATCGGAATTGATTTAGATAGTTTATTGTTCTAAAAAATTATTCTAAGACATTTGGGAATCAATCTTTGGATTAAGTTATTGAAGCCTAAATGGTATTTTATATTATTACATGCTCACATTGAGCACAGACGATCTACGGAGACGAAATTTGAACATACGCAATCTGTGAGTGGTTTTACATGTTTTAAATGTTTTGGGGTATTATTACTGATATATATAATTGTGGTTAATTATTTATATATATAACTTATTTGTCCTTACGATTGGTTATGCATTGTATTTTCTAAGCGGGGTGTCTGGTAATACTGTCAACCGCGGAAATCTACATGTCTCACGTCATGAGACCATTACATGTGTCAAGCGGCTCGATAATGCCCGCATCCATCTGACACAATTATATTTATACAAAGAGATTTAATTACAATTTGTTTACAATTTATACAAAAAAATGGGTCTCTTGCCCAGAATTTTTAGAAAATACAAGATAAGGGCATCTTGGCCATTTCTTCGCCTCCCCTAAGGTCCAGTCCATCCCCAAGTGCGTCTTCGATTTTTGAAAAATATATTCCCTCGACCAGTGCAGGCAATGCCAGGTAGTGGAATTTCCTATGGACCCTTCTCTCCACACAAATTTTAAATGCAATGGCACAACAAACATTCAACATATAATACATCACTCCTGCATATATTAACAAAATTATTCCATAATCCATGCTATTCGGTTTACAACAATAACATAAGATTAGCTCTCATGGAGGCTGAGCACAATCCAGCGGTTCATCTTGGAGACGCCTACAAAATCACAATCAGCATGTTATTTACTCCATGACATGTACAACATCCACATAATCACGCAAACAGTCAGTGGTGTCAAACCATTCGAGAGATTTATTTCACTCGGTCCAAATCACTTTAGGCAAAATCCATGACTCATCAGCTCATGGAAATCCCCATCCATTACATGACGCCAAACAAAAAGTAAAACAAGTAGGAGAAAACCCACACACCTTTCTAGGGTTGTCGGAAACTCCCCAAGGTGGTACCGCGTGTAGTCGCTAGCAGTGGGGAGCAACTTTAACTCGTCTCGCCTGGTCGCCGGTCGATCGTCGGGAAACTTAGAGAAGTGAGGCTTCTCTCTCTAAAGGTACCACTACTCTCTCCGTTGGCCTCCCTCTCTCTCTTTCCCTCTCCCAAACTGATTTGGGTCAAGGTTGGTCAAGAGAATTGTCCTCTCACTTGCCAAGTGTCAAGCTTCCATTGGCTCATGGGATTACACCCTTATCCTTATCCATCTACCTTGAGATTTTCACCCAATGGCATGATGCCATGTCTCAAGTAGGCCCCATGAGCTCAAGTTTATTTGCATCTGCCTTGGACATGTGTCACCTCTTGGCCACCCAAAGCGTGCCAAGTGTCCTACATCCTCTTCGGTGCCTCAGCGTGGAAATTCCAACTATCTCAGATTAAGCTGAGGGGTCGGCGTGGTATGTGAGGCCCCAATTCAGGTGTCTAGTTGACTACCTATCAACCTGCGGAAAATCTATTTGTCTCTTATCACGAGACCCATACTTGAGTAAAAATGTCTCTTGGGCTCATAAACCAATACTCATAAAAACAATAGCACAACTATATTCCAATTATCTCCCAATAATTCAATAGTTGATTACACTTTTATACAAACATATATTAAAATCTAAAATTCTAATACATGTTATATCCAAAAGCATCAAAAACCTAACTGGCTTTCTTCAAAATAGGCCTCTAAGATGGTAGTCTCCTGAATACTCTGTGCACGAAATGATATTCCCTCGACAGGGTGAGCTTCTCGTGATAATTAGAATCACACCACAAATGGGTTACTCTCCACCTAAGTGCATATGCATTGCTCCAAAATAAACACACACTCAAAGTAAATCGTGATCCTGCTTGAATGTCTACATGATTACCCCATGTCCACGAGTCCTCACCGACTCACTCCGCACTAAATATGCCTTAGAAGAAAATAATCATTTTCAAAACAAATCTTGTTGTTCTTGAAATATACTCTGAAATATTCGGTAAAAATATAGGACTACCCTTCGAGGCGAATTGGTTGGTGAGCTTCAGAAGCAGTCCATGGTCCTCATCGATGTGATCTGTTGACATCTCCCAAACTCAATTCTCTGGAATATCATCTGTGAAATTCTTCGCAGCCATCCTAGTTGTTTTTTAAAAAAACCATGTCATCTCTTGACACCTAACTTCTAGGTTACCCGAGTGCATATGAAAATGCATTATGCCATTTTAAAATCATTTACAATATGTCAATGGCATATTTTCCAATCAACTACAATTACACACATGTAATTCAACACATCAACCATCACCCAATTTAACAAGCAGGCAATTTACATTATCATCTCAATGGCTTACAACACAATTTTATTCCATATAATTGTGTAAATTAATGCTACATTAAAATCATGTCTTAACCTATCTATTTCCACACATACCAAGCCCATTCATTTCAACAATTCAAGCACATGCCTGCTGGACAATTTTGGTCAATTCACACAAACCGGGACTGTTTTGCCAGTCCAAAAAACGAAGCATGGGGTACGTCGTGGGCGGCCGTCGACTCTGGCTCACTTTTTGGAAACCAATTTCCTTGGCCATTAGGTATCTGCTAAAAACTACAATTTATTTAATAAATCATCACCCAAGCACCCAAAACAGTCCCTAAAACTGCTACGGACTGTCCACTGGGTCACAAAAATTCCAATAATTCGGTTCCAAGTTTTGGGACCGATCAAACGACCTCCACGGCCTCGATCCAACCTGAGCATCAACAAAGCGCACTTCAAACCAGAGGTAAAACAAGTAGGATGAAGCCCCTACCTCACGGAGTTTGTCAAAACTCAAGAAATCGAGCCACGCGTTGCCTCGCCACGTAGAACGGCTTTCCTTCTCGGCGAGAAGAGTCGACAGTAGGATTAGCGTAAATCTGAAGTGGCACCTTCTCTCTCCCAAAAATATCAAAAGCCTAACATTACGCACCTCTTTCTCCTCGACACGTTTTGGCCTCTTTTTTGTCTTCAAATTTGAGAGATTAACACTGTTAATATTTTGTCTTTCAGTTTAACAAATTCTAAAATTTATATATCATTTCTCTTGGATTTTGACTTTTCAACTGATGGCATCATGCCATGTGTCAACGTGGGTTCCACCTTGAGCTCAACTTGACTGAATTGGAGCTTGAAACGTGGCACCCTGTGTGCCTCAAAAAATGCAAGTGTCTGCGTATCGTTTCCTCAAAAAACGTGCAAATTCCGACTGTCTCGGAATTGTGAGAATTAAGCGTGGTAGCTAGATTTCGCGAAGGCGATTCCAACGGTGATCCATTTCGTCGTGAGATCTGAAAATTTGGATTTTTACCGAAATTACGATTTTGCCCTTTTTCATAAAATTGGAATTTTCTCGGGTCTTACATTCTCCCCTCCTTAAAAAGAATTTCGTCCCGAAATTCCATGCACATTTGCATCCAACCATATGCATATGTAACCTTACCTAACTCCAAGACCGTCAGTATGACCACCGACTAAGGTCTTAATTCTTGATAACCAGTGTTTTGTCAACTCCTTTATGTCAGAATGACATTAACAACCAATACGTCTACCACCTAAGGTCCTGCCTTCATTTGCGCTGACTCACGATCTAAAAAATCAAATCTCTCCCTACCTCCTAGGGAAGAATTTTCCATCATATTACGGCTTTTCTAAAGGCCTTAACCTCTATGCCCAAACCTATCACACAAGATGCATTAATGAATGAACATGATGCATCCAATTCAAACGCTACTCCAGTAAATAATTGCAAGAGTAGAAACGTACCCTGTTCATTTCATTATCTTGAATCACAAAGATTAAGTAGTTCCTAACCTTAGCATTTACCCTTTTCATACGCATTACACCATGCTATAATTTCCATATCCATCACATGTATATGTCCTTTCATGCAATTTGAAACACAAAATCACGCAATAAAACATGCAGCATTAATTACGTATCTAAAGAAGGTGTAAATACGTAGGACACTATTCACACACCGAAAAACATTTATATATACTATGTCCTTGCATTTATAGGCAATGCAAGACAATTTATTCAATATATCAAATCATATTTATCAACAAAAATTTAATTTTTTGAAAATTTCATTTTTTAAAAATTTTCACTCATTTTATTTGATTTGATTTTATTTAATTTTTCAAAAAAAAAAAATGAAATCTACATTCATAGTTATTGGATTCTTAGATTCTTTTGTTTCACGATTCTGTTCCTTGATTATTGTTCATAGATTACTGTTTATAGATTACTGTAGACGACCTAAGTTGCAATACAATAATTGTGGTGCAGCTGATCCTCCATACAACTTCAAGCTGCCTGTTTGCAATACACTGGGTGTATTGCAATACAATCAACCATTCAAGTAGCCTTTTGTTCTGGCTTACAAAGGTGTATTCTGTCCTAAAAATTTTTCCTGCACACCTCTATATTGCAATACAATCCAGCCCACCAAGCCTCCTATTGCAATACAATTCTAACCCTACAAGCCTTCTCTTGCAATACAAAACCAAGCCAACTACACTCCCGAGAGTTTGCAATACAATTTCCTATTCTTGATACAATTCCAAGCCAACTACCCCTTCTCTTGCAATACAATTTACGTACATTTTCTAGCCCTCTCTTACAATACAATTTACTAGGTTTACAATACAATTTTTTTACAATACAGTTGGACGGTGCTTAAATCAGTTTACCTTACTTTAAACATAATTTTTACTCTTTTAAGCATTGAAAATCACCCAAAAAATACATATATACATTTTTTTCTCACATGCTATTGGAAAATACCCAAAAATATGATATACACATTTTTCATTTCTTCCAGCTACTGAAGTTAAAAAAAAATATACCTATTTTTTTCTAAGAATATAAATAAATTTATAAAAATTTATTTCTTCAATTACAACTTGTAAACAGAAAATTATTTTCTTCACCTCATTTTTCTGTTTCTCACCCAAATAAATTTATAAAAATTTATTTTCTTTATCTCTTCTTCAGTTTTACACTGTAAAACCCAACCACAAAAATTCTCACCTGTTTTTCATTTCATTGATATCCTTCATATACTTTACCATGCGGTAGCCTTGAAGAATATGCATCCATACAACTCAAATTTCATTACCCCTTTATTCCTTTTTCTTATGCAAAAGCTGGAATAAATTTCTAGAATTTCACAAACCCAACCTGTTCTTGTGTAAACCTTGAGCTACTGTCCAGAATTTTCTGAACCACTTAGCGGAAAATTTTCTCGACCTTGTTCTCACACTAAACCCTAGTGTTCAACCTTAAAATTTATTAAAATATTATCTCATTATCCTTGCTTAAAATAAATTTATTAAAATTTATTTCTTATTTTCTTCTTTGTTCCAGTTGTAAATATCAAAAAAAATTTCTAACATAACTGTTTCACCTACACTATGTGCTAATTACTAAACACAAACAAATCACAACACACTTAGCAACCATGTTATACACCAAACACAACCATGCATCCAAAGCACACCTGGCTTAAAGTAGGTGTTTCTAATCCTGTCTTTGTAGTTATTCTGAGTAATCCACTAGCCCTGTTCAGACACCAAGTGGTGATGTTCTTACCATAACTGGCCTTGACCCCGATCCCTCAAGCCCTAGTAATCGTATACTAACTTAATAAGCACCTAGGCTCTAGGTATTTATAAACTAAACAAGTACCAAATTTATAGGCTTGTATCAGACTAAACTTATCTTCACTGCAGGCTCCCAAGGTGTCGTTTATCTGGCTCGATGCCAAAAATTTGTGAAGGCGAGTATAAGAACCATACTTATAAATACACCACGAGCTTAAGGTGTGTTTACCCTTGGCTCTGATACCAAGTTAACGAGCAGTGCAGATGTCAAACGCGGGGTAATCATAACCAGGCACTATACTACAACTCCATATCCTAAGCCCATGCCCAACACGCTACAGGTAATCATATACCTTAGCTCACGATATAGCTAACCCCAAACCCAGAACATCAAAATTTGTTCTCCCATCAACTTCTTGGAAAATCTATTTGTCTCTATATCAAAGGCTTGTACTTGAGTAAAAAATGCCTCTTGGCTCATAAACCAATATAATAAAACAATAGTATTATATTCAATTATCTTAATGAACAATGATTTGATTACTTTATACAACATATATTAAATCTAATTTAATACATGTTATATTCAAAACATCAAGCCCATGACGGCTTTTCTTCCAAAATAGGCCTCTGAGATGGAGTCGTCTTCTCGAATGCTCACTGTGCCTAAAATGATATTCTCGACGAGTTGACTCATCGCCCGGAAGTGAGTCACCTAAAATGGGTTACTCTCACCTAAATTCATATGCATTTAACCAAAATAAACACACACTCAAGTAAATCGATCCTACTTGGAATGTCTACATGATTGCCATGTCAGGAGTCCTCAGGCTAAACCGCACTTTAAGCCATGTGTAGAGAGAAAATAATCATTTTCAAAACAAATCTTGTTGTTCTTGAAAATGCTCACTACGAATATTAGTAAAAATATGGGACTACCCTCCGGCGGCGAATTAGTTGGTGAGCTTTACGAAACAGTCATGGTCCTCATCCGATATGATCACATTGGCCCATCTCGACCCAATTCTCGAGAATATCATCTGGCCAGAAATTCCATACCATAACCATGTCCGTTGTTTTTTAAAAAAAAAACCATATCATATACACCTAACTTCTAGTTACCCGTGCATATGAAAATGCACATTACCATTTTAAAATCATTTTACACAATATGTCAATATGCATATTTGTCCTTCAATTACACATGTATTCAACACATCAACCATACTGATTTGGCTAAATGACAATTACATTGTCATCTCAATGGCTTACAACACAATTTTTCTTCCATATAATTGTGTAGGTGTTACTTACATTAAAATCATGTCTTAACCTATCTATTTCCACAGCACCAGAAGCCATTCATTTCAACAATTCAAACACACAACATATGGACATTTTGGTCAAATTCATACAAACCGGGACTGTTTTTAATAGTCCCGAGAAATGAACATGTGGGCTGTCGTGACCCCACCGTCCGACTCACGGCTCCACTTTTTGAAACCAATTTCACTTGGCCATTTCCGACCTCCTACTCACAAAACATAATTTATTTAATAAATCATCCACAACACCCAAAGCAGTCTTAAACATTATGGGAACACAAAATGGGTCTAAAAATTCCAATGAGCCGGTTCCAGATTTGGGACCGATCAAGCGCCTCACGGCCTCAATCCAACACAAACAACAACAAAGCACTTAAACTAGAATAAAACAAGTAGGATCAGAACTACCTCACGGAGTTTTGTCAAAACTCCAAGCGAAACTAACGTTGCCCTACGCCCGTAAAATGGCAAGCTTCTTTCTCGCCTGAAGAAATCCGACGGTCGGATTAGCCGTAAATCTAGAGAGAAGTGGCACCTTCTCTCTCTAAAAATATCAAAAACCTAACATTCTGCACCTCCTTTTCTCCTCGGCACGTTTTGGCCTCTTTTTGTCTTCAAATTTGAGAAGACAACACTATTGAAAACTTCTTTGTCTTTCAATTTAACAAATTCTAAAATTCCCCTTATATCCTTCACTGCTGGATTTTATTTTCAACCCAATGGCATCATGCCATGTCAACGTGGATCCCACCTTGAGCTCAACCGGTGATTGGAGCTTGACACGTGGCACCCTTTATTTCCTCAAAAAATGCGCCAAGTGTCACTTGACACTCGTTTCCTCAAAAAAGTGCAATTTGTGTCTCGGAATTCAAGCGAGAACCGGCGTAGTAGCTAGATTTGAGGCAGTTCAATGGTGAAGTCCATTTGTGTCGAGATCTAGAAAATTTGGTTTACGAAATTAAGATTTTGCCCTTTTGAGAAAATTTAAATTTTCTGGAGAAGGTCTTACATGGTAGCTATATTTGAGGCAAGTTCAGCGGTGAAATCTGTTTAGTCATCAAAGTTAGAAAAATTTCAGATTTTGACGAAATTCTGTTTTTATCCTTCATACGAATCTGGATTTTGAGGTCTCACATATAAATATATTTATCTTTGTTTTTTATATAAACAAGTTATCATTTCATGTGGTTGTCCAACTTATTTTTAAATATTTGGAAATTTTCTTGAGTTCATGGATATATTTGTAGTATTTAACATTTTGGTATGGATTGAGGTTTTAAACCATTTAATTGTGATTTAAAAACGTTTGAGATTTTTGTGAAATGGTTATAATCATTGTCATTTAGGAAAGGTATGTGAGTAAGGATCGGTGTTGGTTGTTATGAGTTGATGTACCGCTGCAGTACCGGAGGTTTGATTGATGCCTATATTCTGATTGCCTTTGGGTTTGCTGCGGTGTCGTAGTTTAGTTCCATCCAGCGGTTATATTATTTATGGCGGAAACGTGCTTCCGGGATTGCAGAGAAGGTTTATTGTTAAGTTGCCAAGCGTGTCGTGAGGAGGTTGGTACTATCCAACGGTTATATATTATTTCCACGACCGCGATGTCGGGATTACCCGAAGGTTTATTAGTTGCCACGGTGTCATGAGGTTGGTTCCATCCAACGGTTATATATTGTTTCCATGGCCATGATGTCAGGATTACCCGAAGGTTTATTAGTTGCCACGGTGTCGTGAGGTTGGTTCCATCCAACGGTTACATATTTTTTCCACGGGCGTGATGTCGGGTTTACGAAGGTTTATTAGTTCCACGGAGTCGTGAGGTTGGGTTTACTCGACGGTTTACTATGGGTATATGGTACGGTACATTGTTGGTTTCTGAGTAAGGTATAACCATTTCAATATTCTGATTATTGGCATTTCACTTGATTATTTTTACGACATGAGTAGTTTATATATATTTTATGCTCATTTATGTTGTGAATAAATTGAGTCATAAGGTTCTTATTAATAGCGTTGGTTAAAATTTTTGAGCATGATTCATGTGTTGACTTGGGTATAAGTTTTGGGTTTTGTGGAAATGATTCAGCGGGGAACCTTACAAAGAGTGGGCGTGAGGTCTTGAGAGGGGAATTTTAAATAAAACATTATTTTCCTTAGTCATGTCACTCAAAGTTGATTTATTATCTCACGTTTTATTGTTTTAAATCCGTTCTCTAGGTCCAGACAGTCAGCTGAGGGCCCTACCTCGCCAGCTTCGTCACTCATTACAGTTCAGAGTGTTCTATCTTATCTATCTTGCTATTTTATTTGGACTTGTGCCATTTCATTTGTACCTAGAATTCGCCGACACTCTTAGAATGCTGCGATCTTAGTATTAAGCTCATGAGTCTTTATCATGTGTGTTTGTGGATTTGTGACCTCTGATAAGATGGGTCGGTTGTGGATTTGAGCGGTTGTGGATCTTTTATATATATATTGGTATTATATTAATCACGAGATGTTTACTTTCTTTCACTTAAAGTTGGGGTTCCGTGGACATTCCTAGGGTTGTCTGGTGAGACTTCACTAGACGGGACCACCGGGAATCTTGGGAGGTTTCTTTGGTCAGGTCTTGTCATGTAAGCTAAAAATAACCAAAGTAGGAGAAGAGCCCTACCTCCAGATTTGTAAACTCCCAATCAGTACCCACATGTAGCTCTTGAGTGGGGACCAACTTTGTGCCTAACTTGCCTAAGTCGAGTTTGCTTAGGACCAGTCAAAATCTAGAGAGAATGTAGAGCTTCTCCCTCTAAAATCCCTCTCTTTTCTCTCTCCTTTTCCTTTTCTCTCTCTCTTCCTCAACTTAATCGGTTGGGTCAAGTTGGTCAAGTGGGAGAGTACTCCTCTTGTTACAAGTCAGCCTACTATTGGCTCATTTAGATTACCTTATCCCTTATCCATCTACCATGAATTTTCCTCCAATGGCATGATGCCATGTGTCTCATGTGAGCCCCACTTAGCTCATTGTTTGACCCATTTTGCCCATGACTTTGTGGCACCTCTGAGCTACCCATAAGCCCCCTTAAGTGTCCCTCACTCCTCTCTATGCCTCGAAAACGTGAAATTAATTGTCTTGAGTGGCGTGGTTTCTGAGACAATTCAACGGTGAAATTATTTGATCCTCGAAGATCTAGAAAATTCAGGATTTGACCCAGGGCGCTACTCTTTTTCAAAAAATTAGAATTTTCGAGGGTTTTACAAAATAGATGCCATATATTTTATTATGTTTCATTTACTCACCAACCATTTCTCCTATTGTTCTCTGATTTTCTAATAGTAATATATAGCTATATTAATATTTGTTGCATCTATCTATTAATTTCATATTTTGGTTTGATGAGATTTTATTTTTATTTTACTACTTTAATTTTGGAAAACAAATTTATTATTTTCCTAACCAAAAATAATTTTTTAAATATTAAGGCTTTATTAGCTATCAAAAGTAACTGAAAATAGTGAAATAGACAAAAAAAATAGATAAGGAAAATAGAAATAAAATTAGATTAAAAATTTATTTATCACTTTAAATTTATTTTCTTTTATCTTAACTCATTAATATGAATATTAAATAATTTAAAAATGCATGATTTTTTAACTAATCTTAATAAATATTAATTTTCTTTAAATTTTTATAACATAATTAAATATAATAAATTAAATTTTATTAAAATTTTTAATATTATCTAAATCAAACATAATGTTACTTTTTTGTCTTTTGGATTTATTTCAAAAAAATAAAAAAATGATATTAAAATATGTTTTCTATACTAAATTATATTTTAAAAATAAAATATAAAAATGATACTAAAAATACTTAAATTTGTATAATGGACAAGGGGCGTGCATTATTTATTAGTAGAGACTTCTTTAACTAAACATGTTAAAAGAAATATATAAACAAACGAGCAAATCCCATCATTATGCAACATCATCATTTCAATAATTTTATTGGAAGAATTGTAGAAAAGGACAACATGCCATCATTTATAATTTTCCATTTTAAATTCTTTTATGTTACAGACATGACCTTTAAAAAATTACAATAAAACTCACTATTACTAAACGAGCAGAAATGCGAAAAGGAAGAAACACCTAAACCTATGATTACATCGTCAACCCTAAAAGACATCTAACATAGAGCCACAATTGCTCCCACTAGTTTTCAAAAAAATTAAATACCTACAAATTTCTAAGGAGAGGACAACCACTTTCTTTCTGTTTTACATGTGATTCTTACCAAAACTCTAAATTGGCCCCATACAAATTTCTCAGACAGGATAACCAACTCTCACTTTCATTTTAAATACGACTCTTTAACATTTAAATGCATCTAAGTTTATAACTAGCATATGGTCATCTGAATGTAAGTAATTATCTACTTGAGTCAATATATATATATCTATCATCATATATTTAGCTAAAGCTTTTAATGTTTAAATAGATAAAGGCATAGAAAAATAAGAGGTTATAGGTGAATCATAGCATTAGGGATAATCTACTATAATGTAACTAAAGAAGTATTATATATATATATATATATATATATATATATATATATATATATATATACATATATATATATTACTAGTATTAGATTTTCAATGATTATTGAATTTTTTAAATTATAATATCCTTTTACATTTTCAACTTTATTATATTGTTTCATATTTATCAATTAAATATATGATCTTAAATTTAATATTGGCCTAATTCTTCTAAGGTGTTTACTTAAATGAGTATTATTTTTATTGTTATTTTAGATTTTCTTTGATTAATGTTGTAGAGATTAGTTTATAAAATTTGCAAACAAAATATGAAAAGAAAAAAACATAGACTATAACAAAAATTATTAATGTAAAACCCTAGAAAATCCAAATTTTCTGAGAAAGGGTAAAACGGTAATTTCGATAAAAAATCCGGAATTTTTCTAGATCTCGGATGACAAAACAAACTTCATCGTTGAAATCGTCTTGCAAAATCTAGCTACCACGTCAAATTTCTTCGAATTTCGAGATATTTGGAATTTCACGTTTTCCCAAGCACCAAGAGGGGCATGGGACACTTGGCACATGATTAGTGGCTCACAGTACGCCACGTGTCAAGTGCAGGATGTCTCAAACAAAGGGCTCAAGTGGGACCCTTAGAAGACATGTAAACCCATGTTTGGAGGTAAGAATCCAAAGTAGATGGATAAAGGATAAAGTACGTGGAATGGAGCTGATGAGAGGGTGACAGAGTGGCATGGTGGACATCCTTGGCCCATCTTGGACAAAACGGTGGGATGGGAGAAGAGAGGCATAAAGAAAGAGAGAGTTGTAGAAACTTTGCAACTCTCTGCAAGCTTTCAAACGATTGGACCGGTTTGATTGAGCGAGAGAAAGTTTATCCTGTAACTAGGAAAGCTACATCGAGACCAAAATTGGGGAGTTTTGACAAAATCCAAGAGGTAGAGGTTTTTCTCCTACTTGGTTTAGTCTTTGACTAAGAGCCATCCAAATGGTTAGTATGATTTGGGGCCTAAATGGTCATGCATTTTAGTCTTAAAGACTTGGGACTGAGTCTTTGGGTTCAGAATTTGTTTTTTGGAACGATCCGGCCCAGGTTGTTTTAGGAAATTAAGGCAGATTATCCCGGATGTGGACAGCCCATGTGTGTTGTTTATATTTATTATTGTGTTGAATAGCATAGTGATTTATGTATGAATAATGTTAGTATATGCATATTAGATATATTAACATGAAATTGACATAATATTTATATGCAGGGATTTATAGAACAGTAAGTGTGAGTGCATGACATGGTTTCGGAGGGTTCTGACCAATAATTATTTATGTGATGTCATATAATATAACGGAGGGTTGTCCATAATTAATTATAGGGTATGTCCACTTCAATTATATATGGAGGTTGTCCTGACAAACAAAATATCTTTATTTAAGAAAACATTTTTCATACATGGAAAATTGCATGTGTAGGAGTCGGTGAGGATGAAGGCTGAGGCAGGGCATGTAGACATTCAAGTAAGAATATACATGGTTGCAGATGTTTGTTTAGTTCTCATTGCACTTGAGCACTTAGGTGGGAGTAGCTCATGTAGGAAGGGTCAACAGCGCTGTTCTGCAATCGGTAGAATGAGCAATTTAGTCTTTTGAAGGTGCACACGGGGATGGAGCGCTGTCAGGGGACTTATTAATTGAAGGAAAGGCTAGATTAGGCCTTATTTTGTATTATGTGGTCTGCAGTTTTCAAAACCTGTTTTATCTTTTGTGTAAAGAACAAGGATTCAATTAAACCCCATTTTGGCATAGCCAAGCTACATTTTGGCAAGTTTCTAGGTTCCGGTGGCCTTTATAGGAATAAGGCTGTTTACATTGGTTTTATAGGTGTGTGAAACCGAGGAAAAAGTCAGGGGGATCAAATGAGATTGGAAGCTACTGCCCAGACTTCCAGTTTAGATTCGTGACATTACGAGTGGTGTCGTATTGTGATGAGAGCCCACCGGCGTGCATGGCGGGAGGCATGCTGCACGCTGCTTGAGGAGACTTATTGCGCGCCGCGCGGGTATTACTGAAGGCTGTTGCGACAAGTTTCCTTGAGTGCTCTATCGCAATAGAGGACTCCTTGTCGCGACAGAGATGGCAGTTTTGGCGTCGCAACACAATCGTTGGTGTCGCGACAAAGGTGCCGCCCTGTGGGTTTGACCTTGTGTCGCGACGTGAAAGTGGGTGTCAGCCGGTGGCGATGGCGCTCACCCGAGGCGTCGCGCGCAGCCCGAAGCCTATGAGAATGAAGCGCGTGGGCGGGTGCAGAAGAGTCTTGTCGAGGCAGAGAATTCTTTGTCGTGGCGGACTTCCTGGCGTTTTTGTCGCTGTAGCGTTTTACGTAGCAATAGAAATCTGCAGCCGTAACAAACTCCTTGGGACTCTGTCGCGATAGAGGTTTTCTGTACGCGGCGAGTGCGCTTTCGCTTGGTGTTGCGGCAAGCCTTGTGGTGTCGCGACAGAAATTTGGGGCGGCTGGGCGATTGTCGCGACGGAGCGCGTCGCGGCCAGGCATGGAGCATGCTCGGCGGCGCGGAGGCGCAGCGGGCCGAGGTGCATGCGGCGGTAGCGGCGGTGTGCTGGGCATAGCCTATGTGATGCATTGTTTGGGTCCTTGTTCATGGCTATTTCATGAAGACTAATTAAAAAAAAAAAGAGTATAAAAATGACCCCTGGGAATTTGGGGCGTCACAATTAAATAATCAAACTTACTATTAATAGTACTTTCTCTTGCATTTCGATTGAAGTATTTATATTATTTTTCGTTTTTATGTATATATATATATATATATATTAATAAATTTAAATATATATTATTGCACATTGTTTCTGATGTGGGGACTATGTGATAGTTCAAACTTCAGTGTGGTGAGTCCAAACTCTCTTATGGGATGATGTGTGTGTAGAACAAATTTAATAGATATGCAATAAAGTAAAAGCACACTTAATATTTTTACATGTTCAGTAATTGCCTACGTTCACGGAGCTGTGCCCAAATGCAAAGATTTCAACTGATCTGATTCAAGGTTACAATTAGTCTTATGTGGTACGAGACTCCCTTTTTGCCTAGCCACTTTATTGCTTTCAATCACTCATAGTTGTTGTAAAATTTCTTTTATTGAATTTATTTTTCTTGGAGTCATGGCCTAGAGTTTAGGAGGGTGTGACTCTCGTTGAATCTTTCAGCTTTCTATTTTAGTTAGCACATTTATTGCTTGTTAGCCTATTTTGTAGGAGTTGTTGGATGACGGAGAAAGTGCTAGAAATGGGACCTTTTCTTGAGGGAATTCGGTTGTGGATTGTGCCTATTTGAAGGCTCAAACTTTTCTGAATAAAGTGGAGAAATTTCCAGTTGCAAGACACCTTTTATCTCCATTTTTTCTATCAAAATTGTTCACAGTGGCATCAGAGCCAATATCAAATTGTAGCAATCCAGTCTTCTACGGCTAAGTGCATGTGAGGTGTTCGATAAAATTTCTCTGAGAATTTGAGTCCCTACTAATTTCTGAGAATCAAACGTGCTTTTAT
This sequence comes from Tetrastigma voinierianum, assembly GCA_016808115.1. NCBI lineage: Eukaryota > Viridiplantae > Streptophyta > Magnoliopsida > Vitales > Vitaceae > Tetrastigma > Tetrastigma voinierianum. The sequence continues at coordinate 425,756 of JAEQBH010002993.1, read as the reverse complement.
GTCTGTAGTAAAAGAGATGTCAACCGAAGGGAACTTTGTGTAGCCAGTTATTCCTCGCTTTGATGGTCACTATGACCATTGGAGCATGCTCATGGAGAATTTTTTACGGTCGAAAGAGCATTGGTCGAGTTGTTGAATGCGGAATTGAGGGCCAGAAGCGGTGCGGCTATGACGGATCGCATTAGAAAGTTCAAGTTGGCTAAAAAGCTCAAAGACTTGAGGAAGCGAAAGAACTATCTCTTTCAAGCTATTGATCGTTCCATCTTGGGGCAACTATTCGCACACAGATACATCCAAAGATATTTGGGATTCAATGAAAAGAAAAATATCAAGGCTATTCTAGAGTGAAGCGTGCACAACTTCAAGCCTTAAGGAGGGATTTTGAAGTGTTGCAGATGAAGGATGGTGAGTCGGTTACAAGCCTTGTTGGGAGAACTATGGAAATTGCAAATAAGATGAGATGCCATGGAGAACAAATGACTGACGTTGCCATATTTGAAAAAATTATGCGTTCTATGACGCCAAAATTTAATTATGTTGTTTGTTCAATTGAAGAGTCAAAAAACATAGATGACCTCTCTCTTGATGAATTGCAGAGCTCTTTGTTGGTCCATGAGCAATGAACTGAGTTCAACAAGAGGAACAAGCTTTGGGCCTTCCTACGAATACTCCCGATTCAACATCTCAAGAGGAAGAGGTAAAGGTCGAGGACGAGGAAGGGGAGATCGAGGAAACAGAGATGGCTATAGAAATAGAGATGGTAGCAGAAATTTTAAAGCCAATAATGATTAATTTCAAGGCAAAGACAGAGGCCGATAAACATGGTCATTATGCTTCTGAATGTTACACTAGGTTGCCCATTGATAAAGAAAAAGGAGAAAATTCAAATTTTGTGGAAGACAAAAAGGAACCAGAAACTTTGTTGATGGCTATCCATGAAGGAGAAAAGACTGAGTCAGATATTTGGTATGTGGATACAGGATGCAGTAATCACATAAGTGGAAGTAAGTCTTCTTTTTCAAATTTAGATGAAAGTTTTCACTCTACTGTTAGTTTTGGTGATTTCTCTTTGGCAGTAATGGAAAGGTGATATTAAATAAAAACAAAGAATGGTTTATTGAAGAATCTCTAATGTGTTGTATGTTCCTAACCTGAAAAGTAACTTGTTAAGTGTTGGTCAATTACAAGAAAAGGGTTATGTTATCACTATTAAACAAGGTGCTTGTAAAATTTATAGATCCACGGTAGGATTGCTATTGCGATTGTTCATATGAGTTCCTAACGTTCTTTCCATTGAAGATTAAAAGCTGTTCAAGCTAGCTTGATGGTTGAAGCAATTCCTTCATGGTTGCCAGCACTATCGTTATGGCCATGAGCTGGTGGATTAAAAACACTCAAACAAAGAACATGGTGACAGGCCACCACCTCAAATAATAGCTCCTTCCCAAGTTTGTGAAGAATCGTTGTTGTGAAACAACATTGTTCAATTTCCTAAAAACGAGGTCATGAGAAGCGAAGGATGTTTTGGAGCTGGTGCATTCAGATATATGTGGTCCGATGAATCCATCTTCTAATGGAGGTAAAAATTATTTAATTACCTTTATTGATGATTTTTCAAGAAAAACTTGGGTTTATTTTAAAAATCTGAAGCTTTCTTTGCTTTTAAGAGCTTCAAAGCTCGGGTTGAAAATGATCTTTTGGAAAAACCATTAGAACAACCATACAGTTGTGGTGGTGAATATTGTAAAAATTTTTTGAAATGTTTTGCAAGGAGCATGGCATTCACAAAAGAACTTACAGTATATACACCCGCGGCAAAATGGTGTGTGTCGGAGAGAAAAGCAAGGAAAATTCTCAATATGATGAGAAGCTTGTTGGCGCGAGAAGGTTCAAGACTTGCAGTGACGGTGAATTGGAGTATTCATATTTTAAACAGAAGTCCAACCTTTGTTGTCCAAAATATGACACCAGAACAGGCTTGGAGCGGGAGAAAACCAGTTGTAAATCATTTCAGAATCTTTGGATGCATTAAACATGCCGTATTCACGATTGGAAAAGGAAGAAACTTGATGACAAGGCGGGAAAAATGTGTCTTTTTGGTGTAAACAGTGCATCTAAAACACAAATGTTTAATCCATTAACAAAGAAGGTTGTGACCAGTAGGGATGTTGTTTTTGATGAAGAAAATACTTGGGATTGGAAGGGGCTACAGCCTAATCAAGTTCTTTTTGATAATGATGTTGAACAGGAGCATGTTCATGCACCTAGTATGCTCGAAAACTCATCAAACACAACTTAAACAACCTCTAAAACTTCACAATCAGTTGTTGAAGTAAATGAAGAAGAAGCCCAACCAATTGGTCGAGTCAGATCAAGGCCTGCTTGGATGGAAGATTATGAGGTAACTGGGTTAAGCAATCCAATTACTCATTTTGGCTTTTTTGCTGATTGTGATCCTACAACTTTTGAGAGTGTTGTCAAAGAAGAAAAATGGAGAAAAGCCATGGATGATGAAATCAATTCCATTGAGAAGAATATTTACTTGGGAGATGTGTAATCTTCCTAGAGGCGAAAAACCATTAGTGTAAGTGGGTCTTGAGACAAAAGCTAAATAAAAGTGGTGAGGTTGACAAATACAAATCACGCTTGGTGGTAAAAGGATACAAGCAACAGTACGGGGTTGATTATACAGAAGTATTTTCCCCAGTTGCAAGACATGACACGATCAGGTTAGTGGTTGCTTTAGCAGCGCAAAATTCTTGGCCTATCTTCCAGTTAGATGTTAAATCAGCGTTCTTGCATGGCTATCTGGAAGAGCAGGTATTTATTGAACAACCCCTTGGTTATATTAAAGTTGGGAATGAGGATAAAGTTTATAAGTTGAAGAAAGCCCTATATGGACTAAAACAAGCCCCGAGGGCCTGGTATAGTTGTATTAAGGCTTATTTCCTTAAGGATGGTTTTATAAAATGCCCTTACGAGCATACTATGTTTGTTAAGGTTGGTGATGGAAGGAAAATTCTCATTGTCTGCTTATATGTTGATGACCTTTTATTTACTGGAAATTGTGATACCATGTTTGGTGAATTCAAGAAGTCCATGAGAATGAATTGAAATGCGATCTTGGTTTGAGCCACATTATTTTCTTGGCATAGAAGTGATCACGTCGAGATGATGGAATTTTTCTTTCTTAAAGGAAATATGGGAGAAATTTTGAATAAATTTCATATGAAGGATTGTAATTCTGTAAGCACTCCAGTTGAGTGTGGAATGAAGTTACACAAAGATCATGATGGGAAGAAAGGTTGGTAAGCACTCTTTGCAAGAAAATTGTGGTAGTTTGATGTATCTTACTACTACAAGGCCGAGATATTATGTGATACGTAAGTTTAATCATTGAGGATACATGGAAAATCCCACATAGTTACATTTGTTAGCTACTAAGGAGAAGTTCTTCGTTATTTACAAGGGAACTCAGGCCTTGGGATATGTACAAAAGGGTGACAAATCTAAAGCAGAGTGGGTTTTAAATGACGGTGATTATCAAAGGGGATCAAGATGATAGAAGGAGCATACGGCTATGTTTTTATGCTTGGAGCAGGTGTATTTCTTGAGGTGAGTCTAGAAGCAACCAATTGTCACTATCCCGGTCTGAAGCGCTGGAATTTGTTGCGGCTACTACTTGTGCTTGCCAAGCCATATGGTTGAGAAGAATACTTGAGGAGCTGCGGTTCGAATGTCTGGAGACGACTAAATATTATGTGATATGAGGAAACACACAATCAAGGTGTCAAAGAATCACAGTGCTACATGGAAGAAGCAGAAAGCACATTGTTGAGAATTTATTTCTTGAGAGAAATGGTGATTATACAAACATCATATTATGCAGCGTCGGTTTTTCCTTTTCATGTTTATTTTTATGAAGTAATTTCATAGTTTTGTGGCTAGGCTTCTTTGAATTAGTGTTTTAGTTGGATGCGGGTACATTGGAGAAAGGCTGAATTTATTTGGAAGCACTTACGGGCAATGGGAGCAAAGCGGGAAATTGGTTGCCATGTGTGACGTTCCAAGCGTCTCGCGGCGTTCCCTACGTCGTGGCGTCCCCAGCGTGGCGTTGGGTCATATCACGAAATCAATAATCGTAAGTCGCGGCGTCTCAGCGTCAGCGGCGTTACACTGATTCTGACGTCGGCCGCGAGATACGTAACTCATCATTTAAAGAATGCGAATGGCTGAAATCGAGGGAATGTCGGGAGGCGTACGAACGAAGGCACGGAATTCCAGAGCAGAGTGACACAGACTTCGAAGAAGTGCCCGGGATTTGTACTGTTTCTCATTTTTGGATTTGAGAATGATGTTTTTAATACTAAACATTTTCATTCTATCATTCATTATGTTCTAGATCTATATCTAGGGTTATGTTGAACCCTGTCATATGTTGATGGATTAAAGTTTGGATCTTTATTTTATTCAGTTATTTATCAATTTGTTCGCATCTGCTCTATATCTATGGTTTAATTATATGGTGATGTCTGGCCAACATTGACATAATCACACTGGAGAGCCGAGATTCGAGAGATGAGGTTATCGAGGATACATTAGAGCAGCCTTGATTGGTCGGTAAATAGAGATATTAGATCTGAAGGTGGCATTCGAAGTTAGAACATTTAAGCATCTCGGAATGCGAAGGTGGAGATGAGATATACTCAACTCTATTCACGAGATAGGCGGATATACCTCAGGAGAGGATATCTCGTAAGTAATCACCTCGCCGTTATTAGGTGTAAATGCATTGAATAATAATATCTTGAAGAAATAATCCATTAAAAAAGTGGCAGGGGAGATATAACCTAGTCTTCAATACCGATGAATTCATTAGAATCTAAAATTTAGTGGAAGCTTTCACATATTCACTTTCTTTCCTAAAATCATCTCTTGAGATATTATCTAAAAGCCTGAACCTTTGTGATCAAATACACATCCTGTGGATCGATATCTGTTCCGTGAGTACACTATATTACTTGGGGCGACGCGTGCACTTGCGCACATAGGCGTACATTTTACACACCGCGTTTTTGGCCTGTCAAGTTTTTGGCGCCGTTGCCGGGGGGTTTAGATTGATATAGAGAATTAAGCAATTAGATATTATTCTGGAATTTTCTTTACTTTTGTTTATTTTACAAGTCTTTGACCAATTTGGTTTGTTGGTTGCGTGTGTTGTGCGGTGTAGGTTTCGGTAAGTACACATGCGACATCGAGATCAAACTAACCAGCACTTGTTTGATCACGAACGAAAGACTTACGCACAGTTACTTGTAGAAACGAGAGGAAGCAGACAGATTAAATCAATCATGGAAAACCTTTGAAGAACAAAATCTTGGCATTAGGCAATTTGAACCACGGAGAGGCCGAAATGGGAATCCCTTGCAGGAAGGAATCAAGCACCCGGACCGTTTATACGGCCCAGTTGATCCTTCGTACTGCCAGATGAGTTCGTTTACCACCAGCTTGTTGTTCGAGACGGCTATCGGGCCTGACCACTATTCAAGCGAGCAATTTCGAATTGAAGTGGAGTCCTGGTCACGGATGCTTGAATATCTTTGTTCCTGGACTACCCATGAGAACCAGACATGCGTTGATGACTTCCTTGAAGTGGGATACGATTAAGTCTGATGGAGTTCTTTGCGAGGCACTCGGGTTGAGGCTTTCACTCTCACTGGTGGTCAGGCAAGCATTGGCTAACAAGTCGACCACCCAGTTCCATTACCTCGTGGAATGACTTAGTGCAAAATTCTGACCCGAGTTCTTCCCACCTTGAAAATTTGCACAACTTGTGCAGGAATCAATACTTTTGGACCCGGCTAGAGAACTTTGGCGGAGGCATGGGACGAGTTTCACGAATTGTGCGGAAGTGCCCCTGCCGTGACGGATGGATGCAAGTCACCTTCTATAATGGTGCGAGAAATGCAACTAGAACAATGATTGATGCTTCGGTACGGAGGAGCAACGATGAACCACGAGACCAAGCTTATGAAATCTTAGAAGATACAACCAACACTAATCGTGCTTTAGAGAAGAGCTACACCGGTAACATGATTAGTGGCTTACGAGATAATAGGGTCCTCAACAATGCATTGAATCATATGCTTACGGTGACTAAACGATTAAATGAGCGGCGAGCCGCGAGCATGTCGGACTGACCATGGGAGTTAGCGCTGGGTCTGTGGGGACCGCTGCTTGATACGGAATGTCGGTCGAAACCCTCTGATAAAGCAAGCCCGGTACGTGTCGGAGTTTAATCGGGAATCAATCCTGATAAGGATCGTATGGGGAAAGCGAGTTATATTGGGGCTCGGGAATCGGGACGAGGGTAGGCGTAATAGTAGGAGACAGGAATAGTGGGAACAATCAAGGATATGGGTGGCGGGTAATCAGAATAATACGTTATCGAGCCAGAACTAGTGAACCACCCTCTGAGAAAAAAGTTAGTTTAGAACAAGCTCTTGCACGGATGTTGCTTCCACTGCAGCCATGAATGAGACTAAAGCGAGCATACGACAACAAACAGCCAGTTGAACAATCCAAGCTGACCGCAATTTGAGAAGTTTGGAGGCACAAATAGGCCAAATGGCAAGCTTCTTGTGAGAGAAAGACAACCGGGTTCCTTGCTTACCAAGCAATTCAGTAAACCCGAGAAGAGATAGGAATGAGCATGTTAAAGCGGTCATCTTTGAGAAGTAGAAAGAATTGGAAATCTGATTTACAACTTGATCGTAGAGCAGTTAGAGGCCCAGGAAGGTCATTCGGCGAGAGCCGAGAAAGGCGATACGGACAAAGAAACGGCCTCGGGGCTTGATCATGAGAAACTCTCTGCGAAGCAAAGGCCAGCATATAGGTTCCCCTTACCCAGGCGTCTCGAAAGCATAAAAATTTGGATAAGCAATTCACTAAATTCATAGGTGTTCAAAAGTTACATCAATATCCATTGCGATGCCTAGAGCGAATGCCCAGTTATGTAAAATTTATGAAAGACATCCTGTCCCAGAAGAGAAGATTAGCTGATTTCGAACGAGTTAACTTGGTGAGGAATGCGGTGCCATGCCGAAGTTTGCATAGCTCGAGACCAGGGCGGTTTCACTATCCCTTGCACCATTGGAAATGCTATCTTTGAGAGAGCCCTATGTGATTTAGGTGCCAACATTAATCTTATGCTATCATTTTCAAGCGTTTGGGGATTAGGTAGAAGCCCGCCGACTCTGATCACGCCCGGCTTGCGAGACGGAACTTTGAAATCGAGAGGGATAATAGAATGTCTTGGTAAAGGTCGAGCAAATTTATCTTCCCGATTTTATTGTTTTTGGATATGGAGGGAAGATAAAGAAATACAGATAATCTTAGGTAGGCTGTTTCTTGCAAGCTGGCGAGCAATGATTGATGTTCGGAGAGCGAGTGAAGTCTGAGAAGATGATGAAGTTCAATGTGTTTAAAGCGTTGAGACACCCGAGCGATACTTGCTTCATGCAATTTTGAAATAGTAGAGGCTATAGTGTCTAGCCAAAGTGGTCTCCAGCCCGGCCCTTTGGAGACTAGCCTAGTGGAGATGAGTGTGAGAACACAGGCGAAAGAGGCGAGGAAGAGATATGTTAAATGGATGGACTCTTTCGGACACAATAGACGGAAATACTTCGAATCGCTGGGCGAAGGAGTTAAAACGCCGGTCCCATCGATTGAGCAACCGCCCAAGATGGAACAAAAACCTCTACCTAGCCATTTGAAATATGCATACCTTGGGGTAGAATCTACTCTACGTGATTCTAAATCTTTGGCCATACTTTGGGAATTGATGAGGTCCGCGAGGATCACAAACATGCACCGGATGGTGTTTGATCTAAAGGGATTAATCTTCATGTGCATGCGCCATTTATTAGAAGATGGACATAAACCCAGCCGATTAGGCCTTGAGAGGAGAGATTCATCAGGCAATGAAGGTAGTTCGGAAAGAGGTTCTAAAATGGCTAGATCTTTGGGGTGATTAAGCATTTGAACGATGCATGGGGTAAGCCTAGATTCGGTAGTGCCCGAAGAGGGAGGAACAAGCGTCATCGGGGTGAGAACAACATTCTCTGCCATCTAGACGATTCACAGGGTGGAGGATTTGTATGATTATCGGCCCAGACAAGGCCGCTTTCGAAAAGATCATTTCCATTGCCGTTTCGATCGGATGCTCGTCGATTAGCCCGGTTATGAATCTTATTGCTTTTTGGATGGATACTCCGGTTACAATCAAATTTCCATAGCTCCTGAAGATCGGGAGAGACAACATTCACTTGTCCTTATGGGTACATTCGCATTCGGCCGGATGCCCTTTGGAGAGCATGCAATACACCAAGTACTTTTTCAACGACTATGATGGCGAATATTCTCAGACATGGTGGAAAAAGACAATTGGGCTTATGGAGCGATTTTGATAATGGGAAATTCATTTTGACAATTTGTTTAGAGAACTTGAGGAGAATTTGTCTTGGCAAAGATGTGAGACAAACTTAGTACTCAATTGGGAAAAGTGCCATTTATGGTACAAGAGGGTATTAATCATGGACATCGGTTTCAGCAAGAGGGATAGAGGTAGATAGGGGCGAAGGTGAAGCGGTGAAAGTTGCCTCCCTCGTCGGTAAAGGGATTCCCAGTTTTCCTGAGCCCTTGGCCCCGGATTTTACAGGCGGTTCATCAAGGATTTTTCACAGATTGCAAAACCGTTGTCTAACCTCCTAGTCCAAGGGATCCCATTTGAGTTTGATTCGCAATGTTTGCATGCATTCTCAGTGTTGAAGGATAAGTTGGTTTCAGCTCCTATTGTTGTGGCACCAGATTGGTCTTTCCCATTTGAACTCATGTGGCCTTGACGACATATGATTAGGCAGTTACGCAGTGAGCTTGAGAGAAAATCTTTCAGTAATCTATTATGCTAGTGAGACATGAATGATGCTCAACTGAATTATGCTACGGAGAAAGGACGTGGCCATTGTGTTTTGCTTCGACGAGTTCAGGCCCATTATTTGATTTAGCGACAAAGGTCGTGGTGCGCAACGATCGATGCTGCCATTAAATTACTTGATGACAGAAGATGCAAAACCCGATTAATTGATTGGGTCCTTTTGTTGCAAGAATTTGATGTAGAAATTAAAGACAGAAAGGCCTTTGAAAACCACAATGCTGAACCATCTTTCCGCATTTGGAAGGCGAGATGATGTTCGATGAATGGCCAATTTCAGACCCGAAACTCTTAGCTATTGATGAAAGGGCGGGTTAAATGGTTATGATTATGTAGGTGGCTAGTGGCTAAAGTAGTCCCTCTAAATTTAACTATCATTGAGAAAAAAGAGGTTTCGCACACGAAACACTACTATTGGGAAGGCCAATTCTTCTGAGACCTTGTCTTGTCAGGTGATAAGGAGATGTGTGCCAGATAGAAATGCACAACATTCTAAACCATTTGTCACACTCTACCCGTGTGGTAAGCACTTTAGTGAATGAGAGAACAGCTGACCAAAGGTACTCCAATCGGGTTTCTTGGCCTACCTTATTTAGATGCTCATCAATTCGTTTCCACTTGTAATGAGTGTCGATGAATGGGGAACATATCTAGAAAGGGCCAGGCCACCCATGCATCCCATTTTGGAGGTAGAGATTGTTTGATTTATAGGGGATAGATTTCATGGGACCATTTCTTGCATCATATAACTTATACATCTTCTTTGTGATGGAACTATGTCTCGAAATGGATTGGAGCGATCCACACGCACAGTGATGCGAGTTGTGGCTCGATTCTGGCAGCGACAACATATTCTCACGTTTTGGAACCCCTCGAGCATTGATCACAGATAATGGTACCCATTTCTGCAATAAGGTAGTGATAAGGTTTTGCAAAAGTATGGGGTACGTCAAAATGCCATCTCTTGCATACCACCCCTGAGTCGCAGACTGACGGTCATATCGTCAATCGAGTACATTCGAGAAGACAGTTAACAGCTCCAGGAAGGATTGGTCTAAAAAGATGGACGATGCACTCTGGGCATACCGTACAACATTTAAAACTCCTTTGGGTATGTCACCGTTCAGAATTGTTTATGGTAAAGCGTGTCATCTTCCAGTAGAATTAGAGCATCGAGCCTATTGGGCCACTCGACAGTTAAACATGGATAATACATTGGTAGTGACTTATCCTCCAACTCATTAAACTAGGCCCAATTCGAAGCGAAGCGATATAAACGCCCGCATTTATAAGGGAAAAGACTAAAGCTGGCATGACAAACCCATCACCCAGGAAAGGAATTCCATGGTAGGACCAGCAGTTCTTCTATTCAATTCAGCTAAAGCTTTCGGGAAGTGAAGTCGATAGTCGGGCCTTTCACGTGACCAAGGTCTTTTCACCGCAGTGGGGCAGAGTTACACATCTTGAAGAGCACATTTACAGTCCTGCAACGATTGAAGTAGTATTATGGTGGCGAGTTTCTTGCGAGACAAGCAAATCATCCCTTGTATTGCGGGCGAAGTGTAATGTCGATCATTTAGAGTTGGGTTCCAGAGCACGTGAGATTGAGTCGTCACGAGCTACGACGATAAATATAGCGCTTCTTGGGAGCGATGAGTTTCCTTACACTTTTCTATTTTCACGGTGTGAAATTTCTTTCGGTGTTTTAGTGATTGTTTTAAGTATTAGTTTCTTTGGTAGTGGCGTAGTGGGTTATCTGCTGGTTGTTTATTCGGGACCGAGCGCGTAGGTACTAGGGAGGATCAAGTCTTCAAGGACGATCTGAGTCAGTATCACATTTACAAGTGGGGAGGTTCTCACGAACCAGGGCTGCCTTATGTGTAAAATTTTTGGGAACCTTCTATGCTTGTCCCGCGACGTTAATTATGGCAATGTGACGTTTCAACATCGCGCGGCGTTTAAGCGTCGCGGCGTCAATTGCCCCTCTACGTAGCGTCGCGTCAATTTTGAAATGTCTCTGTCCCGTCCACGGTTTCAACGTCAGCGGCGTCATTTTTATACTCTGGAGCGTCGCGTGTGAAATCAGCATCCACGACGTGAATTTTTATGAGTCTCTGTAACGTCGCGACGTTGATATCCAACGTCGCGACGTCGTTTAGTACCACTCTTTGTAACGTCGCGACGTTGCCACAAACGTCGCGACGTTGGTTTCAGCACTCTCTGTAAAATTAGCGGCGTTGCCGACGATTGCGACGTTGCCTTGTTTTTAAAATTTAGAACGGTTCATTTGCTCTTCACCTCGCACACCACCACCAGAGCCCTAGCCCTCTTGCGCTTTGTCCTCCACGGCCCTCACAGAGTTGCTCCATCACGTCGGTGGAGGCCTACATTGCCCTCGACCGCCTCACATGCTACCAGGCTTCCTCACACCCTGGGTCCTGGTCATTGTGGCATTCCCACCACACTATGCTCGGTTCCTAGCTCTAGTATAGTCTTCTAGGGTACCACGGCATTCACGGTTGGTCTAGGGATCTTTTAGGTTCACGTTTAGGGTGTTATTAGGTTTTTTTTCGGTCTTGAGTCATAGTTAGTTTTTTTTAGCACACTTAGTAGTTTTGGTTTGTTTTAGTGCACACTAGGTGTTTGTTTTGTTTTGGTCTAAGTCAGTAGGTGTCCACTTTGGTGTCACTACCACGTGTCTTCTAGGTCAATATGTCTGGTAAAAGGCAAAAATTGCCTACCAAGCGGAGTCGGTCCGGCGAGGACCCGACTCCCACTTACGATGTCACGCGGTTTGTAGATCACAGTCTGCGTCGATCGGTTTAGCACCATTGCAAAAGCGATCGTTCGTGAGGAGGGGTTTCACCACCCGATGATTTTTCAGCAAGACCATTGCGGCTAAGGGATGGCGTGCCTTGTGGCCGACCACCTCATCCGGCGAGCGATGAGTGTGGTCACGAGTTCATGATCTCGCCTCCATGTCTTGAAGAAAGTCGGTCTTGGGCGTGGTGACCGGTCTTGGTCTGATCAATAGTTATTACGATCTAGAGCATGTCCTTGGACCCGTTCGATCGGCTCCACGAGCTCCCCCGACTACCCGAGGTTATACGCGTATTGACCCGATGGTGGGGTGGTGGAAATCAATAGTCGCGGGCGGGCCGTCCACTTCAAGGCCAAGCATTTGGCCTTCATTCCCAAGGTCTGGCACCACTTCATCACGTCGCGTCTCATTCCGACGACGAACGTGTGTGAAGTGACTGCCAAGCGTGCCCTGCTCAACTATGCCATCTTACAGGATATACCTTTCGATGTTGGGCAGGTTATCGAGGATGCCATCCTCCATAACCGGGACGCAAAGATGAACTTGGGGCACCCCTTCCTTATCTTTGGCTTACATTACCCAAATAGCCCAGGGTGCCTCGGCGATAATGAGGCACAGCTCCGCTTCTCAAAGCCATTTCAGTCAGCGGGACACACACGGTGTCCGTGACACGGGAGTCTATGATTCGGTCATGAGCCCTGGACGGATTGGTTGCATGACTATCGGGCTCGTTATGGCTTCACAGGCAATCCCGGGGAGACATTAACGGTCCTCGTCCCACCGCCTCCACCACCACCCTACGACCCTCGAGGCAGCCCATCAGTCCCTCATCCGATCCGAGGACCCGGTGCTCACTTCTGAGGCGCTTGATGCGATACCGGGATGAGACCCGGGGTATACCAGAGTCTCGTCTCACGAGGATGGGAGGCCCTCCGTGCTAATATGCACTATCACGGTCAATCGGGGCCATCATTCTTGACGGGAGTCCTTGCGGGCCCAGGATCTCGACTCCTTGCCTTTCTGCCCGCACATACCGCGATCACGGGGAGTCCCTTTACCTCTACTTTTGTTTATTGTGCGATTAGGGACCTTTGGATGTTTTGTTTTGGGGGAGTGGGTGGTGATCGGGTTTTGTTTTGTTTAGTGATGCTGTTTTTAGTATTTGTGTAGTGTTTTTGTTTCGTTCAACATATTAGTTGTATGTCTGCGTAGTTTCAGTTTACTTTTTCCATTTATTTTGCTGAGTCATGTGTTAGTTTGTTTGCATGTGTTAGGTCATTCGTATATGTAGTAATTGCGTGTATGTGTGCCATGTTGAAAGTCGAGGATCATTTTTTTGGACTGAATTCGCTTTTGACATAGATGATTGGACGCATACAATGTTGGATGCTCGGTAATTAGGTTGAATAAGTGGAAAGGTTTAGTGAACCATTCCGGGTGTCAAACTATTTCTCGATGATCATATCACATTCACACACTACTAACCTTCGAGGGTATCATAGGTGTCGAGACCAACTCGAAAGTTCGACAGGAGATTCTAACCATCTAAGTGATGGGACACCGATGAGGATTGCCATTGAGCCCAACCAAAAGAAAAATAAAATAAAATAAAATAAAATAAAATAAAATAACATAAAATAAAATGAAAAAATAAAAAAATAAAAAAGAAGAGAAAGTCAAAAAGAGTCAGGTGAGTTAGAATAAGTGGATCACCCAATCGGAATCCAATTACGGTCAGGGGCGCTCAAAGCCTAATGCCTAAGCCCGGTGGCTGGGAGTCATTGAGCTTCACTTGCCACGCTACATGGGACCGGAAGATGGATTTTCCACAGCCTAGGGCCTTTAGGTTTGGTTGAGTGTTCGGGTGAAGTTCGAAGGGAACTTAATGCACGGTGCCTGTATTTGGTGGGAGTCACCGATGGATCCCAGCTACGAACGCTCCGCCCAAAACTTCTTGGCACTAGGTCTTTCCATTTCTTTAGGTACTTAGGAAGTTTTAGGTATTTTGACAAGAATAAAATGGGTGCGTTCCTATCCTTTTCTAGTTAGTTTCTTCCAAATAGGTAAGCTGAGCTTAAGTTTGGGGGTGTCAGAGCCTAGGCATACACTGGAGGTCATTCATTATACGCACATAGGGTCATTGGGAAAGGTTATTGAAGACCATGGAATTTGAGACACTAGTCACTTCCACCTAGTTCAACTGAGTTTTCCGAAAGTCAAACATCTGTATGCATCCTGTGAACTTCGAGCAAAACAGTAGCAGTGTGAGTCGATTCCAAAGTGATCCTCCATTTTCAGCATGTGTAACCTTGTCTTAGTGTTGGTTTGTTATGTGAGTATGTGTGTTACTGTTTGGGAGTCGGTTCTTGCTTGGGGACAAACAGAAACTAAGACTGAGGAGTGTGATGAGTGTCTAAAACACTCATATTATACCAACGTCGGTTTTCCTTTCATGTTTATTTTATAGTAATTTCATAGTTTTTGTGGCTGGAAATTCTTTGAATTGGTGTTTAGTTTGGATGCGGGTACATTTGGAGCAAAAGGCGGTGTGCGACCTTACGGAGCAATGGGGAACAAAGCGGGGAAATTGGTTGCCGTAATAGCGACGTTCCAACGTCGCAACGTTCCCACGTCGTGACGTCCCAATGTCGCGACGTTGGGTCAACAATGCAGAAATCAATAATCGGCTTAGCGTCCATGGCGTCCTGGCGTCGCGACGTCTCCAACATCAGCGGCGTTGCAGCGTCGCGACGTCGGTACGAAATCGTAACTCATCATTTAAAGTCACAGATGGCTTTCGAGTCGGGAGTCGGGGCTTCACGAGCAGAGGCATGGAATTCGGAGCGGTGACACGAGACAGAAGAAGTGCAGGGATTTATCTTTGTTTCTCATTTTGGATTTGAGAATGATGTTTTAATACTAAACATTTCATTCCTATCATTCATTATGTTCTAGATCTATATCTCGGGTTATATTGAACTACATCATATATTGATGGATTAAAGTTTGGATCTTTATTTTATTAGGTTATTTATCAATTTGTTCGCATCTGCTCTATATCTATGGTTTAATTATATGGTGATGTACGCTGACATTGACATAATCCTGCTGGCTAGAGATTCGAGAGATGAGATTATCCCGAGGATGGGTGAAGCGTATGATTGATTCGGTAAATAGAGATATTCCGATCCTGAAGGTGGCATTCGGGGTTAGAACATTTAAGCATCTCGGAATACTGAGTGGAGATAGAGATATACTCAACTCTATTCACGAGATAGGCGGATATACCTCGAGAGAGGATATCTCGTAAGTAAGATCACCTCGCCATTGACAAATTGTAAATACATTGAATAATAATATCTTGAAGAAATGAAATCATTAAAAATTGTGAGGAGATATAACCTAGTCTTCAATATGATAATTCATTAGAATCTAAAATTTAAGTCGACTTTCACATATTCACTTTCTTTCCTAAAATCATCTCTTCGGATATTATCTAAAAAGCCGAACCTTTGTAGTCGATACACATGTCCACAATGGATCGATATCCGTCTTGTGAGTCACGCTATATTACTTAGGCGACAACGTGCGCTATACGTGGCGTACATTTACACGGCGTTTTCGGCTTGTAGGAGACTTTTGGGGATGGGGACAATTGAGTTTGATTCATTGCAGGAGTGAAGACCAAGCTGCTGATATATTCACCAAGGCACTCAAGAGGGAATTGTTTGTGAAGCTTAGAAAGTGTGGGTATACGCAACAAGATTCGAGTCAAGGCTATAAGCGTGTTAGTAAACATTAGTTTAAGGAGGAATTGTTGGAAAATTTTATTTTATTGTTGAATTTATTTTTTTCATGAGTCATGGCCTAGAGTTTAGGGGTGTGACTCTATATTTGGAGATCTTTCAACTTTTTCTATTTTAGTTAGCACATTTATTGCTTGTTAGCCTATTTTGTAGGGTTGTTGGATGATGGAGAAAGGTGCTAGATGGGACCTTTCTTTAGAATTTGGTTGTGGATTATTGCCTATTTGAAGGCTCAAACTTTTCTGAATAAAGTGGAGAATTTTCCAGTTGCACATTGCCTTTTTATCTCATTTTGTCAAAATTGTTCACAATAGTGGAATTTGGAATTAACTTTTTTCATTCCCCTCTCAAAAACACCGCACACCCTTTACCCACATTACATAGATAAGATGAAGAAATTCAAAATATCATCTTTCACAAAAAGTGAAAGGCCTTTAATGTAATACCTTAACCGAGGTATCACCTCGCATTCTGTATCCATACTTCGTTTGTTCTTCCTAAAGCTTTGCTCCTTAAATGCAATAATGAAACTTCAAAAGCTTGAATTTATAGCACTTGTAATTCGGTCTTGAAAGTCTTGATGAAGTTGGATCATTGTACTAATATGACTCCAACATTACCTTATATTTTATGAACTTGCATTTAAGCTATCATTGAATAATAAGGAAACTTGATGTTTAAGCAGCATCTTAAAAATATAAACCTTATTTGTTTATAATTATCATTTGATTGCTTATATGATCGGATCTTCTTGACAGTCTTTATCCTGCTAAAAACGATCGTAGGCCCATCAGTACCTTGCTTATCGAGGCTGCCACGAATTACCTTTGTTTGAACTACTTCCTAGTTCTTACAAGGACTTCATTAAATATTTATCAAACTCAGTCTGATGTAGTTCAATTTTTATGTATATATATAAAGATTAGATTTCTATTGCATGTAAATTATTTTTATTTTTATTTTTGTAAAGATTATATATTATATAAAATGTATTTTAACATTTTAACTATTATTTATTTAATAAAACATTTAACTATTATTAAATCAAAACCTATAAATAATAATAAGATAGGCAATAGGAAAATTTGAGCCTTTAAGTAAAGATGTTTATAATAAACATTTAAAATCTTATAAAAGAAACTTGTAATTGAAATGTTTCAGCTATGTATTTACATTTAAAATATCAAGAAAATTATTATTTACATTTAAATATAGAGGAAATTATTATCTTAACTGATTTTGTTTGAAGACAACGTAACTTATTTTAAATAAAAAGAAAAAGAAGATATATTCTTTGAATTCATATTCATGTTTCGTACACTTAAAATATTCCTCAAAATAGATACTTTTATCATCAAATTGTGCATTCTCTACCCTAACTAAGTAACAAAAAATCGGATATATCAGTCGATATATTGCCGAAATATCGGATATCGGTCTGTACTAATACGATTTTGCTAATCGAAAGTCAGTTGGCCAAAAATCGGTAAAATCGCCGATATTTCGTTGAAATATTGGAAATTTTTTTATTTTGGCCAAATATCGAGTGTACCTCACACGCGCGTGGGCTGGAATTTTTGGATAAATATCGATAAAAAATTGAAGATATATCGGTAAAATATCAGAGATATATCGGTAAAGTATCGAAAATATCGAAGATATATAGGCGATATTTTCAAAATATCAACCGTGCCTTTGACTTCTTGACTAGAAATCTGACGACCTAAATTCATTCATGCTTTGATCCAAAGGTCAATTTCATCCGGCTTTTAAAAGCATCCAAAGGCTATATATGATATAATCCAATGGTTGATTTTAAATTTGAAACTTGATCTAACGGTTTAAATTGATTTCCAATTGATATATGATGATCCAACGATTGATTTTAAATTTGAAACTTGATATAACGGTTTAGATTGATCTCTAACGGATATATGATGATCCAATGGTCAAATTTAAAGCAAAATCAAATCCAACGGTTAGAATTAAATCACAATGGTTTTTTGATAATCCAATGGTTATTTTGACTCCAAAAAATTATATAAATATCCCTAAAATCATACAATTTATTTACAAACTCATCCATACACATCCAAGCTCCATTTGACTCTCAAATTATTTTTTCTTTGTGATTTATCTCAATATTTTGAAGATCTTGGTTTTGAATATTGTCTTCAACAAGATGAGATCCCTTCATCAAATAATGTAATGGAGCCACATCAGTCTTCATTTTGGTTTTAAAAGACTATTGTAATGTAATTTTTTGATAAATTATAATGAATATCGTCTTCAACAAATATATATTTTCTTACTTATGTATTTTTATAGTTTAACAAAGTATTTCCATGAATTTCAAAGTATTTTTGTTAAATTTTGCTTTACCGATATTTTTGTCAAAATATCCACCGATATTTTACCGATATATCCGTAAAGTCCAAGTACTGATATATCCTTGATTCGTGTGTTATTTTGATCCTTGACCCTAACAATGCAATATAACAATATAATGAATGTAAAAGAAAATAGGTAATTAGTTTAAGAGTAAAAGATATTAATGTTGATACATGCAAATTAGTGGTCTTCAAAAAGCTACAAACCTGTGGCCCCTTTCAAGTATGGCCCTACCCAATAGGGTAAAGGCCGACTCAAACCAGGTCAGGCCAAGAATAATTAAAGTCCATTTCTAGAAGGGTCGGGTCGTGAGCTTCATTTTAAGCCCATCCCAGCTTGACTTATGGGTCTTTAAGCTTGTCCATAAGCCCGCTCATAGGCTTTACCTTATTGAGTGTATTCCTTATCCTATGTTATTTAAAAAAAAAAACATAACATAACTATATTTATAAAATATATTTTGTTAAAAGTTTATTATATAAGTCAAATAAAGGTATAATCTAGTATGTGTATTAAATTTTAAGTTAGAGGGATAGGTTAAAATAAAATAAAAAAAGGTTTTAATTCTTGGGCCCTGCAGGCTGTTGCCACACTGAGCCTACCAAGCCGATATCTTGGACCCATAAACTGCCGCCTTGGAAGCACTGGGCTTGCTATTAGAAGACCGTGGGCTTGAAAGTATAAATCTGAGCCAAGCCCGGCCGGGTTAGTGAGTCAACGTCTTATAGACTCGATCCGAGTCAAGCCATGGGCCTAATTTCTCCATGTGGGACTGGCCCGTTGGAAACCCCTAATGCAAATAAAGAAATTACCCACGTCATGTCAACTTATTTTAATAAAAATGCTATTACTTATTTTATTTAAAAATGCAGCTTAAAAATTAATTTAATATTGAAATCGGGAAAAATATTATTTTCTATATAAACTTTATTTCAATTTATGATAAAAGTCATTTTAGTTAACATTAATATTATTTAAATTTTTAATTAAGTTCTATTTCACTATATCTTTGTAAAGGTATTATCTCTTTTATATATATATATATATATATATATATATATATATATATTTGCAATATTATAGAATGGTTTGGCTTTAGGTTACATGGTTATAGTTCTTGAATGTGTCATTACTTATAAAATGTGTATTTTAAACAGAAACGAAAGTCGTTTTCACTTGGGCCTTGCGTTCCAGCTGTCGTACTGAATATTGAAATCCTTAATCCATTCCTTATACCACAGACACTACAAATATGATAATGACTAACTATGATTGCATTTTTGTGGCATGGCAAGAAAACTCATTCGACATGACAAGAAAACAGAGCTCTACCACCTCAAACACCCCCTCGTACCCCTTTTCCTCTCACGCCTTTGAAAGGTCAAAGGATATCTCTTTTGACATGAAATCTACGCCCAGACCTTTCAGCCCAACAACCATAAAGGCGCCCAACCTCAGTACTAAACTCCGTCATGGGTGAATCCTTACATGTAGCTTTGAGTCATGATCTCTAGTTTATGAAACTCCATCAGGGGAATGAGAACTACAAAACGCAGATCAAATCAGATGAGAGAAGAGTTTACGTATTTTGGGTGTGGGTGTTCATGTAGTCGATGGTGAAGCAGGATACTCAGGAACTAATAGGTTTGAAAATAGGTTCATAAGCCCACACCAAGCCCAAGAAGGCCAGCCCAATGAAACCACAAAGGCCAACCAGTTGAATTCCAAAGGAGAGGTTTGCCCAGCATTCCAACCTTTTTACATGACTGAAGAGGTCGATCCTCTTGGCCCAAGGCCCTTATGGAAGTCTCCGCAGTGCAGGAAAATAGAATGGTCCTAATAATATATCATTCCGTAAGTCAGCCAAATCTCACCAATCAGGAAAGAAAGACAAGATTGATCATCATCAAATCATTATCTCCCAATAGGAAGGAAGATTATCCCAAATAAACTACTCTTTCTATATCTATACCATCCGTCTACGAACTATAATAAGAAATCCCATCAATGGGAGCGAGTCTAATTACCATCCAACTGGAAAAATATCTACACACTATAAATACAAAGGTCACCCCATCGGTGAAGATGCGCAAAACATCGCCTATGCGGAGTCTAAGCGGTCTCTCTTTTCTCAGAAAGAAATGAAGCTTAGTCAGATGCTGCGAGGCGAAGCCCTCGCCGACCCCCCTTCTTCCTTGTGTTTTGCAGAGGAGTGCTACATCCAGAGCCTGCGGATCAACAGTGCAGCGATCATACCTCAGCCCAGACAAACGTCAAGAGCCTGCATCCCAACCCGCCAGCAACCCAGGTCCGATCCAGCGATCCCTACACGCTCCGGCCCAGTTCCGGTTGAAAAAGGCATCATCAGTTAGGCGGCTATGCAGCCCAGGAGCGACGGTTCAGCTACAAATATAACTGATTTCTCAGTTATTGATGGTATCGACTCGAGGAATACAGCGGGGAGCCGCGCTAATCTCAAGGGTCACGAGACCCGACCCGAACGCGCGGGCGGTAGAGCCTCCAGTAGCGGTAGAAGCGTCTGGCAACCACGGATGAGGTGAAACGCGCCACCTGCAATCAAGTCGACGAGAAAAGTTAGAACAACTCACGAGGCGGACAGATCCGGCGGCCGGGAGCGCGACAAGCTTCGGGGAAGGTCACGGCGACTGGCGCTCCCATGAAGAATGACACAATGCCGGTATTCCCAAGGGCTGAAACCTAGGCGAATCCGAAAGTAGGTGTCAGAACACGGACCACATCTAGCCACAGGAGAAGAAGGCGAAGCAGCCCTTGAGCACGTCGAGGAACGGGAAATTCGCCATCCTCAGCGCGAACACTCATGGGAACGGAGGTTCAGGGCCTCCGGTAAGAGCTCGGCCGCGTGAAGGAGGTGGTGAAAGGACTTACTCGACACTATGGACACCTTGGTCTGACAAAGAGTCACCTATCACAGTAGGGTACTCCCTTTGCTTCGGTAAGTTCGGAATGCCACGGTGGGCGTTCGATTAGTACTAGAGATCCGTTCGATCCATCTCAACACCTACAAAAATCAAATGGAAATTTGCATGGGTATCAAGATTCGGTCACGATCGCAGGCTTTCGCTATCACCCTGAAAGCCCAGCCTTGGCATGGTTCAATAGACTCCATGTCATCGATCTCCTGATTCGGGGTGTCCCGTTTCGTTCTTCTCTCCTTCATTGGAGCCGGATACGAGCCAGGATTGCCATGCGCAACTATCAGGCAAGGCCTTGAGAAAGCGAAGGGTCTTATGTCCAGCGATTCAATGCCGAGTCCCTAAAGGTAGATATACCTGACGAGAAGTTCGCGATCACCGCGTTCATGGCTGGCTTAGGAATTCAGTCGAAAGACTTAATGTTTTCCATCTCCAAAAATCCCCAAACAAGCATACATGAGAGGTGCTGCTTAAAGCGGAGAAATATATTAACGGTGAAAGGCCCTCATATCCCGAAAGAGGCTCTCCCATTCACAAGAAAAGAGCGGGACGGACCAGACTGACAGGGCCAAAAGCCCCGAGGCAAAGTGACGACATCTCGAAGAAGAATGGAGCGGTCTCGAAGTGGCAACCTCGAGAGATCGTTTGGCTCCATGATCCGAGGAAACGACGGCGTTATTAAGCGGTAACTTCACCTAGCGACCTCGGTATCCGCAGGTCTGCGAAGTCTGAAGCGAGCGGTTCGGGATGGCTGACTCCAGTGAAGTCGGACCTGCAATGAGAATGACTCAATCTGCGAGTTCCGGCCAGGAATTCTGGTTACCGCACGGACGTATCGAAGCTTAAGAAATAGAGTGCTTGATACGGCGCATACCTCCGGCTATATCCCGAAAATCGGATCCGAGGTCAAGCTTAGGAACCGGGTTCGCCCGGCCTGCCTCGGCGGATGACGATTTCGGCGCAACAACCCCTTTGGTGAAATCCGGGTAATCTCGGGAGGATTTGCGGGAGGGACGAGAATCCCAGTTCGACACGTAAGGCCCACTGTGAGCATCGGGTCCAACGGTGTGAAATACAAGCAATGTCAGGCTACTATGACTCGACCGGTGATCACTTTCTACGACCTTTCCGGACTTGGAGGGATGCCAACACCCTCATGACGACCCATTGGTAGTTCATGCAGTAGTGGCCAACAAAACAGTCCATCGGGTCCTAATTGACAACGGGAGTTCAGCTGACATCATCTTTGCGTCATCCTTCAATAAAATGGGCATCGAAAGGGAGAAACTGGAACCCGTCAATGCTCACCTACGAGGGTTCTCTGGAGAAAAAGTACTACCTCTAGGCTCAATACAACTAGTACTCACCTTGGGAGATCCCCATGCCGGGCAATGGCCATGACAAGGTTCCTCGTCGTAGGCATACATGCCTTACAGCATGTTCTTTGGCGGACCCTCTCATCACGGTGGAAACCATCCTCCGCATATCACACTTGTTAGTCAAATTCCCTCTGTAGCGGGGTAAAAAAAAAAGGAATGGTTCGAGAGACCAGTAGTGGGTGAGATCTCGACATCCATGAAGCAAACGGTTGACAACATATACCTGGATGAGCTCGACATGTGATGGGTGGTCTGAGCAGAGCCATCAATTTGGAACCAGAGTATTATTGGGCTGACGACCAGACATCTACTATATCGGATCCAAGCTAGCGGAAGACCTCAAAAACCTCCTTATCCATTTTTTAAAACAAAACAAAGACGTCTTCGCATGGAAACAAGCGGATATGGGAGGAATTGATCCTACAGTAATCACTCACAGGCTGAACGTCAGCCCATCCTTCAAGCTAATCAAACAAAAGAGGAGGAGCTTCGCGCCAGAAAGACAAAAGCCATCAACGAGGTATTGACTCTGCGGGCGAGGACGTCGAGGAGGTAGAATACCTAAGTGGCTAGCCAGCGTTGTACTCGTGAGGCAAGCGACAAGTGGCGACTACGCATCGACTTCGACATCAACAAAGCATGTCCAAGGGCCGGTTCCCTAACATAAATCGACCTCATCGTAGTGCCTTTGCGAGCCATCAACTCCCTCGATTTATGGATGCCTTCTCATTCTGAAACGGTCAGTATGGACCAGGCAGCAAGAAAGATCTACCGTTCATCCGCAGTGCGGGAACCCTATTGCTGCTCGTGTGATGCTGTTTGGGCTCAAAAACGTAGGAGCTACATATCAGAGATTGGTGAATCGGATGTTCCAGAACCAGTTAGGCACAACTATGGAAGTGTACATAGATGACATCTTGGTAAAATCCATCGGTAGAGCCATAGCTCATCTATCGAAGCGTTTGGATCTTGAAACTACAACATGGCTAAGATCGCCAGTGCGCCTTGAGCGTATCAGTAAGAAATTCACAGGTTTCATAGTCAACCACCGAGGGTAAAGCAAATCCAGACAGATAAGGCCGTGCTGTTCTCATCGCCATCAGTATAAAAGGAAGTTCGGCGCGCGGAAGGTTGTTGCCCTAAGCCGGTTCGGCATCGGGGACAGTGACAAATGTCAACCTTTCTTCAAGTCTTGAAGAAGGCATTCAATGGGATATTAAGTGCGAAGAAGCATTCTCGGCTTTAAAAACATATTTGAGCTCTCCGTCCATTCTGGTAAAGTCTGGAACGAAGGGGAGCTCTCACCCTATACGCGGTTTCGGACTTCTCGACCGGTAGCCGGAGTCCTCGTTAGAGACAAGGAGCAGTGCGGCATCCGGTTACTATTGCAGCGGGCTTTAAGAGGAGTAGAGGGAGGTACCCAGGATGTGGAAAAATTAATTTGGCCTTGGTAACCTTGTGGCTAGAAACTTCGCCCACTTACTTCCCGGGCTCACACAATAGAAACCAATGGAATGCAGATGGGCGAGTGTTATAAACCCCGAAGTCTCGGAAGGTTGATGGAAATGGGCCATAGGTGGCGAGTTTGACATCGGATACAAGACAAAAGCGCAAAAAAGGGCCAAGTCTTGAGCTTCGTCATGGAATTCACCTCGTGAATGGTGAGAAACGCTCGAACAATGGAATGACCTCCCATCGGAAGCTCTTTTGTAGATGGAGCCTCAAGCAGCGGGGCGAATGAGGTCTAATCGACCTCTCGGAAGGAATGAATGCATCGAGATATGCACTTGATTGATTCAAGCCCTCCGGCCAATGGTAGGTATGAGGCCGTCATAGCAGGTCAAACATGTTCCCAGAACAGAGAACTCCCGAGCCGACGCCTTGGCAAAGTTAGCAACAGCCTTACAGGAAGACCTCGGCGGAGTCCAGCACCTGCTCGAGTGCACAGGAGCCCTCACATCGATCTGCGACGTGGAGGTTGCGGGTCGAAACGAGCCGGCTTGGATGGACCCCATTTGGAGACGCTATAATGAGCGGACCCGAAGCTACTTGTGACCGAGAAAGACGGCTAAGATAAGGACAAGGTCAGCGGGTTCACTAATCATAAAGGAAGTGCGCCTTAAGCGAGTTTCTTCACACCCATCCTCAGATGCATCAGCGGGAAAAACATTGAATCACGTGCTGAAGTACACGAGAAGGTATATCACGGAAATCATATTGGAGCTCGAGGCATTGCGGAAAGGTCTTGAGACAAGGATACTGCGGCCACCACAATGCTGAGACGCAACCGACCTAGTCAAGAGTAAGATGCGCGGGGCACGCGAGATCTCACGCCTCCCATCGAGCCTCGGCGTCGATCCACAGTACAGCCTTTCCATGATAGGTTTGGGCATGCAGGACCTTGCCCCTTGGGAAGCCAATGTAAAGTTCATCATCGTCGGTGGATTACTTCACCAAATGGGCTGAGCCGAGCCTCGCCCACAATCCTGAGAGCAAAGATATGCAATTTTTGTGTGGCGGGCCATTATATGCGGAGTTTGGTATCAGGCCACAGTAACGAGATAATGGGAAACAATTTGACAGCTAAATTCGAGACCTGTCTTAGGAGCTCGGAATTAAAAATTACTACTCGTCCCCAGCTCATCCACAGTCTAATGGACAGGCTGAAGTCACCATTAGAACTCTTAAAGCGGCATTTAAAGACCAAGGCTGGAGAGATCTCGAGGAAAGTGGGTAGAATACCTCCCCCAGAAGTGCTATGGGCGGTAGCAGAAACCCCTTTCTCCTAGCCTTGACACCCAGGCTTGATAGCTTAAGGATCGAGTTAGCAGCAGTGGAACACAATGACGAGGCTCTCCATCTAAATTTGGACCTCTTAGATGAAAGAGAGCGGGTTAAGGCGTGCAGAAAACATCAAGGAAGACGACAGAATACTTACAACCAAAAGTCAAACCCCGGGAAACTCTGGGCCGGGTGATTTGGTCTTAAAAAAGCTACTGCCAGCAAGGAAGAATCCAGCACATGGGAAATTGGGCCCCAACTGGGAAGGCCCCTACATCATATCTCGAGTCGTCAGACCAGGCGCTTACGAGCTCCAAACAGAAGAGGGAAAAATTTTACAGCATGCCTGGAATGCAGAACATCTTAAACGCTTCTATCAGTAGGCCTTGGTTTGTAATCTTAAATGGAAATTAATCAATTTTCAGTTAATGATTCGACCATTTACTGGTTATGCTGTTAAGCGTCACACAGCTCGAATATATAATGTTCAATAAAGTTATATATAATAAAAGGAGAAAGCTGGTAGACATAAAAAGGAAAATCTCTCTTTATTCCAATCATATTACAGTTAGTTACAATTAGTGGTGTCATCGATTACATCTTGAAAGCACTCAGTACAAGCAGTTCCCTCAAAAAAAAAAAAAACCCCTTCAGGAAGAAAAAAGGAAAATGAGATGGAAATAAATGGAGGAAAGATTAGAAGGTGGAAAGAGGAGAAAAGGGATGGAAAAGTTCGTGACAAGGGAGAAATGATGTGGAAGAAAGGAAAAACAAAAAAACAAAAACAAAAAAAAAAAGGGTGGAAGAGTTTGTATGGAAGAAACAAAAAGGGAAAGTAGGATGTGGAAAAAAGATGAAAAAGAAGGAGAAGGAGAAAGGAGGAAGGAAGAGAAAGAAGAGCGGAAAATGGAGAAAGCGGCCTTAAGAAATGCGTAAAGCCCCTCTCGGAAAACTCATTCTAGCAGAGACTAGGGAATAACATAACTCCCATAAAGGGAGACTAGGGAAAAACACAACTCCTGGCTTCCGTCCTACAAAAGCGCACCCTGATCTTGAGGATCCCGGCGAAGATGACCAGACCTCGACGCTTCATCTCACCCAGATTTCGGTTACGCACCAGAAAAAGCAGAATATACGAAATATAAACTCCATAGCAATGAAGCTGCCATTTATAAGAAGGCCAAAGCACTCAAAAAAGTCACCCGAACGTTCCAAATTCTCCATAAGTCAGCATTAAAGACGTTCGCACCTTTCCAAGAAAATCAGAAGTCGAATGCTCGCACGCAGCAGCCCATTTTGACGAGTTCATCTACTCCGCGCCAGGTCCACGCTTCTTTGAGGAGTCGAGATCATTCGGGCTACATGCGCCACTCCCGGCCACGGCGCGTGGCTCACTTTGGCGAGTTCGTGCACTGCGCGCAGTCACTCTGCGAGAGTCGAGATTAGCTGTTTACATCGCCACTCGGTTACATCGCCACTCGGCTACATCGCCACTCGGCTACATCACCACTCGGCCACAGCGCCGGAGCCAATGAGTCACTGGCGGTTCGTCTGCTGCACTTGCAGTCCACGCTACGAAGTCGGTCATTTCGGTATCTCGCCACTCGGCTACATCGCCACTCGGCCGCAGCTTGAACCCGGCGGCTCACTTTGAAGTTTGTCTACTCTGCTGGAGTCACGCTACGAGGGGAGTCGAGATCATTTCGGGCTGCATCGCCCACTCCCGGCTGTCGCCACTCGGCCATAGCGCCGGGCCCGACTCCTTTGGCCGGTTCGTGCTACACCGCAGTCGCGGCCCACGAGGTCAGATCGGCTCAGGCTACATCGCCACTCGGCTATCGCCCTCGGCTCCTCGCCGCTCGGCCATAGCGCTCGGAGCCAATGACTCACTTTGGCTAGTTCGTCTACTCTTGCGAGTCCGCGCTACACGAGTCAGATCATTTCAGTTACATCGCCACTCGGCCACGGCGCCCGGAGCCCGGCTCACTTTGTGAGTTCGTCACCTGCGCACGAGTCACGCGGCCTAAGGGCCGACTCGATTCAGGCAACTCATTCGCAGACTGACAACTCCTGCAGTCGGCTCTGCCCAGCCATTCGCCTTGTGGCTCTTCCCAGCAGTTCACATGGGTGAGCTCATTATTGTTAATTGGCGAGCTCTTCTGGCAGTTCACGCCAGATGAGCTACCTTGGCTGTTCGCATAGATGGCTCACTCCCAGCGATTCACATGGGCCAGGCTACGCTGACTATTGGCGGCCGCCGAGCTCTTCCCGGCCAGTTCACGGATGAGCTACGCCCGGCCAATTATCATAGGCAGGCCTCCCAGCGGTTCCACATGGGCCAGGCTCTGCACGGTTGTTCGCATAGATGGCTCCTCCCGGCTGGCTTCATTTCGAACCTTTCGGTCAATGAGGCCCTGCTCACGTGGCGGCGCAATGGCTAGCCCGGAGGACACGGCGGCCCTGGGAGTCAACTCGGCGAACCGCTCGGCCCGGCGGGCCCGACTCACGACGGGTTCCTTGTCCCGGCCACGAGGCCGCGCGTTCTGCAGAGATCGTCGACCACGGAGATGTCGGCAAGCCCAACAACACAATTTGAAAGGCTCATCTGATTACCTCAGGCCACGTGGCCCAAGGGATAGTTCAACTCAAGGCTATTCAACCCCTAAGACTGAGGCGGAAGCCTCGAGCGGACGATTCGAGCTGACATCTAGCTCGGGCGCTTAATCGAGATCCTTACATACAAGAAGTAAAAGTCAAATCAAGCGAAACGGCCTGAGGAAGCACAAATAAAGGCGAAAGAAGTAAGATGAATTAATAAATATTCATTGACGAAAAGGTTACATATATCTTGGGTCCCAGGCCCAACAACAACAAAAAAAAAGAAGAAGAAAAGTGTAAAAGTCGACGTTGGACAGGCGAAGACGAGCACAGGAAATCAGGCATCAGAAGGAGGAGCAGACGATGAAGAGGGCGAGTGGACCTCGTGGGGTGCAGACTCTCCGGCATAATCGGCTGAAGGACCTTCCTCCTCATGTTGGGAAGGTCGAAGTTGGGAAATCCAGTAGAGATAGGCATTGTGACCTTCTTACGAAAATTGAAGCCACCCGAGAAATCCATTGATTAGATGCACCGACCTCGGTCTTCCAACAACCGTCGGCAGGCCACGAAGATATTTGTTGATGTAGAAGATCCCACGCAGCCTGCCTCCTCATTGAGGCGTCCCGGCCGTTGCCTCGATAGCCTGTGATGAGCGCATCCAGCTGGTCTCGTCTTGTCAGATGCGTCTTTGATTGCGGCTCTTCTTTAGACTCCGGCTCGCCTTGGGACGTGAAGCTCGTCCTGGCCATCAGTTCATACTGGGCGAATTTGCGGCCCGAGTCCTAACCTCCATCAAGTCGTTCTGCTGACCCTCAGAATTCCGCAAGAGCCTCCACGGCTCACCTTGACATCTCAATAATGCAGGCCTCGTCCTCCTACCTCGACGAACACGGCCAAAAGTGAATGTTTAGATCGACTTGACCCACGGCTTCCTCGGTCATACTTTGCATCGAGCCTCCACGACCGACTCGCCTGAATGTGAAACGACCATATTATATAATCGGGCTGGCTTTAGCATGACCTTCATTTATTTTGGCTTTTCTGGCTAAACCCTTCAAATGAGTAGGCACACAACACATCAACGCAAAATCAACATCCGCATAGCTCAAAACTCACCACAAAATGAAGTCAAAGTAGCAGTACGAGGGAACTTCTTGGGGTATTCCCACGGAAGATGAGTCAGCACCTCATCAGCGGACATGTGACCGACCTGCCCAAGATCGAGTCCCCTAAGAATAGACGAGGCTGCGCCCGCGGCAAGCTCGGCCTTGTGAGTAAAGATCCCGTCTCCATCAACGGGTTCGAGATCTTTCCTCTTTCGCCTCTTCCTCTCTTGAGAAGGCGACTTAACTCTTCGTTGGCGGGTTCAGGCAATTGATAGGTGTGATCTTGGCGTGCTCAATGGCCCCACACAGGGACCCTCTTGCCTGCGTGAGACCCGAGGCCAGGACCTTGAGCTTAAAACTATAGGAGCCGTAGCCGTCTGATTTATGGATGAGAGGACGGAGAAAGTGTGATGTCCCGACTTTGGAACTTTAACCTGGCAGGCCTATCCTTCTCGACGAGTGCGAGGTTTTTCGTTTCCTACTCGAGGCTTCGGGATACCACCTCGCGGGCGGTTTCCTAAAGTGGGTTCGCGTGAGAGGGCCCAACGGGAGGAACTTTTACAGTGGAAGGAGGCGACGCCACCGGAAGCGGCCCAGTCGGAGTGGACTTAGCTCATTAAGTAGGGGAACATCGACTTAATCAGCTATGTGGGGCAGGAGGGCACTCAATAACGCTAACGCTATGGCGTTATCTTATTGTGAGATCAATTCGAGCATGAGAAATATGTAGGCAGATCCAGAATCGAAATGTCAGCGATGCTAAATTACAACAAAAAATGAGACGAATACTCACGGGTGTGGGGTAGTCGAAGCTACGGAACGCGAGTGTCATCCTTGTCGAAGGATCATACTCCCAGTCGGCACGTGAAAAATAGCATCCCTTCCATAGCCTATGGGAGGGAAGATCGGAAATCCACGAGGCGCCGGAGCTAGAGGAAATAAAGAAAGCCCTCGGATGTCTCTTGGTGAAAGATAAAGAAACAAGGCTATCTTTGGGAACAAGGCTGTCCTAAAAGACCAGCGGACTAAAATGCTAACCATTGGGCGCGAGTTAGACGGGGCACACACATTGAAATCTTTGCAAAACCCCTTTTTATGAAGGGATGCGAGACGGCCATTATCGAAGGCCATGAAGAAACCTCATCTAGGTCTGAGAGACCATAGGGTCAAAACATCGGGGACCACCCAAGCGCAAAGGAGGCTGATAACGTCTGGAAAAGATGGCCCCATATGAAGGACCGACCTTACTGGGCCCCACAGATAAAGCATGCTTAACTTGGCCCAGGATCTCGAATATTCCGAGCCCCCCCCAGGTATTTAATCGATTCACTTTCCCCTTGCCGCACTGAGGAAGAGGAGGCCTTGGGCACCTCGAAGTCCACCTCCGACGAAGCGGTGGAGACACCACCGATTCGTCTAGAACCATCAATGGCTAGAAGAATCACCATCGATACATAAAGAAGAAACGACCAGAACCCATGATGAAATTAGATAGTAGAAAACAAAGTTTAACTTGACCCAGACAACTCGTCTTATCGCGAGAAATCGAGAAAGCAGGCGGTGGATGAAGACAACGAAGAAAGACTACGCACAAAAGAAGCTCAGACAGAAGACTAAGAAGGAAATCAGGAACTCGCTAAAAATGATAAAAGATCGGGCGGTGGTACACAAAACCAGGATGTCATGAAAAGCAAGAAACTTAAGAGGATAGAAGAAATAGCCACGAAACCGAAGAGTCATCATTATCACAAGACAAATGTGGCTGACCAAGCCTAACTAATCCAGCCTCGAAACAAACACGTGGAAATTACACCCGATGCGAGAAATGTTACAGCCCTTGCCCACGTACCTGTCTGTGAGAATTTGAAGAACCTTGATAGGGTTTGAAAAATAAGGTTCGCAAGCCCATGACCCAGAAAGTAGCCAAATGAAACACAAAGGCCCACCAGTTGAATTCCAAAGGAGAGGTTTGCCCAATGAGGCATTCAAGCCTTTTAAGCAACATTCCGACCTTTTGGACGGCCAGAAAAGAGGTCCAAGCTCCAGCTTGGCCGAGCCAACTTAGGAAGTCTCCACGAGTGCAGAAAATAGAGATAGTCCCTAATAATATAAATTTCATAAAGTCCAGCCAAATCTCACCAATCAGGAAGAAAGACAAGATTAGATCATCATCAAATCGTATCTCCCGATAAGGAAGGAAGATTATCTAAATAAACTATAACTCTATATCTATACCGTCCGTCTGAACTATAATAAGAAATCCCATCAATGGAGCGAATCCTAATTACCATCCAATGGAAAAATATCTACTATAAATACAAGGTCCACCTCATCGGTGAAAGGTGCGCAAAACATACGCCCTATAAAGCGGTCTAAAGCGGTCTCTCTTTTCTCTCAGAAAGAAACTGACTTAGGCATCGGACGACCCGCGGGGCGAAGCCCTCGCCGACCCCCTTCTTCCTTGTTTTGCGGAGGGGAGTGCTCGTCAGGCACAACGGATCAATGGTGCAGCAATCATACCTCGGCCTAGACAAACGTCAAGGCTGCATCCCAACTACTTGACAGCCCGGTCAGATCCGATCCACCTGCGCTCAGGCCCGATTCGGTTGAAAAGGCATCATCAAGAATCATGTGTCGTCCATTCCAATATGGGTTTTTTCCTTTATCGGCCTTTTGTGTACACTTACAAGAATTATGATGGGCGCTTTTTGTTCAAAGCAACAGAAAGTTTGAAGGCAAGAAAATGACTCCTCTATTTATGTATCGTTTTGCCACTAGGAAAAAAGTGTGTGGCTCACTCTCATAAAGTTAGGTCAGTCCATGGGGGTGTTCGTGTCGGCCACGATATTCGACATCTAAATTTAGCGTGAAATCAGAGCAACAAAGTATTCATTATGATCTCGTCCAAGCCGTTGTTTTTTTTTCTTGGGGTTTTCCTTTCATGCGAGTGCGTGTGGCATGTTGGGTGAGGCAGCTGTGGTTGTAGCCTTTAAAGGTCGAATAGATTGTAGTCACATTCTTTTTTACTAGAAACTAGAAGTGAGAAGTAGATTGTTTTTGTCACGTTCAACTCTTAGGACTATGACAATGAAGCTCTTGTCACTTGGTTTCATCATTGAAGACCATCGGTAAATACTATTTGTTAATATAGCTATTTATTATAAATTTGTTATTTTGATGGAAAAGATCCGATCTCTCTATTTATTATAAATTTATTTATTATTTATGAAAGGATGAGAGTTTTGTTTAAATATGGGTAATTCCATTTATAAGTTCAATACTTTTAAACACAAAGGACTATTATTAAGAAAAAATGAATACCATCCTTATTATTTGGTTCCTCCACTGAAATATAATTAGATTGAATTTATGCATTTCAATCTCAAATATAAAAAATTTAAGTGTTTTTTTTTAAATTTTCTTTAATTGTATTTAGTTACTAGAAAAATATGAAAAATGAAATAAGCATAGAGAAGAAAATGATATTGAATCAAGAGAAATGATTGAGATTGAAGATTCTATTGGCCTTTGTTTGGTCTTTGAAAGAATGTGGGAAAGAGGGGTGAATATATCTAAAGTGTTATTTAATTTTGGTTTTGGTTTTGGTTTTGTTTTTGTTTTTGTTTTTTACTTTTTACTAGTTAGAGAAAAATGGTGTTAACAATTAACTTGCATTAAGTAAGCATCAATCATACTATAAAACAATCCTTATATTTGAGAAAAGCATAATATAAGTTTATTTTGTTTTTAATTATATTATTTTCAAATGAAAATACAAGGTCTAATTCTAAGGTTAATTTTTTTTTATTAGCTTTTTACTCCAATGAAGCTAATATGGAAAAATGATTACACTAGTTAATGAAGTTTAGAATTTCTTAATGAAATTAAACCATTAGTTTTATTTGTTAGTCATACATATAACTATGCAAGGTAGAAGAAAGGGTTGTTTGCACTACCATCATGCTAAAATTAGTTTGAACCATGAGAATAATTTTTTTTTATTTTCATTGAATTCTGGTCAGCTTTACAGGATTAATGGTTTAGCTTTTTAAATTAGTTTTACATAGTCCTATTTGAGTTCCTATAATTCTGTATAATATAATTGAAATGATATATTAAATTTAGTTTATTTGATTGTTCCTCAAAACTATAATATTATCTCTATCATGTTCAAAGTCCATGGATTTTTACTTTTTATGTTTCAAAGATTCTTCTAATAAGTTAGACTTTTAATGGAGCCAACTAAGTAAATGATGTGAAGGATTCAAATATATGTGTTTTACATTGTTAATTATATGCATTAGTTCATATTGCTGTTTCTACTAGCCTTAAAACAAATTAAAGGTATTGTAGGATTTTCTTGGATAATTTGTTTTGGAATATAACATGTTTTTCCTCATGATCATTGTGGTAGAAATTAATATAGATGAATTATAGAAATAATATCATGAATAGCTGAAGACTTTGAATGATGACAATTTGCATTGTCTTTCTTATATATCATTAATGTGAAGAAAATTTTAGAATTTAGGGATTTAAGTTTTTCTTTATAATTTTACTTAATATCCAAAAAGTTAGTTTTCTCTTTTCTAATTATTATTCTAGATAACAACCATATATAGATTTTTTTTCTTTTTATTTAGTATCCACCATTTTAGCGAAAACCAAGAAAATCCAATTTTTTTTACGAAAGAGCAAAATGGTCATTTATTAAAAATCAAATTTTTCTAGATCTCGGATAATGAAATAGATTTCATCATTGGAATCGTCTCGCGAGAATTGCTTCTGTCGAATTTAAGTGAATTACAGACGGTGAATTCCACGTTTCGAGGCGCGGGTGACGGTGTTGGCCAAAATGGCTCATGAAGACACATGTGACGTGACAAGAGTCACCTACTACGTATCTTCTAAGTAGCCAGCGCCATTCACATGATTAGTGAAGGAGGATGAAATGGATGGCCTAGAATTTGTACCATTCAGCCAAAAATCAAGACAAAAGGGACATTAGGAGGAATTAATGAAAGGTTAATGAGAATAAGACAAAAAGCAAATAGTGTTATCTTCTTCATTTGAGAGACAAATCGCGGTGGAGGTGCGGGGCTGGATTTTGTGATTTTAGAGAGAAGGAGCTCCGCTTCTCTCCTCTTTAGATTCTGTGTTCGGACCGTCGGTTCTCGATGAGCATCAAAATGCCATAAAGTCGATCTGTGGCCGAGGAGCTGCTCGTGGACACCTTTTTGGTGGAGTTCCAACAACTCCATGAGGTAGGGGATCTTTCCTATGTGTTCTTTGGCTAGAGCCATGTAAATGGTTGAGGATGTTACGAGGCTTGGATTAGCCGTGTTTTGGGTGCCAAAACAATTTGAGTAGAGTGGAGAAATACATTGTTGTGTAGTGAACGATTAGCCAGCTTGGGGGTTTTCCTTTGTTACATGAATAGTGACCGTGATTTTTGTGAATTTTTTTTTTATTATTGTTGAGTG
Organism: Tetrastigma voinierianum; assembly: GCA_016808115.1. NCBI lineage: Eukaryota > Viridiplantae > Streptophyta > Magnoliopsida > Vitales > Vitaceae > Tetrastigma > Tetrastigma voinierianum. The sequence continues at coordinate 391,445 of JAEQBH010002993.1, read as the reverse complement.
ATTCAAAATGAATTGCTTGATTGGTAAATTAGCCCATGTAGGCTAATTTTTGGTGTGTGTTGAGTCAAATAATATGTGATGATGCCTTTTTCACTTCCGGCGGGCCCAGGGTACACCTGCGCGGAGCGATGTGAAGTCGTAGGTGGTTGAAGGGTTGTTTCTTGAGAGAGGGCAGGATGTAGGCGTCTGGATCGTCTAGAGTGGCAGGGATGGTTTGCAATGTTGATCGGCCGGCTACGGGCCATCTTACTCTGTAAGGAACGAAGGGGTCGGCGAGAAATTTGTGCGTGGCGCTCCGTCACCTAAGTCGGTTTCTTTACGAGAGAAAGAGGCGCTTTAGATTGCCAAATAGTAGGCGTACCTTTAGTGTTGGAGGCGGCCTTGTATTTATAATGGATATTCATCGATTTGGGCCCGATGATTAAGGGTTCTTCCCTTTGGAGGATAGGATTTCCTCATGTAGTCGGCCCTTAAATTTAGCAATGGATTAGTCAAAGGAGTTTGTTTGGAATAATCCTCACTTGCCTCATTGGGGGTGTCAGTGTGGTCTTTGTTTGCTTTCCGTCTCTTTATAATAGGACTTGATTGGACGGGCCAGGGTCTTTTAGGGGAATATTCTATCTTACATTATTTGTAAAGATATATGGTTTGGCGCCTGTATGGGCCTTCTGTTGCTTCCCAAATCACATTACTGCAGGCTTATGTAGGTGCGGGCCTTTGTCGAGGGTGTTATGTGGAAGGACACGGGGCCCACAGACCCCATTGTTCAGTTTGGCGGAGAGTGGATACATGGTCAATTCTATTCCCCCGTCGGTTGCCCCGGCCCTTGCGTATACGAGCTGCGTGGGCAAAGTACATGATTAATCTACTGGCCGGTTGTTGTTCCCGATGTGCGTGGATGTGGATTAACCTGGCCGTAGTCATACGTGGTGCGTTAATGATGGCTTTCGAGTTCGTGCTTGTTTTCATATGCCCTTTGTTTCCCTTGTTTCTTGTCGACCTTCCCGGTTAGACTTCCTTTGGCCTCACCAACTCCCACTTTTGTCTTTATATTTCTTGGCGTTCTTGTATTTCGTTACGGATTTTTCTACATACGTTTAGTGTTGGGTCGCTTTTAAAGGCGTTTTCCTTCTTCCCTCTCATTCTGGGCACTTGACATCCGTCTTTATCGTGTTTCTTCGGTGACCACGGTGAGGCTCTAGGGTTCGATCGTGCGGATTCGTTTATCTTTTGTTTGCTTACGTCATGGGTCCAAATCGTTCTTCCTCTTTGCGTATTAGCAATGACTCTTACGTTGATCTTGGGTTCGCGGGCCGGTAGGGGCGTTCTCGTTTGTTCGACGGCCCGTTGGGCCTCAACACGCTCTGAGCGCCTCCCGCTTCCCTTAGGTAAGAAGAGGGTAAAAGAAGATAAACACGATCAAATATCCTAAGAAATTCGGACTTCCTCAAGACCGCCGTTAGATCATCTTGTGAAGGTGGGCCCTAGTAAGGTTGGTCCTTCATATGAGTCTACTTTTCTTTGAGCGTTATCGCCTCTCTTGGTGTCGAATATGGTCCAGGATATTTTTGACCTTTACCGCCTCAGGTGCTGGTATGAGTACGCTTTTTGAAGTTGCTTTTAATAACGGCCTTCGCTTTCCTTTGCATCCCTTCATAAAAGAAGTTCTTCAACACTTCAACATATGCCCTTCCCAGTTGGCTCCCAATGGTTGGGGTATTTTAGTTGGTTTATTGGTCTTTTTTAAGGATAAAGGGTTTGGCGTCCCCAATGTGGCTCTGTTCCTCCGTGCTTTTGATCCGATATGGCTACTGAAAGGTTTTATTTATTTTCAGGCGTTAAGGTCTCCTCGAGTGATCTCGGACCTTCCTTCTTCGCAGGTCTGGAAGGACGATATTTCTTCGTTAGTGGTTCCAGCTGGGGTAGCTCTCTTGATAGGGATACTGGGTGTGCCCGTGACGTGGAGCGCCCGAGCAACCTTCGTGAGTGTTTGTATCATTTGGTTTGATTTGTCCAAAGACTACTCGAATACTTCGACCTTAAGCTTCCTTATAAGCTCCCGTGATGTTCTGTCTCAACTTAGCTACCAAGATGCCGTGTCTTTCCCAATAGTTGGAGGAATGCCCTCGTCATTCCACAATAGGCTAATAAAGTCGCAGCATCTCAGCCTCTACTTTGTTGCTCGCACGTTTCTACTATTTTGAGGCCCTCGCTACCCAGAGTTTTTTCCTTCAGTCACACACCAATTGTGAGAGATTTAATACCTGTGGGGCGACGCCTTCTAAGCCCCGAGTGGTAAAAAGGAAAAACCAAGCTCCTTCCGAAGGACCGCCCGCCCACCAAGATTCAGAAACAAAAGCCCTCTTCTGGTTCGAGAACCTGAAAGCAGCAATGCCGCCCGGGCCATGCTCGAATTGGCGCGGCCCTCCTTCCCCGCCCAGAGCTGGAACGGCGCCGCCACCCCTAATTGAGGTCAACGCGCACACCCTTCTCCCCGCCTAAGAGCCGAGCAGCGCCGCTTTCACCCCCCGGTTTTGACCTTACCGTCTTCCTAAGCCCGCTTCGCCAAGGCAAAGGGTCTTTTCGCGTAAACTGCCGCCTCGCATCGACGCTTCCGTCAGAATCAGATGGAATCCGCTCTTTGACAATGCCGTCACTGGGGATGCGCGAGCCGAAAAAGAAATCGGCAAAAGCCAGTAATCGTGGCTTCGATTCTAAGTAATGGAAGCCATAAGTAAAGCGACCGTTTATCTCTCCGAGTCCGACGCCGAGTTCGAAGAGCGTTTAATGAAGCTTTGACATTGTCTTTTTCGGGATTGCTTCGTGAAGTCTGTACTGCTTTGATCATGCTTGTCCCGGTGGCCGAACACTACGTCCGTGGTTCGGATATGCAGTGCCGCCACCCATTCAGCGGCTCCGCCGATGGCGCCAAACTAATGAAAACATGTGAAGATCGCCTCGGATGAGCAAGCGAAGGTGGCTTCTTCACTTCGAGAGGGCCGAGGCCGGCAGAACGAAGTGAAAGATAAGGACCGGCAAGCAGAGCACTGTCCGATCTTAAGCACACACTCACTCCGCCGTGCTCGGCAGGTACCAGAGAATGAGGTTCCTGAAAGTGCTTTGACGAAGGCCGAGGGCCAGCCAGGATTAGGGTGAGCTCCAAGCCTCGCAAGATAAGTTGGTCGAGGCTCGGGAGGGGTTGAAATCAGCCCGCAGGGAGTTTCAAATGGTGAGGGAGGCCACCACCCCAGCGCGGGATCTTCAAAGGAGCCACGCCGCAGCTACCTGATTCAGCGCCAAAGAAAAACAACTCGAATTGCTTGTCTGCGAGGCTTTCGAGGGCAAGGTGTTGTTGAGACCGCCTGCCGAGTCCTCCGGCTGTAAATTTATCAAGACTACCGAGCCAGGAATGCAAGGGCTTCGCGCGAGATCTTCACTGCAGTCACCAGTCTGCTCGTAGGGACGAGGTTATCGACACCGCGAAATCGTCGCGCCTCGCGCTTTCCGGGCGCTCGCTTCAAACGAAAGGCCGTCTCACGCAGACTCGATCTAGATTTCAACCACCTCCTGCTTAATGGCAGGAGGCTGAGTCTTCCGATACGAATTATTCCAAGGAGCCTGTTACTCCTACTGAGATCCCTTCTCATTCTTCATCGTCTGATGCCCGAATTCTTGGACCTGGCTTTATGCTTTTCCTGATGTCGACCTCCTTGGCTGGGCCTCACCCGATACTGTAGCCTTCCTTTCAATAAATACCCATTTTTTGAAAACTGCGGTTCTAGCTAAGATATCTTTATTCTTTTTCCCGAACCGTATAACCCGATGGAAGGTCTCAAAGAATTTAGATCAGACGTAATAAATTTTATTACCATCCCGTTTGAACCGGCTTCGGGTTCCCCACTCTATATGGTCGAGGGCGAGCTGGTCGACGTCCCGCGCCTTCGTTGTCCTGACCGCGCGCCGCCCGGTTTTCAGGGCCGAGGTCGCCAATGCTTCGAGGCTAGCCGTAAGCCGCCCCGGGGGGCCGTTTGATGGAGGCGCTCGCCGGAGTGTGGTTGGCAGACGCTGAAGAGTCACGTATGTAGCCATTGGGAAAGAAGCTCGCCAACGAATAGTAGGGAAGGGAGCCCGTCTGCTTGAGTCCAAAGTGAAGGGCCAATAATGTGAATAGTAGGGGCTCGCCCATTCAGCCAGGGACGAGCCTCGCTAATATGAATTGTACGATGGAGCCCGCTCGTTCGAGTGCGCTGACGCTCGCTAATGTAAATAGTAGGGGCTCGCCTCTTCGGCGCCGGTGATGAGCCTTTGTCGGGCCATGAATTGTAAGAAGGAGCCCGTCAGTTCGGAGGCGCCGGCGGATCGCCACCGTGAATAGTAGGGCCTATCTCGGAAAGCGAGGGATGAGCCTTTGGCCAATATGAATTGTACGGTTGAGACCGTCGCCCGGAGTGCGCCAAGGCTCGCACAGCAAATAGTAGGGCCTGGCTCCATCCGAGCCGAGGAGGAGCCTCGCCAAGATGAATTAGGCACGTGAGCCCGGTCACCGAGCGGCAACAGTGGCTCTGCCACAATAAGAGGCTCACCATCCAGGCCGGTGGACGAGCCTCGCCAATATGAATTCGTACGATGGATTCGCCTGTCTGGAAAGCGCGCCGGGCGGCCTGCCACCGTGGGATAGTAGGGGCTCGCCCATCCGGAGCGGAGGGGATGAGCCTAGTCAATATGAATTGTACGGCGGAGCCTCAGTTCGCTCGAGAGCCAAGGGTTTGCCATCAGATAGTAAAATTCGCCCATTCCGAGTGGAGTGGATGAGTCATTAATATGAATTAGTCGTGGCGGAGCCCGCCTCACCGAGGCGTTACGGCTCGCCATCGAATGCAGTAGGGGCTCGCCCATCTGAAAGTTGAGGAACGAGCCCGCAATATGAATGCGATGGAGCCCGCTCGCTCGAGCGCAGCCGGCGGCCGGCCACCGTGGAATAGTGGGGCTCGCCCATCTCGAAAGTGGAGTGGACGAGCCCGCCACGAATTGCACGGTCCGCTCGCCTCGAGTGCAGCCGGGCGGCTCGCCATCGCGGACAGTAAATGCCACCGGCGGAGGTGGCGGTTTGCCATTATGAATTGTAAGAAGGAGCCCGCCTGCCCAGAGTGCGCCAAGGGCCTTGCCACCGTGGTCAGTAGGTCATTCCATCTGAGCCAGGAATGGCCCCGCCGCATGGAATAAATGCTGAGCCCGCCTGCCCGGGAGGCCAAGGGCCTGGGCTAATGTAATAGTAGGGGCTCGTCTATTCGAAGCTGAGGGACGAGCCTCGCTACTATGAATTTGTACAATGGAGCCCGTCTGCTTCGAGTGCAGCTAAGGCCTGCCAATGTGGGCTGCGTAGGGCCAGTCCTTCTGAAGACGAGGGACGCTCATTAATATGAATTGTAAGAAGGAGCCCGCTCATTCGAGTGCAAATGGCGGGCTCGCATCATGAATAGTAGGGGCTCGCCCATCTGAGTTGAGGACGAGCCTCGCTAATAAGTGAATTACGATGGAGCCCGTCCGCTCTGGCGCCGACGCTCGCTAATGTAAATAGTAGGCTCGCCTCTTCGAAGCCGAGGGACGAGCCTTGTCAATATGAATTGTAAGAAGGAGCCCGCTCTGCTTGAGGCACATGTCACACGGACACAGGCCTCGGCCCATCCGAGTGGAGGGATGAGCCCCGCCAATATGAATTGTATGATGGAGCCCGCTCACTGGCAACAAGGTCACAATCGTGAATAGTAGTGCTCCATCCCAGTGGAGGGATGAGCCTCGTCACGCGAATTGCAATGTGGTTATTGCCCAGGTGGAGGCAAAATAAGGGTCTGCCATCAAAGCACAAATGGGCCATGAGTGGATGAGCCTTTGTCATTATGAATCGCGTAAGGAGCCCGCTTTGTCTCGGAGTTTAGCCAAGGGCTCGCCATCAGGATTAATAGGGCTCGCCCATCCGTGAGGCGAGCCTTTGTCAATATGAATTGTAAGAAGGAGCCCGTCTGTCTAGAGTGCGCCAAGGCTCGTCACTGTGAATAGTAGGGGCTCAGCCCATCCGGTGTTGAGGGATGAGCCTGCCGCAGAGTGAATTAAATGAAGGAGCCCGCTCGTTTGTGAGTGCGCCGCGGCTCGCCAATGGGGAAGAGTGGGGCTCGCTCCATCTGAAAGGAGGGACGAGCCTGGCTACTATGAATTGTACGATGGAGCCCACCACCGAGTGCAGCCAAGGGCTCGCCAATGTAAATATAAAAGCTAGTCCTTCCGAAGCCAGGATGTTTCATTATGAATTGTAAGAAGGAGCCACCGCCCCGGAGTGCAAAGAAAGGGCTCGCCATCAGAATATAGTCATCTATCCAGCCGAGGGATGAGCTCGCTGCATGAATTAAAATGGCTGGAGCCCGCCTGCCTGGAGTGCAAACAAGGCCTGGGCTAATGTGAGCACCGCCCCGCGCTGCGGGTTCGCTGCCTGCCGAATGGCGGCGTGGCCCGAAATGGGTCCGACTTCGAGCGCCGCGGCCTCGCGTAGGGAGCTCACAAAGCGGGAGCCGACATGTTATGCGTGACTTTCGCAGCGAGGGTCTTTGGTGAACCGAACGCCTCGCATGATTTTCGCGCAGATGTGAAGACAAGATCCGTAAACGCCCCGCATGTCCTCTGCAGCGGGGCCAACCGCCATTAATGCTGATTTATGAAGAATTTGGAACGATTGCGTGAATTTTCAAGCGCGGCCTTTATTAATGGTGGCTCAAGGTCTCCGGCATCTTAAGTGCTTCGAGATTCCGCTTTCACAGCCGGTGACAGTTCGCCTCGGTGGATGCCTCGATGTTCGCCGCTTCTGCTGGAGTTCCTCTAACTTGTTTGGACCAGCCTTCTGGGGCCTCATGTGGAGTTGTGTTTTTCCCTAGTCTCCCCTTTATGGGAGGCCCATGTTACCCTACGCCGTCGGAGGCGTCCTAGGTGGCGCCCTTTGCGCCGCTCTCCGTTTCTTTATCTCTTCCTTCTCCTTTCTACCTCTCCTCCCTTTTCTTTTCTCCTTCTTCTTCCTTCCAATACTTCTCATCCGCTTCTTTTTCCTTTTTCCGTCTTTCCGCCCCCTCTTTTTTCCTCTCCTTTTCTTTTTTCCCTATCACACCCCTCTTTTTCTTTATTCTGTCTTTCTCCTTTGTCTCCTCTTTTTTTTATTTTTTTTTTTTATGGCAACTGCTTGTACTGAGTGCTTTTCAAGATGTAATCGAGGATACCATTGGTTGTAACCGAACATGATTCATTTGGAATAAAAAGAGACTCTATTTTATGGATTTGTCACAGATTTTTCTCTGTTATATATCCGAATTGTTTGAGATATCTAATTAACTCGTGTGTGCCTGACTCGTCACATAAGAATTGATAAGGTTTTATTGCAAACCGGTGCCTCTTGTGCACGCTTGAGTCTAGCGTTCCATGTATGTTGTAAAGATTTTCCCTCCTCTGTTTGGAGCTCATAATTACACAGTACGACGATTAGTGTTATTATATAAGAGACCCTCCCAGTTGGAACTGTAGTTTCTGTTAAGGATTCTTTCTCATGACGGGAGCTTCTTTAGGACCAAATCACACAGCATATAGCAGGCTTGACTTTCACGGTTGTAATACCCTGGTTGTCTTCCTTTGATACTCCTCGATGCAGTTGTTTGATCGCGTTTTCATCCCAAGGTTCTAGAGTTAGAGCAACAGGAGCTCTTCATTATTGCTCCTCACGATGCCCGACTCGACTACAGGGATTATTAGAGCCTGGCGGGGCCTGCGCCCCGGTCTGGGCTAGGAAGCAAATGGGGTCTCAGGAGTTCTTTGACCGTGTGTGTCACGTGAGCCATGGTACCTCGAAATTATTCTGCCAACTTCCTTGAATCCTCCAGGCTTGGTCTTAGAGGCAGCTTTGGGGTTACGATGGTGACTTCCACGGCCTGTCAGTTTATTTGTGGTGCGCTAGCGGCGAATAATAATTTTAATAGAGCTCGACACAAAAATCTCAGGGCCCGAATTGTTGTCGACATTTCCATTATCGATACCATGGCTCTTGGGATGCCAAATCATATAATGACTATCATCTGAAATACGTATTTTCTCTGTAATCTTAGCATTTAAGGTTAAACCACGCATGTGAAATAATCCATTCTGTGATATGGTGCATTGGCCCTTCTTAGGTAGGCGGGGTCCAAATATATATCCAGCCTTCTTTGCAGGAGGGCTGAGGCGTGAGCGGTGGCGTCGGGGGCTCGACGGGAGGGCATGATATTTTAGTGTTCTGGCGGTCTGCGTCTCCTTGACTAAGTCGGGTCGCATCTTTAAGTATCGTGGGCCGTGGTATCACACTGGCTTTTCTGCTAGCATTGACTCCGATATGGTTCCACGTATGCCTTCGATGTTACTTCTCTTAGCACATATTCGAGTGTCTTCTTCTGTGATACTGTTTAGGAAGGTGTGAAGAATCTAAACGTAAGGCTTCCTTTGTGATTGGTAAACACAGAGCCTCCACACTTTCTTATCTTAGTAGCTTCTTGAATTAGTATAGAAGGATTTAGTCATTAATACCTGTCAAATAGGGTCCATCCGATTAGGCTCGGATCCTCTTGGGCGACCACCATCTTTAACAAAGATTCGTCGAGGTTGCGGTGATGACGGTGACCCGCCCGAGAAATCTGTGCGGCGAGTGGCTAATTTGCGGGCGTCGGCACAAGGTGTATTCTAATACGGGGGCGATACTTGACTGAACCATCCTGAAACTTTTTAAGCTTAAATCACGGACCTTTTGGAGATATCAGAAACATGTCACTTTTGGCCTGCGTATACCATCTTGTGCGACCACGAGTTGGGGAGTCCTTTGTGGACCTCAGCGATTGACCTCAATAATTAGAGGCGGGGTTGAGACCTGCCCTGGCGACCTCATGCTCGGCAAGATTGTTTGGCTTATGGAACCCAAACCTGGGTGTCATTCAGCTGCTATCCCATACGGTGGGGTGAGGATTAAGCTGCTCCGCTCCACGTGGCACGTTTGAGGCTCCATGCAGGGGGTTTCCATATGGGGAGAGGTCGTCTTACGTGAGGGGGCTCAGCGAGTTCCTGTTGAATTCCGCCCAGAAGCGAAGTGAAATTCGGACTTTATCCCTTTATAGTTTTCCGACTGTGCCTGATCTCGAACTTCGCTTGGCTCTATGGCCCACTTTATCAACCTTCCGGAGACCTCTGGTTTGTGTAACACACGCCGTTGGGTGCTCGGTTGGGACCTGTTGTTTGGAAATAGGAGACCAAGCTTTATTTGTAGTCACCAGTGCTAGTATCCTTTCATTCTCGGTACCTCTCTCAGGCTCCTCGGGGCTCGACTACGAGTAGCAAGCTGGAGTTGCTGGACTCCTCTTTATCTCGACGAAGCGGTTGAGAAGTCGATCTGTTAAGAAAATCTGGTAAGGAGTTCTCCTTATAGGACTTACTAGAATACAGGAGGAGAGAACTGGGTGCGATTTTTAATAATCGTGAATGCCTCTTCATTTCGTCCATTGAAGGCTTTCTTTAGAACTTGGAAGAAAGATTTGGCATTTGCTCCTTCATACGGATGCGAAAGCGACTGAAATTTGCAATCCTTCTGTGTGCATTGGACCTCTTTATTCACGAAGGCGGCAGCATGTCAAACGATACTTTATTTTAATGCGGATTAGCTTCAATTCCTTTGTGGTTAACTAGAAACCAGAAATTTTTAAGGCTGATGCAGCGGCGTATTTATTTGAATTAAACTCATGTTATAATTCCTCGGATCACGGAATATAGAGAGATGGGTGATATGGAGATTGGACTTAGTGGACTTTACCGAGCGTAACAAGTCATGTATGCCTCATTGTTGCACCTATGCGCCTTTTGGGCGCCAGTCGGGTTTACTAGTCTCTACGGTAGGTTGCTCTGCATTCTTGATCAAAAGCGGCATTACCCGATAACAGTGGGTTCCTTGTCTTTGGCAATGGGGTAGAGTCTTTCACGATCAGGGGTCATCTTTGATAGGTTGCGTAGCGGAAAATGCATCGTAAGCGAGGATGGTGGCTGCGAGTGAAGTCGATGAGGTCAGTCTCATTGAAGTTGTCGCCAGGCATGTTTGTTTATATCGAAGTGAAGTGATAGGAGTTGCCCATATAAATTGGCTTTCTTGATGTGAAGTACAACGTTAGCCTAGCCACTCGAGGGTATTCTCTTCTCTTTGTCAACTCACTTTGCTTGGAGGAGCTTCAGGCTATCTCATTGATGGCACTTTTGCCTTTACGGTGCGAAAACTTAGTTTTCGCTTGATGGGTTTAAGAAGGAGGGGTTGGTGTTCGAGTCGAGTGATCTGTGGGATCGATTCCTCCATTAATACATTGCTTCATGCAAAAAACATCTACGTGCATTTGAAGCTGATGAGGAGAGGCACGAGTCTTCGCGATTCGTCAGATGTAAGCGAGATGTTCCGGGTCGTCATCCAGTGATATTGGTTCCAGTTCCTCGAGGTTGGGGCGGTTGAGTACCTCGTCCGCGTATGTCGAAACTGCGTCATACTCACGCTGTGTGTTGCTCTTGGTTTCATATGGAGGTACGTGTAGCATTCACGGCCGCCGATCTCCTCGGGGGCCGAGTCAGAGCCCCATTCCTTGTTGGGAATTTGATTGTCATGTGGTATGCGAGGGGATGATGCTTCATTGCGTTGAGGATGGTCTTCCTAGCGGCATATTATGACTGACGGGCGTCAACATAGGAACCTTGCTGCGGGTAAGTTTGCACTGGCGGGGTTCTCGAGGGTCGACACCGGTTGAATCGAGCCAGCGAGTAATACCTTCTCTCCTGAAAATCCGCCGAAGATGTGTGCTGGCGAGTCAGCTTTATAACCAATACCCATTTATCGAGGCAGCCAACAGAAGATGATGTCAATGAACTCCATTATCAATTAAAACCGATGAGCAGTTAATATTGGCCTGAGTGCCGCGAACTACGGCCGAGATGCGTCATAGTCTTTGGCTGCGGTCCCGTGTCGAAGAGCATTGATAGTGGTGTCGTCAGAGTGGTAGCAGATCTTGCTTGTATTTCCTATGTCACCTTCGATCTTATGCTCGTAAGGTGGGCTTTCGAAATAGAACTAAATTCTCCTCCCCCACCAAATCCTCAGAGATCATAGTTTCTCAGGCTGTTGGTCTTTGAGAAGTTGCTGCCGAGGTATAGCGGTTCTTGACAGGAATTAGTTATGGTTATGGGCCTGACTTTGGGTTTGATTATGAGCTTGGTTCCCTGGAGATATGAAAGCATGAAGTGTCCATATTGTATCAAATATTATATTTCTCTTCTTAGTTGTATACGATTATTAGTCACGATGCCCATGAATCCTATTGAACTCGCAATACCCAGTGTTATCCTTGTCGGCAGGATCTGATTTCATGCGAGTCGACCATCTCGAGGAGTACTCGTTTGCCCCTCATGCGAGGACGATACTGAGGTGGATTAATAGTGGAGTGAAGCGTTGTGACTGGTGTGTCGTGGGTCTTTGTTTGCGGTGGAGCCCAAACGGTCTGCGAGACTCCGCCTTTGGGGATCGCTCGAATCTGTGCACGGGGATTTCCTCGTGCGTCTTGCGGCAGAGACTCGCCCTGCGTGTGATACAAATGCGTGGTCCCTTTTCTTTGCGGGCGGAGGGCTCTCCTTCTTTGATAGCAAGGGGCCTCCTGCCGTTTGTGTGCTACGCTTTGGCGAGGGACCTCGAAGCCATGCTGGCTTGAGGTTCTTCAGATAGAGAACATCGGTCCTTTGATTGTACACCTGACAAATGATGAAAGGCTGTGACAAGCAATTGCGTCGGGTCGATCTATCTTAGGGGACTGGCGTTGAATCTTTGTACATATGATTTCAAACTTTCTGCGATCCTTGTTTGATGAATTGATAGATGGTAGCTCGGCTTGCATGCGTCTGGCTTTCCGGAGTGAAGTGGGAGGCGAGCGTGCCGGCTAGTTCCACTGAATGGCGAGATAGATGATGGAATTCCTGCTATTAGCGAACGGCGAGGCGGCCCTTTGAGCGTAGTGTGAAAGCCACTGCACCTTGCAGTCCCGATGCCCTGTACGGCTCCATCGATTTTGTGAGGTGTTGAGGTGATCGAGCGGGATCTTTTGATTCCATCGACGTTTCTGAGCATTGCGAATTTTGTTGGAAGGAAAATGGCCCACTTGCCGGTGTGAAAGAGGAGATTCGTTTCTCTTTGCACGAGGGTAATATAGTATCCGGGGGCTTGTCCTCACTACTTCCTTCTGCGAGGATGATGCTTGGTGAAGGTTTTGAACCTCTGCTCCCATAATGTTCACTTGCTTCCTAGTTGAGGGTGATTTGGCGCTTGGACTCGCGACGCCTCTGGAATAACCGTTTCCCCTCGTGAGACGACGGTGGTCCAGTGCTAGCTTGGCCCGGACTGCACTTTACAGCCCCGTCTGTGAGAGATATCGCGAACAAAGTTGATTGTTCGCCAGCGGGGGGGGAGGAGGTTGGGCCTTCACGGGTTCTGGTGTCTCCTGGTGATGTTGTATCTGCTGTGCGTTTTTCGATTCTTCGACGGTGGTTGGCGAGCGCGGCCTTCGCCGTTTGTATTAGCTTGCATCGTTCACGAATCCAGTCTGCTGTTCATATCATCGATGGATTCGCATCGCCGATTGGATTGAAGGTATTTATCTGCTTGTGTTCCTTGACCACCATCGATGTAGAAGAATGCGATTTATGTTTATATGAAGGAATTGTGTTCCAACAGACAGCGTAGTGATGATGCACTTTTTCGACGGCGGGCTGGGCGTGTGTGGGGTATTTAAATTTTGGTTAGTTGTTCTTAATTTGGGATGTGGCGTCCTGGATCGTCTGGTGAGCGAGATCGTTGCAATGTTGATCGGTAGAAGCTCACAGGCGGTAGCACTCTCTGGAACAAAGAAGAAGGGGGGGTGGTTGGGGGTACGTGCCGTGGTCTCCGATGCCTAAGTGGTTTCTTTTCTGAAGGAAAGAGTTGCTTTGAATTCTTGGTGTTGGCGTACCTTTTGAGTGTTGGAAGCGGCCTTGTATTTATAATGGATACGTCGATTTGGGCGATGATTAAGGGGTTCTTCCGCTTTGGAGGTTAGGTTTCCTCGTATGAGTGAGCTTTGGGTTGCTTGGCTGGATTAGTCGAAGAAGGAGTTTATTTGGAATAATCCTCTGCCCATCATTGGTATCAGTGTAGATCTTACGATTTGGCTGTTTGATCGCATAACCGGACTTGAAGTGGACGAATGGGACGTATTTGAGAATATTCTATCTTAATTATTTGTAAAGATATGGTTGGACTGGCTATGTATGGGCCTTCCTGTTCTTCCAAATCACGATGCAGGCTAACGGGCTGAGCGCTGTTGGTGTTGAAGGACACGGGCGGAGCAGAACCCCATTGTTCTATCGAGTGGCGAGTGGGATCGCGGTCAATTACAGCCTTCCCCATCGATATGGTGTAGAATTAATTGTGTTAATACATGCATGTAAATATGTGCTGAATGGCTTGGAGTTGTGTGAATTAATATGTTAATGCACGTATAATTAAATGTATTAACATGATGTGGAATTATATAAAAATATAATTATTGATAACAATGGCGTGAAATGAGCGTAATTAGCTGGTATTTAATTTTACGTCAGTGTGTTTATCATTAAATAACATGTGGCATGTATGTAAAATTTTGTTAATATGTATTAGTAAATGATATGTTGGCGTATTAATGGTTTTGAAATCGGCGTAATGCGTTTCATATGCTGCGGGGAACTAAGAAAATTAGATTAGTAGAGTTATATGGTATGAAAGAGAAAAAAAGATGTTTCTCGCGTTGACCCAGGCATCGTGAGGGAGTCGATGAGGACTGGGACATGAGATTGGGCATGTAGACATTTAAATGGGCTCATGAATTTGTTGAGTGTGTGTTTATGTTGGATCATTACGGCGTGCATGAGTTATTGGGTAACTCATGTGAAGATTTTCACTCATGGGCATTACTAAGCCGTAATAGAATATTATTTAGTGCGAATGATCGGAATGCATTGCATCAAAAAATTTAAAGAGAGGAGCCTAGATTTGAGAATAAAGCCGACATGTGGCTTTGACATGGATTTAATGTAAAACATGTATTAGATTATTAATTTTAATATATGTTTGTATTAAGGAAGTGATGTAACAACTCTTGAACTATTATTATACAGTTGATAGGTAATTTTGTGAAGTATTTGATGCATGGGCTCAAGTATTATTTTACTCATTTAAAATTGTATATGGAGACCGAGTGGCCAGATTAGATTTGTAGGTGGAATGAGTTGTGCTTGGTGAAACTCCCGATAAGGAGACTCACATACAATTTTTCGTGAGTGGTGTTGGGTTATCCGACATCCACGAGTATTCTGCAAATTGACGAGTTGTCAACGGACCCTCGGGAAATGGGGCGTCACACATTTAAAAATAATTGAAATTGGAAAAAATGATGTTTATCATATATTTTGCTAAGTACGATGAAGTACTGAGATTTAATGATGAAATTGATATAAGAACTTGGTATCAAGTTTCTAAATTTTCCATAATAATTGCTTGAGATTTAGAGAGTAAATAATGGTCGATTGATGTTTATATTTTGAACTCTTTTAGTTAATAGGTGTACCATTGTATTCATCTAATTAATTGTTCAATGAAATTGCAGACAAGTTTGTATTTGTTATACATCTGATGGTCCTCAGGGTTTTTAAACATAACATCCCTTACTGTTGGTTGATGTACAGGAGGATAGTTGAAATTCCCTTATTGAATCTCTTGAAAGTGAAAAGAATTTGAATACTTGGAGGTCAATACATACCTGAGTGGTCCTTGTGCACTTTACTCAAAGACTTGATACGAAGTATTTGAATCACCACTAGAGATAATAACCAATTCACCTCATATCAGACACCGCTGCTTCACTGACCGCCCTTTCACTTCACCTCCTAATTTTGGCCTCGAGGATCACAGGTACTGAGTGGGAAAAGAGGCCTGGAAGAAGTTGATCTTCTGCATTTGCTGACATGTGAGCGATTTTGATGAAAAGTACTTCTAAACGGGGGTTTTTGACAAAAATAATATATATATTTTTTAAAACAAACAATCACTTTAAATCTGTTTCAAAAGTGTTGGCCATTGTATTTCTTTTCAAACGTCGATCTCTGAATTTTTTGTTAAAAAATAAGAACCGCAGATTGTAGAGCTACGTTATTTCAAAAGAAATAAATTTAAAAAGCCTGATTTCTGCGTTTTGTGGAGGAAAATTAAAAAACGAAACTTATTTTTATAATAAAAACAAGAAAACAATTAGGGTGCGTATTAACAACTATAAATTACTTAGTTTTCTAGTTTTTTTAAATTAATAATTGTAAAAACAGAATTTTCAAAAAATAAATAAATTAAAGCAACTATATTTTTTCTTCTTTTAAATAAATTATAATTAATTAAAAAAATTGATAATTTGTAATTATCTTCAAATATCCTTATATTTTAACCTTCTAAGTAAAAACTAATATTTTTCTTGCTAGAATTTTTTAAAATAATTAGAGTATATTAAGAACAAACAAAATATTAAGCATGGTTTTTTAATAAAATACTAAAAAATATGGAGTTGCCAGCATAGCTAAAAAAGTGTTTTAAAAAAGATATGTGCTATCTTTATATGAGTGTTTGATGAAGGAAAAAATAAAAAAATAAAAAGTTGTTTTTTTAACAAAAATATAACTTTAAATTTTATTTTTAGATTCCGTTTTTATCCTTCTAATTTAAAATAATATCTTTATAAATGTGTCTACTCCCACATTTACTTAACTTATTTTTGCTCATTATGTTTGATATTTGAAATTATTTAAAAAATAATAGTTATAATAATATTTTGCTCATTATCTTTGATATTTGAATTTATAATAATAGTTATATTCCATCAATAAAGTGGTAGACCAAAAGAATGTTTTGAGCATAAAAACTTGTGAATGGTTGATAGTTGGGTGTCTTGTGAGAAGTAAGGTAGATTATTGTAATTCCTATTTCCTTGAAATTTAATATCCGCTCATTTTCACAAAATAAATATAATTAATTTGAACATTTAGCAACTGGGTTTAACTGCATTATTATAAACAAACAGTTATAGATTGTATTTGATTTTTATGATTTGAAGTCTAAATGTTAAATAAAAATGAATTACATTAGTTTTATAATATTTTATCATTCTATAGTGGGTAAGATTCATGTAAGTGTGATCTATATGTGTGAAACCTCGAGAAAAAAAAAAATTAATTTTTCAGAAAATGACAAAATAATAAAATTATCAAAATGGCTCAGAGAAGCTTGAAAAATTCTTTAGATCTCGGATGACGAAACGAATTGTGCCGTTGGAGGCCGTATAGTGAAATCGTGTAAAGAAAAGTTTCGCGAATTTGCAACCACGAGTTTAATTTTAATTTTCCCAAGTGGGTGAGTCACGATTATTTAAAGTTTGAATTTTGCAAAAATCTAGGAAGTGAAATAGCTTAGTAAAGTTCGATTAAATGAATTGAATTGAAAAGAAATAAATAGTTTTTTGAGATAGAGGTAGGTTGGGTGGACACGTGGCGTTATAGGGGCCACATATCCAAACTTAACAATTAGGATTAAGAGGTTAGAAAGGAAAATAAAGAAAAAAGGAAAAGAAAAGAAAAAAATAAGAAGGAAGCTGAAGAGAGAGCATGAAAGAGAAAAAAGAGCTTTTCCTTCTGCTTTTTCGATTCACGGAAGTTTCGATCCGCGCCCGGGTCGTTGGGCGAAACGAGGAAGTTAAATACATGGCGAAAATACAGCGTGGGTGCCAAATAATGGGATTTAGGTCGAAAGATTGACGAGGAGTTAAATCGAGGTTTTGGGTTTAGGAAATGTACGGGATTTTCTAGATTTTCTTACGCTCAGAGGTAGGGATTCTTGATACTTTGGTTTATTTTCAATTATGGGCTGTTTAGTTTGAGTTTTAATGCCACTGGGGCTGTTTGGCAAGTGGGTTATGGGGAATAGTGTCCTTTTGTTTTGACTCTATATGATGTCCAATTTTCGAGGCTGATTTTCGGTTAGGAAAAGGGAAATTTGGACTAGTAACCTTCAAGGCAATTGTAGCCCTATTTGAGAACTTGATGTTAAGATTTTAAATCACCCAAATTGGACTTCTAGAACTTAAGTTATTGTCCGTTTCCCGAGACTACTCAAAGCTGCATTGTTTTGGATGAACCTACTGTCCATTTTTTGGGAATGATTTTTGGATGGGAAAAAGTGAGAATTTGGACTAGCATCCTTCAAAGAACTTGTAGCTCTATCTGAGAACTTGATGTTTGGATTTTGAATCACCCAAATCGGACCTCTATAACTCAAGTTATGGTCCGTTTTTCGAGACTGCTACAACTTAGGCTGTTTAATGATTATGTCCAGATTTTTGCCACAATTGTAGTATACCATTACTTGAATTGAGTGATATACTTGGTTGAAATTGTGTGGAAGTAAAATTGTGTGTTATAATGGTTTGGCTTGTGATGTGCTTGTCTGAATAAGGCCATTGTAAAACTGTGTAAGGCTGGTTATTTGGACATGTCTTGTCCTGGTCGGCTGAGTTGATGGATGTGTTCGCAGTGGTAGTGACTTGTGATGCCAACGTATGCATGTATTGTATGATTTATTTGGAATTTGTATGTTTGTTGATATAAATGTCCAAATGATGCATGGATAATTATGTACGAGTAGGCATGCACATATAGTACTCGTTGTATATGTAACATGGTATGAATAGGCAATGGCATGATTGCATTGCATTATGCATTAGTACGTCTCATGACATGGGTGTGAGAGTGTAGTGAATCGACACTGTGTTTGGTGTTGATGGTGGGCTTGGTAACGTCGATGGCGTCCAAAATGGAGTCGCACGGTTTTAAGAGTTATCGGAAATTTGTCAAATAACTTTGAAATAAAGTGGTTATCGGATCTTGTCCATAGCTTGTGAATAAAGTTGTTATCGGAGACTGTCCATAACTTTAAAAAAAATTTGTTATCAGAACTATCAAGGTCGGTGTTTGGGACAAGGCTTGTCCTGGTCGGAGAGTGTCAAGGGCTTTGAATAGGCGGTTATCAGAGGATTATTTCAAAGGATTTGATTTATAAAAACAAAAAGCCTTTGTTTGGATAAAAGTCGTGGGTAAACGCAATGACAAGTTTTCACATTTGACATATGCATGTGAAGAGTCGATGAGGACTCGGAATATGGGATAGGGTGAGTCACATTCTCATCCATGACATATAGACATTTGAGTAGGAACGTGTATGTTTTTACTTGAATGTGTGGTGTGCCATTGCATGTGCACTTAGGTGGGGAGTAGTCCTTGTAGGAATATTTCTATTTTGGGCATTGCTCCTGCATGAGACCATTCTTTTTTCGGTGCGGGGAGTTTATAGGGAGACGGTGCTCCGGCGGTCGTGATTGGGGAAGAAGGCGACATGTGGCGTTGACAATGCTTTAATAAAGAAATGTTTTATGTAAAGAATTGTAATTAAATTTTTTTAGACTATTGTATAAATAGTCGAGTATATAATTATGGTGGGAGGGCCGTGATCAGACTCTTATAGACTGTAATTAACTGTTTCATTTTCATATTTTTGATTTAAATATGAATGAATGGGTCCCGGTAAAGGAACATATTGAGGTGGTGTCGAGTAAACTATATTAGAACAATCTAGTTTTAATATATGTTTTGTATAAAAGTGTTGTAATAAACTCTTATGGATTATTGTGATATAGTTGTATATTGGGGCTATGGACAGATGGACCCTGTGTGGTCATTACTACTTTTGTTGAGACTAAATGGGTTATGATTATCTTGTTATGTTTGGGTAGGCTCTCGAACAAAGGAGACTGCTCGATCTTGCCAGAAAATATGGATCTGTGTGGGGACAAAGCAGGTGTAGTATCGGGTCACGAAAGTCCACGGGGTCAGGTGGGTTGTGGGTTTCAACGGGACTCGGGTTTGAGGCGCCACAATATGTAATGTGTAATTGAGATTACATTGATTGTATATTGATTCATATATCTTTACTGAGCCTTTACTTGAATGTCACGATTTCACTTGTTTTAGTTAAAAAATGTTAGTGTTGATAGATGCTAAAATATGTGTGCGAGTTCAAATTTTGGATATACCAAAGGCTTGGCCCATGAACCTTTTACCACTTCTATCACGGCCAAGATCTAGGTGTACTCTGACACATTGAAAAAAGATTTGAAGGAGCTTATAGAAATGAAGGAACTCATCCAAAGTCAAGGGATTCAATTACCATGAAATACTTTTAGTTTGCTACCTTTTTTTTCATTATGGAACTTATCACATTTTATAAATGTAAATGTGTCTTACTACCTTTTATTTGTGTTTGTGAATAAATAAAGTTATTTTGTATTTGGTAGAATATTTTCAATTATATATTAAAATGGTGTTATCATCTAATTAATTAATCAATAAGGTGCTATAATTTTTTTTAAAATTAATTAATTAAAATTTAATTAAACATGCTATGATTTTCAAACTATGACTATGACTCAATATTTTTTGTATCTTCTCCACCCAACAATGGTAGACTCAATATTGTATCATCAAAATGACCCACTTGAATTCTATGACTATGACTATTGACTAGCATGGAAGGAGCCTTTGCTTCATCTCATTTTCCCATTAAAGATGATTTTCTCTCTAAGAAAAAACACATCAACATCTTGTTCCTAGGTCTTCATATGGTCATGGACGTAATGATACTATTTTGGTTAAGGTTTGAAAAAAAGTATTTACAACAAATCCTCTAGCCTTACTGTGAAAGGTCTACTTGTAATAGCATATTATGAGATCAAAGCATTCTTATGACACCGAGGACTTAGATAAGAGAGAATTAAAATTAGCTATGTTATTTTCAACTTTTTATGCATAAATATAAAACAAGCTCATTATCTTAATAATACAATTAATAAAATTTGATATACAATTTTTATTCCATTTTCCTATTATTCGAAAGAATAATAATGATGCTTGTAAAAAATACTATTTTTTTTTTAAATAATTGATGCTAGCGTTTTTTAAGTTATATTTTTCTTAAAATATTATAATGAAAATTTTCATATTTATCATGGTTGCAACAATATAGAATAAAAAGGAAGTCATGTTAGATCATTTAATAAATGTCATAAAAATGCACAAATAAGAATTTAAACCCTATAAAGGATATATTTTCACATGAAGAATAAATATCAAATTCAATAAATTTTCATAAAAAATATTTTTACTTTTCGCAAAATTTTCAAGTTCCTATTGCCTTAGAATTTTCTTTCAAGTTGTTTGTAGATGAGATTAGGCCTAGGCAGAGTAAAATTTAAAGCCTTAAATAAAATCGAGTAAGATTTTCAACATTTAGTAATATAACCTTAATAGATTTATAAGTAAGGGTTATATTTACTTGTAGAGGTATTTGTTAATATAACTTTACCAATCTTGACATAGAGTATTTGAACTATATGCTGTATTGACTTTTAATTTTTTCTATCAATGTTATTATCATATATGTCATTATTGCTTTTATTTAGATGTCTTGACATATGAATATTTTAATTTTATATTGACTTATAAATTCTCTGTCAAAGTTGCATTATCATAAGTCATGAAATAATCAATATAATTCATATATGTCATTATTCCTTTTAACTAAGTTTTATATGTCATAGTTACCCATTTAAATAAAAATATTGACATATACTGCCTTATGTCAAGGTAATATATGTCAATGACCCTTTTTCTTGTAGTGTATGGCTCTAATTCTCTTAAGGTGTAGATTAATTAATTGGGAGTCTAATTAACCTAGTTAAAGAGACCTAAGGAATTAGAAAAGTCTAATACTAGGTGGATTTCACTAGGAGGGGACATCAAACCCATTGGCGAGGATTACATGTGCGTAGGTGACTGTCAGGCTTGTCAGTAAGCTCATTGCGAGGAATTAGTGGCAGGCCAATAGAGCTCCCTGGAAAAATGTTGTTGAAAAGTATCGTGTGCTGCTTGACCTAGAAGGATGGCTTATGAATGGGGCTAATGCGAAGCTGGGAACACAAGTGGGATCCTTTGTACCTCGGACCAACCCAGTCCTAATTCATTCTTTGGGCTTTACCTGGAAGGCAGATCCTTGAGGCATCAATGTGATAGTAACCCTAGTTCCTCTATAAGTAGATTTTCCCCGGTTTTATTCAATTACTTTAGTTTTCACAAAGCAATCTCTGTTTTTGTTAGTTTTGTTTTTATTAGTTTTTAGAATTTTTCTCAACGTTAGTCTCAAATAGTGAACTAGCGATGTCGAGTGCTCAATCCACCATAAAACTTCACAGGTCCTTGAGTCTCGATTCATAATTGTGCGACCTGGCACTTGCGGTTAGCAACAATAGACGATTGGGATAAATAAAAAACTCCCATTTGCATCTCCATAGTGAGGTCAGATTTGCTGAAACCAAAGCCTGAGACTTTAGCTATATAATAACTTTTAAAAATCAGCAAACAAACCCTCTTCTACTTAATAAAAATAAGACTTTAATTTCCTTTGCTTTATTTCTATTTCAAAGTAATTAAATAATTAGATTATGATATAAGATTA
Organism: Tetrastigma voinierianum; assembly: GCA_016808115.1. Lineage (NCBI taxonomy): Eukaryota > Viridiplantae > Streptophyta > Magnoliopsida > Vitales > Vitaceae > Tetrastigma > Tetrastigma voinierianum. The sequence continues at coordinate 369,703 of JAEQBH010002993.1, read as the reverse complement.
CTCACCAAAGGGAAGAAAAACCTATCATAATGGATGACCCTAGAGCCACTATACCAACACTATGTGCTGGCTAATCGTGGTTTTTTTTAGGTCTTTTTAAATTTTTGTGCTTCCTCATTGTTAATTAAACCAACCACCCGGCATAGGACGAACCTGGCCAACTTGTATATTTTCCAATTTTTTCAAGAGCGTGACATTTACTAGGTGCTCAACGATGGTCCCTGGTCCTTTAACAATCTTATCCTTCTCCTTAAACGCTTATAGCTTGGTGACCAGGCCACACAGGGAAATCTGAACACGCTTGGTTTATGGGTGAAAGTCTATGACCTCCCTCTCGGTTTCATGTCCGAACAGGTTGTGTTAGCCATTGGCAACCATATTGGTACGTATTGTGAGTTTGGCCCAACAAATTTTGATGGCATTGCCAAATCTCTTATGCATCTTAAAGCGTCCATGAACATAATGAAACCGATAGTTTAGAAAATGAAAATCAACCGGGAGGAAGGGAGATGGAGTTGGGTTCGGTTCAAATACGAGAGGCTGCCTACATGTTTTTACTGTGGACTCCTTGGTCACCTAGAAAAGTTCTTTGAGAAATCTTTTGATCTCTCTCCCAACCCTTCTGAGATTCCATATGGGTTGTGGTTACGTGCCCCTCTCTGGAGATAAATTTCACTTCTACAGAAAAATGGCTTCGATTAACATCTCTGCCAAGGAAACATAATTCCGATGATGGAGGTCCAGACCCACGGGCAGGTGGCTTAACGACTCCGATACCACTTTCTCCAACCGCACCTGTGATGGATGATTCCAGAAATCAAGGCATGATTTGAGATAACCGCTCCATTACTGAAATTATGGAGAATCAGGTTGGCAATCGTCGTAGCGGTAAGAGGGTGATGCTAACAGCCAGAACCAGTGTGGAAAGTCAAATGGATGGTATAATTCTTGCTGCTAAAAAACGAAACGTACTGATAGTGGTTCTTTTACTGGTTTGGCCATTACGAGACCCATAATTTCCACATCCCCCAATTCTCCTTATGACTCCACAAACAGATATCCGGTGGGACCTGGAAGCCAGGCCCATCAAGGGCTATGACGACTCTCAATTGGAACTGTCGTGGGATGGGTAACTCACGCACAGTTCAGGTTCTTGTGGATCTAGTCCACCAAACACAGCCCAAGTTCGTGGTCCTGATTAAAACAATGGTGCATAGAGAGAAATTTGAATCTGTAAAGACTAAGCTTGGTTTCAAGGACTTTTTGCCGTTAATAGCAATCGCACTAGGGGCTAAATAGCGCTACTGTGGAAGGAGAAAAATAGCGCTCAAATTCTGAGTTTTTCTAATCATCACATTGATATTCAGGTGCATCTGCCGCATATGCAAAGTTTGAGACTAACTGGCTTTTATGGGTTTGTCGATCGCCAATCCTAGAGGGCTTCCTGGGATCTTCTACGACAATTGAGTCATCACTCCAATCTCCCCTGGTGCTTCATAGGGGACTACAATGATCTTCTTATCTCCTCTGGAAAAAAGGTCACAAACCTCATCCTAGTTGGTTACTCACAGGCTTCAACCAAGTAGTTCAAGATAGTGGATTGTATGATATCGGTATGGAAGGTCATCATTTCACTTGGGAAAGAAGATGGGGGTTCCCTGACTGGATTGAGGAGCACCTAGACCGAGCCTTGGCAACAGCATGTTGGTGCAGATTATTCCATGATGTGAAACTTTATAATATAGAAGCTCCGGCTTTAGACTATTCCACAATTTTGCTATAGTTCCTACCAGTACACTACATCCAAAGCCTCAACATTTCAGGTTTGGGACCTTTGGCTCTAGGAAACTGATTGCAAGGACTTGGTCGGTCGTATCTGAGAGAGAAATGCAGCCCTTCCACTCATGGAGAAAATAATTGTCTGCGGTTTTCAGTTGATGCAGCGGGAGATTCCAAAGCACGCCATTTCCAGTCAATAATTGTTCGTTAAAGAGAAAGTGAAAATGTTGCGCCCAAGATCAGATGTTGTGTCTTTATCTCAATATCATGTAGCCAGGAGAGAGTGCCTGCTCCTGCTCAATAGGAAGCTTTCTGGAAGCAAAGGGCCAAGCACTATTGGCTTTAAGGTGGCGATTGTAACTCTCGATTCTTCCATTTGGTTGCCTCGGCTAGGATAAATCTCCTGATCCTAACGGCCTTAATCCCAACTTCTGTAAACATTTTTGGGATACTGTTGGCACAGATGTTATGGCGGCTTGCATGACCTATCTTGCATCATTTGGTTCTCACAATATAGGGGTTTGCCACGGCGATGACACTTGATGAGTTCAAATTCCAACTCTTTGGTGGGAAAAGAGTCGGTCTTTAATTTATATCCTTCAAGAGTTTCCTGTTGAAGGATTGTAGTGCAAGCTCATCAAAAGGTAGAAGTGAACTCTCTATCCGCATGCAACAGTTATTTTCTTCATCCATAAGTTATATGTTTTGGTGAAGGTTGAACTTCAATTTTTCCTCACCAACAAGCAAGGTAATCTTCCCATGCTCTATATCAATCCATGCTTGACTTGTGGAATTTGGAAGGTGTTCCTATAGATGACACTTATTGGTCCTCTTCCATTCCCAAAGTCACAAAGTCAATAGGGAAATTAAACTTGTCAATCCCAACCAAAACATTTTCAATTGTTTTTCGTGGATGTTGCTTTTCAACTTGCCTCTTTTCTATAATAACTGCTTCTCATTGGCAAAGTTCATTCTTTTTCTCCTGTTGATGTCATCTTAGATTTCACGCTCCAAGGCTTCGAAAGATGCAAAGTTACATTCTCTTTTGTCTTCATCATTTATGTAGATTGGGGGTGGCCTTGAATATTTGCTCCTCTAGTGTATGGGCTAGTTGCCCTATTGAATTATTTAAATTTGTTGTCGGAGCTTCTTCATTGCTGACTTTATCTTTCATTTTGGCTTCCCATGCTTCACGGTCCTTCTTCATCTCATTCAAAAAGGCATAAAATTGCTCTTCATCATAAGATTGCTAGATTTGTTCTTGATAATTGTAACTTGAGCCTCCTTGACTTTGAAAATTTTGATTTCCATAGGAGAAATCCTCATATGTCCTCCAACTCGAATGATAGTAGCTCAGCATAATGTTGTGGGGTTGAAAGTAATAACCTCCATAGTAGTTGAGATAATGAGGTGCTCTTTGAGTTTGCTGGTCAATGAGGTTTGAGAGAGCGTCAATATTTTTTCTCAAGTGCAGATAGTCGCTCATCTATCGATTCATTGCTCATTTATACTAAGCACCTAAAAGAAAAATACAAAATAAAAGAAAAATAAAGGATACAAAATACAAATTAGAAACAAAAAAAAAAAAAAAAAATTTTTTTGCTGAGTGCAAACTTCTCTTTTGTAAAATATCAATCAAACCAAGCCAGTACCCTCCCCTGACAACGGCGTAGCTTGTTTCTAAGCGCAAGTGTGCCGGTCACCACACAGTAATAAAAGTGACTTTCTTTTAAAGAGCAGTATCGATCCATAGGAAGGTGTGATTTTAGTGAGTTTAGTACCTCGCTACTAAAGTCACTAACTATGTGACAGTAAGCTTTTGATAGAGTATAAAAATAATAAAAATAAAACTAAACAAAAACAGAATGCTTTGTGAAAATTAGAGTAATTGACTAAAAAGAAAACAACTTAAATAGGAACTAGGGTTGGTTATCTTCATTGATGTTTAAGATTCATTTAGATAAGGCTCGAGTTGAGTGAATTATAACTTAAGTTGGTCCTGGGATAAGGTACAAGGATCCCACTCTCTTGTTCCCCCTTATATTTTCTTACACTAACCACCTATTCATATTTATGTCCTTCTAGGTTGTTAGGGCAATATTTTTCTACGACATTTTTCCTTGGGAACTCCATTAGTCACAATTACGTCCTTGTAGTAGAGCTTCCCGGACTAAGCTCGGATTGGTCACAGTTACGTTCTTGTAATCCTCACTTAATCCATTTGGTATCCCCTCATAGTGAAATCCGCTTAATACTAGAAATTTCTAATTCCCTAAGCCTCTTTGACTAAGTTAATTCGAATCAGGGTAATGGATTCATACCTTAAGAAGAGTGAAAATAGGATTTTGGAGCTTAATCAAATCACAAAGAGGTACCTTAGTAAGAGGATCGAAGACTCGATTCTTAGCATGTATCAATTAACCAAAACCATAATAATCCAAGTATTAACACCAAATACAACAAATCAAGCATAAAACATCCAACCAAACTAAAGATTAAACTAATATAACATTAATCTGATAACCAACCCTATAGAATGCCTAGCCTAACATTTCAGCCACCACAACATCACATCTAAGACAAACATAAAGATGCAGAAATTGAAAAAATAGAAGGGATAGAAATACATAATAGAGTTTAAGCTGCTAGTAGCTTCTATCCTAAGCTCCACATTGAAATATACACTCCACAAGTTCGTGCTTCTAGCAATAGTTGATTATAAACCAAAGTCTTCACAAACCAAACATAAATTTAAAAAATCTACAGAAAACCTAATCTAAAAATGGAACAAAGCGTCAAGGAGAGGAGAAACCCTAAAAGAGAGCCTCCCTCTCTCAAAGTTCGAACTCAAATCATTAGAACAATTATAGTATTTATAGGTCTTGGAAAATGGGCCAAAGATGGGCTAAAAATAGAAATGTTGCTACTCCAGCCCACCGTCCTTCGTCGTGGCAAAGGATTCTTCACCGTGGGGAACACACGTGGCATTTTTTTCTTGCTCTTCTCTTCAACGCGGTCAACAGTAGCTTCATCATTGTGAACATCTTTGTTGTGGCGAGAAACACCTTCATCGTGGTGAACTAGAGACTGGTCTTTTACATCTTCTTGTTTTTATTGAGCCATGTGTCCTTCGCCTGTGAACCTCTTAGGCTAGGTGGCGGTAACCTTGTGATGGTGAACCTAAAGGTGCTATTGATTGACTATTTTCTATACTAAAAAAAATCTTGACAATGTTACCAAAGACTATTGTCTAATCCCCGAAAACGGTGCCAAAAACTTGATTGACTGATTTCTAATAGACCAAAAATTGATAGGTTTCTAGCACTACCACTAAGGACTATTCAATCCCCAGCAGTAAAGACCAAAAAACTTGTTTAACTATGTATTTAAAGACTATTTTATGCTATTGTTTATAATAATGCTATTAAAATTTGGTTTTGGTCCTAAGAATTACTATAAATTGCATAGTCATCTGAGTAAATAAAGTGGACTCACATGGATTTGGATATCGTACTTAGAATTTATTGATTAGAAAATCTAAATATCAACTACCCCTACTACTCAAGATCATCACTATTTGAACCTCTAAATGGAAGTTTGAACTGTTTAAAATAATCATAATGAAGTAATGTTTGATAAATGTTCTTTAAAGAAAGAAAAATAAAATCTAGTAGAATAAGAGATTTCTCTGAGTAGAAATAACAATGGGCTTAAAATCCGTGTTAGATGTTCATTTTCCACAGGGTTAAAAAACAAGTAATGTTAAGGACAAAAACTTTGGATTTGCCCGAGAGCAAGGTAGTATAGTCTTGTAATGCCTCCTGACACTACACATTTCGCTAATTAACCGACCATGTTCCTAAACCAGGTCGATGGGACTAATTAGCTACTTTTAGGATTTGTTCCTCTTTAAGATTTGATTGTTTTAACTGTACTTTACAATCATTCTTGGGATAAAGACTACTTATCCCCATAAACAGTAACCTGAACCTTATCTTATCTGATTGGTACCCTCGTCCATCGAATTTAACTAAAATGCCCTCTCTCCTTGATTAGAATCTTAGCTAACATAGGATTGAGATTATTTTATCAAATTGAGGTGAAACCTCTAAGGATTAAACTGATAGATCAGTAGGCGGCCCTTATGCCTCGGGAACACACCCATGCTGTCACCTAGGAGGGAACCTTGAAGTCAGAGGTTATAACTTCACCAATTGTTTATCAATGTAATCTTTAGAGTGCATTAGTTCAGTGAATATTAGCACCATTTGCACCTGATCTTGCTCTTTACTCTCGGGTCGTCCGTCTCTAGGTGTCACTCGGAGGATCCTTGAAATTGGAAACCTTGAAGTCTGACTCTTTACGAATCTGAGAACACTTATATTCAACGGCTCAATGCGGGGAACAATACGATTAAATAAATCCGAGTTTTCATACCCATCAGCATTTAAATCTGAATGAAAATCAAAACAACATGTTCACATTACGGAGAATCATCGTTCATGGCGATTGCAAATAACGATATTAATTGATCAGACAAATTCATTGAGGTGGAATCAAGTGAAATGCTTGAAATCGAAAAATATCGATTCCCACTTGAATTAGACAATGAAACTTGATAAATAATAAATTCAGCTTGAAATCCCGTCTCAGATCTAGTACTCTAATCCTAAAAAGAAAGGAAATAGATCTCGAAAATAAAAGAAAATTTTATCTGAGACGAACTACTCCCAAAAAACCACAAAACTTCTTTGAAATGGTGAAAGTTGCCACGGTCCTCACAGGGTTTATTTATGAAGCTCGGACATTTGGAGCCACAAAAATGAAGGCAAAATCACGAACCCGAAGCGAAACAAATCGCCATAATTAAACATGTCATGGTCAATGTCATTCTTCAATATATATCTCGAATCCCGGAGTGTACCGTGACAGTGATATGCGGTGTGGCAATTTTGGTCACGAATGACGGAAGGCGATGTAGGTAGTAGATGCGCGACGTGTAATTGTGATGTCACGACATTGCTTTGATGTCGTAGCTTATGTCGTGGATGAGGCTTTGTTCTGATGTCGCGACATTGAGTTTTGATGTTGAGACATTACCGAATGTTGAAACTTGGCGCCTTTGATGTCATGACATTGGATTACGATGTCTTATTTCTTTATCAGCGACATTGAAAACTCAATGTAGTGACATTACAAATCATGTCGTAAATCTACACGCCGATGGATGTCGACATTGATCACTGATGTCCGACATTCTTTGCTTTTGCTCCGTAATTCTTTTCTTTTTACTTATTTTCTTAATTCAGCCAAAACAAATGCGGGTGAAACCATAATTCACATTAAATTAAACTTTTAGAACCCAAATATACATAAAAAAATGGACTTAAAAATATATGAGTTTAGACCATCAAACTCCCCGAACTTAAAGTTTGTATCTCGAGTAAATAAAAGACTATTTGTTTTGTCGTCATGATGAAATTGATTTTTGGGACATTTTCATTTCAATCATCTTTTCAAATCAGATCAGCAATTGGCCCTCAATAGCATTTCAGTTGTGATATCAATTCTAATTAAGCTTCAATTTTTGGATCCTAAAAATTTTCAATTTAAACCCTTCAATAAAACAGATAATTCATAATCGATGAGCAGATTCTGGATCGATCCGGTGAGTGTGTTAGTGTATTTTGACTAGTTTGGGTAGCCTTATCGGATTTCATATACATAATGTTAGTCTCTTTTATAGTAGTGGGTCCTGAAGCATTGGTCATATCATTCTCCTTGTGTGGGCCTTAACCATGACCTTCGAGGATCAAATGAGGTCATTGGAGCTTGTGATGTATGTTTAGGGTGGGTAGATAATTGAATGAAGTGGGTTCAAATTTATTTATCTTATCTTCTGACGTGCACTTAGCCAACTTCTCATCATTCTTTATTTTGAACTTTCAAAAGAAGCACCCCAGGCTTGTTGCGGTACATCTTTCTTTATGTTTCACTATGGCTTTTTCTTCACTTCTATTTCAAATTTAGTTTCTTAATTAACAGAAGTTATTTTCTTGTCATTTGTTGAGTTGGGAATGGTCACGATGTTTTACCTTCTTAAGCTTTCCTCCCTTGATAAGCTTTGAATTGGTAGCTCCTTACCCGGTTGGTATTAGGGTGCAAATTGTAGAACATATAAGGACTTGATTACTCAGGAGGAAGCTCTGATCAAGTAACTCCTCATGAAGCGCAACAAGTATAAACTTCTCGGTTTTGTTGTGCACCTCTTATGTACATATTTTCTTAATTTCCTTTCCTTCCACATCTTTAATTCTTATCCTTCTTCACATTTCAAAAGTGTACTCCCCCAAACTTGTCCTCTTGATCATTTTTGTTGCACTTATTTTGCAATTTTAGGCAAACTTCGGTTTCTTTACTGAAATATCATATTTTAGGAAGGGTTAAGGTTTTTCTTTGTGACTTTGATAATGAAAATGACATTTAGGCTCAAACAATGTATTAAGGTATATGCATGTAAGCATATAAGGTGAAACTCAGAAAGGCTCAAACTATTGATGATGACTAAATCATTTCTGACCCAGTTTGTAATGCTAAGATTTCACCTTGAATAATAATCTGACAAGAAGTTCTCGACCTTTTAGACTAAGCAGTTGGATCAATAAGGTGTTCTAACCCGAAGCATAATTAACTTTCAAGGTATGACCCGATATTATCGACTTTAGTCATTTTTGAATTGTACTATTCAATCAAACTTGAATTATCAGCCTGATTAACATTAATGTCATTTAGTCTTTTGAGAATCTAAATTTTAGCTTACTTATTTATTACTTGAATTTTGCCTTACTGTTGGTTTAAACATATTATTTGTGCCCATTTACAGTTTAAATGTTCCATTTTGATCCCATTTAGTTTATTTCATCCATGATAAAACCTGAAACAACTCCTTGTGTTCATTCAACCAAAGAAGCAATTACAACTTCATCAACAATTTAAACAAAAATACTAAAAATTTTCAACCAAAGCACAGTTCTGCACAACTTCTAGAAATTCAAATTTTCTTATTTTTCAGGTTCTAGAATTTCTATCTTAATAGTTTCAACACTAATAATTATGCATTCAGTTCAATTGAATTCTCACTTATTCATCAAAGCAATACACAAATTCAACATTGATTATTCTTAATTATTTGCAAATTATAGAATGAAAAGGAAATAAGAAAGAAAAGAAGAAAAGACACTTGAATGCCTGCATTTGGAAACTAATATTCTAAATTTTAATTTGAAGTATGATTACGATGGATTGAATTACAAGGAGAGAAAGAGATACAATGGAGTTCATTTTCTTCACTCTGCTGACTTGGAGGGTTTTAAGTTGTAGGTTCATATTAGTAGTCATTGGGATGTGCCCAGAGGCGATAGTGTAATTATTATTGCTTTAACATTGATAATAAAGAGGCATTTCATTATCATCCTTACATTTCTAACGGTGATTTACTCCGCAGATAGTTGATTCCATAGCAATTCATCAAAATTGTGTGACTTGATAGTAGAACCATGGACTTTAAATGGAATACTATTCTAAATTGTCCCTGATTGTTCATTATTGGTGGAGTAATAGTGAATTAAGACTAGTATGGAGTTTGACTGATGATCATGTTCTCTTGTTTGTGCATATATGATATTAAAAATCGACTTATAAGTACGTGTTGGTAGACATTATGCGGATGGATCGATATGATACTACATAGTTATAGTCACAAGTACTTCTCATCATAATAATGTGTCGTTTGTCAGCCGACCTAACACCACCATGAGTCCACACATGAGGAGCTTTATGTTTTGACGACACGGTTCAACATCATCTATAATAGAATTGGTAATCTGAGCTATAGTTAGACATAAAAAAAATCATGTAGAGAACATGGGATTGAATGAAAGGATTTGTCCCTCATTTTAGAGAAAATATCATGGGCCCAGCAGAAGTGACAAGCGGGACCGCGTAACCCGCTGTCGTTCTCAGTGTATGGTTAACTAATAATCAATTGTATTTAATGAGGTTTACCAGGGTAGTAATGGATGTTTTTGGAATTCCCAGTCCGTGTATGTGCTCATTGGATATCAGTGAATTCAAAGATCATTGTTGTCATGGTCTTGAGACATCTTGGATGCATCTTAGTTGGATTGGGTGATATTCCTGTAAGACGCTTGATTGGACAAATGAGGTGTGAACTCAATTATGATGTTCATATTTGGACCTCTCAGTCATTCAAAACTCTGGCGAAACCGGATAACTAAAGGGCTAAATTGATTGACTGGACCCATGGATGATTGGTGTTTTCTTTGAGTGTGAGAAGGTTAGGGGTTTTGTGGGAACCTGACCAGGTGTTAGCACACTGGTTATCTCCATTTCGAAGAAGGCTCATTCGATGTGGATAAACATGAGGGTGGGCAAATGTGCGTCTTCCCGGTTCAACGAGGGTTTATTTGCTTTTTATGAGGCTGCAGAATAGGATCTTCCCGGTGATAATAAGGTATTCTTCTATCCTGGGAATCCATCTAATCAAATCATGTGGATCCTGGTCGGGTTAGAAAAAGCGAAATTTTAAATTTTTGGTTAGTGTATGTATGCTTAATCGCCGGTGAACTGGGTAGAGCTGTGAGATGGACTGAAATGAGAGATAGAAGCTTGTGGTCTTTCAGCTGTTCCATCTCCTGACATTTTCTAGGTGAACCATTCCATTATCCTAGCATTATACTTGTAACATCCCGAAATATACCCTAGCAGTTTTCGGACTTGTTTAGGGTATATTATAAGCTAAATGATTTTTGGGGAAATAAACGAGAACTGGGTGTGGTCAGGAGAACGAGGGTAAGTGGTAATTTACCATGAGGACAGGTAATAAACGAAGGATGGGATGCCAAAATAGAAATTTAATAAGTTATATGCAAACTGACATAAATCATAAGTTATATGCATTATGGAAATAGAAAAGATGGAATTGAGGAGTGGAATGAATGGAAGAACTTAAATCTAAAATGAGAAAAGTTAAAAAAGTCAAAATGAGTTTTTTATTTGGAGGGCCAAACATGGCCTTAAGAAATCCATGTTTAAGACCAAGAATTGGTCTCATTTGGTAGAGAAGAGGAAGAGCAAGAAGAAAAAGAGGAAGAGGAATAAGAGGGAGGAACGAATCAACCGTCAAGCTAAAAAGGTATGGAACTCTTAACAGTAATTATGGATGCTTGGATTTTTGTAGTGGAACTTTGGATTTTGTATGGATTACATGGAATTGTAAGCTTTATATGCTTAAATGCTTGTCCAAACCTAGGGTTTTGATTGATTTGCATCTCAACAGTTCTTGAAAATACGACCCCGCGCTAATTATAGAATAAACAAAGTCCTCTCCTTTAGAGGATGGTTGATTAATTGAGTCTTTGGAGTTGGGTTTTGGTCAAACCTAACTAACACCCATCATCATTTGGTTTGTGTGGGTCTTAACTTATATTAGAAGGGTTTTGAATAAATCATGATGGATTTTTGAAGAAAGATATGAAATTGAAAGAGAAATTGAATAGAAAAGAGATTCCAAGATGAATTTGGAATTGTTTTGATGTGTGTATGAGGTATAGAGTTGATTGGAGTTGAAACATATGGAAAAATGTGAGAAAAGCTTTGATGGTACTTTAGGAGAGTCTTAGGTGAAGTTAAGTTCCTCTGGGTGGGAACACTTGGTCATTTTTGGCGAGTCGATCTAGGTAGGAGTGGTTACCAGTGAACGTTGCAGTTTTCTGTTCTGACCAGTTTTTCGTATTTTGGCCGCCTTCCTCATTTCTTATCCACGATTTGAGTGATTCAAGTGGCTAAGTAAAATAGACTTCAAGAGAGAACCAAACTTAAGAGAAGGAATCGTCAAATTCTGATCCTAAGTGATCTAAAAATTCACTCAAAAGTGGGGCCGTATGCAAATATGAAATTCTGGTTCCAACTTTGAACATAGAAATAGTCAGGGTTGTTTGGACGTAACTTGAGTTTAGTGCTCGAATGGGTGATTCAATTGGAATAGAACTCTTAGCACCTTAGATTTAGTAATCGTATAAAGGACATAGTGTCAAAATATAAAGTTAGAACCCCGGAAAAATTACGTAATACGAACTTCTGTTTCTAAAGTTGTAATCAGTGGCCAAACTAGTTGTAGAAAAGAAATGTAACTTTAATTTGGATGATCGATTTGGATTGATTCAATTCCTAGTAAAATAGATTCATAAAGAATGAGAATATATGAATGAGGTGTGATCTCATAGACATCATACTTCACAAAGTATGAAGTACCCATAATAAGCATGAAACAAGAAAAAGTAGAAAATGAAAAATGTAAAGATAATGTTCATGAAACATGTGAAAATGATTATGGAAAATGAAAGTAACGAATTGGTATGATTGTGAACATGCGGAGGGCAATATATCATGAACACATAATGTGGTTAAGTGATATATGATTATTATGCATATAACTGGAAAATGATATGAGTAAACGAGTATACGTAAATGGGTATATGAATGAGTATACGTGATTGAATATGTGAATAAATAATTTATGAATAGTATACATGAATGAGTATAAATCGATACGTTTATATTTGAGTGTATATGAATGAGTATACGTGAATGAACCGTGAATGAGCATTTATGAATGAGTATCGTGAATGAATATGTAAATGGCGTATAGAAATGTGTACATAGATTGCGTATATCTTTGAAAGATAATCTGAAAGTGATATTAGAATTAAAATGTGATTATGATCGGTTATGAATGTTAATTTGTAAATATATATGTATATATATTGGTTGAATAATTATTGTTGAAATATGCATCTGCATTATGCATGTGTGCATATATTTGGGCAAATAAAAGCGAAATGCATAAAGTAAGTGGATGATTAGTACTCATTGATAATGACGGATTCTGTGAATTGCGTCGAAGGTAGTGTTAATCAATGCGAAATCATTGCTAATGAATGACGAGGCGGACGGGATTCTGGCTGAATCTGTCATGAATGTCGACTTCTATAGCCATATGTGAGACGGTGATAATCAAATGCGAAATCACATTGCTAATGAATGGCAGACGGGGCGGGATTCACGGCTGAATCTGCCATTGACTCATGGAAACTTCTATAGCCGTATGTGAGACGGTAATAATTGAATGCGAAATCATTACTAATGAATGACGGGGCAGAGGATTCTGTTGATACGGCATCATGAATGTGAAACTATAGCCATATGTGAGGCGGTAATAATTGAATGCGAAATCACATTGCTAATGAATAATGACAGGACGAGATTCCTGGCAATCACAATCGTGAATGTCGAATTCTATAGTCATATGTGAAGCGGTATGTGAATGTAGGAAATCACATTACCTACAGACCAATAAGCAGTAGGGTTCTGGCCAGATCTAGTGGATGTCGAATTCTATATAAACATATGTGAGATCACAAGCTGAAAAAAGCGATGGTGATTAAAAGTCATGTTTGTATAGTATCTTTTACATTAGGACATAGTAAAAGGCATCATTGAAGTAAATGCATGTATTAAAAGTGTGGATATTCTGGTGTTTTGAATTTGTAAATGGTCATGCGTACCCAGAAGGGAAGTGATTTCTTGAGTAAGAATTGAATAATGAATAACATAAACAACATGTTTTGGAAAGATAATTGAAAATGTCGAATGTAGGGCTCAGGTTAGTTCATGCCGGTCAGTCGAGTTGAGATCAGCGACACTTTTGAAAATTTAATAAGACAAAATAAATGTTTTGATTGAAAGCTGATCGAGATGTAGAGCTCCGAGCTTGGATGCCAGCCCAGGGTGAAGTAGAGGTCGGTCATGACTTACCTGCTTGAAATAAAAATTAAAAATAGCAAATAAAATGTTTTTAACGGGCATCCCAGATCATGAAACTTGAAAATTCTAACGGGGAGTTGATTAATAAACGGCGTGATAATAGTAAGTCTAATATGTATGGGTATTAGTTTGATTGTGACACTATAGTTATTTATGTAACAGATATGGTTAAATTTTATTTATATATGAATACGTTGTTTGAATATGATAGAGGATATGTGATATATGCCATACATGTAGTAGATATGAGTTACAACTTTGTAAAAGACTTGACACGGGGAAGTGATATAGACAAGAAATGATAAGGAATACGAAAAGAATAAAATCTCATGTATAATATGAGATGAGTTAGAAGTGATAAGAATAGACTTTGTTATTTGCATAAGTAAAAGTAAATGTAAAACTGATGACAGAGGTGTGTGTGGTCGTTGACCAGCCATATGTTCCTTCAGCGTAAAGCTTAGCACGGGTGTTCAATCAGTGGAAGTCTTTGAAGAGGAGATAAAGAGGACGGGACATTCCACACCGATCTCTGAGCTACGTCTCGAGATGGGTGCTCACGGCTTGCCTATTAAGCGATCTCGATGTTTGTATTAGATATGTATATATATGTGTATTTATAATGGACAATAAATCATGAATAAATTTTTAATGGATACCCTTGTAGGTGGTAGTTCGTGGTATAAATGATTGTTGGTTATAAAATAAGGAGTCGGTATGGTTTCGCACCGAGCACCGGTTTGGACTCACCAATCGGGTGAGAGCAGGGAATCGGGCGTGTGATGTAATCGACTCATTTGTTCCCGGTGAATTCAGTGCATTCTCAAACTCACCTTAGGCATTGTACATTCTAATCATATTAGCATTCACCATGTCCAGGATTTTTGTTCATAGCTTCTCCTTGTAATTCAAGGAGGCTTTAAGTTCTTCATCCCTCTTTTGGATGGTGGCCCTAATTTCCTTTCGGTGCTCCTTGTAAAAGTACCCAAAGGCATCTGCCTTTTGAAGCATATTCTACTCCATCTCCTCTCTCTCTAATCTCCAGGATCTTCAATAGCTCCTAGTCCCTCTTCAACTGCTCACTTATGAAAGCTTTCTCTCTTCTTATTCTGCTCATCAAGGTGGTTGTCCCTCCACTTGATCTCCTTTCTTAGCTGCTCATCTCATCTTTCATTTCTTTCATCAAAATCGGCAGCTTAGAAGTGTTGCTTTCTTAAGCTTCAACTCTTTTGCCTCTTCTTGGCTCTAATTTGGCGGTGTTGCTTCTAAGTGGGGAAATCTAGGCGCTCTAGTAGGCATGCCTTCCTCTTCTTCATTGTTGCTCTCTTCTATAGGTTCAGTTATAGGGACTAGCTCCCTGGGCACTTCTATTGCATTTGCCCTCTTCCTCTTTATGTTCTTATCTCTTCTCTCTCCCTCTTCACCCTCTACTAGACCTTTGGTGATTTTAGTGAGAGTGAGAGGAGGAAGACACACCCAAACACTTTTCCTCTTATTTCATTGAATGTAACACCTCCTTGATACCTGAAGAGTGATCGACGAGGGTGGGGATATTTACAAAATTGGCTCACCAGCATAGTCCAAGATGGACTCTTAGATTATCTTCCCCACATTCAGTGTAAAGCCCTTGACCAGCGCATACAAAAGTAATGCGCAGTCCTGTCTCACCGTGGAGAAATGCTTGGAGGGCTTAAAAATAGAGTTAATGATATAAACCAAACCTTGTTGATTTAAGTGAGGTCTCCTCGGTTCAGGTAGGCGTTGGAGATGGTCCTCGTCTTCTGCCATTCTCCTTGTCCTTCATTCAGTTCCTTGGCTATCTCTCTGTTGGTTGATCTTTGGGGGTTAAGAGATGACCGCTCACTAAAGGGACCCATCTCCCCATACGTAGCATGTCGGAGTTCTTTTATCTCGAGATTAGGCGTAGAGGAATTATTTCCTTTGGGGCCCTTCTTCCCGGCTCCATATGCTTGCTCATAATTTCCTAGCCTCTTTGTTCAATTTTCTTAAATCTCGGCTCCATATGCTTGCTCATAATTTCCCGGCATAGAACTATTTTCTTAAATCCTCCATCTTCCACAAACCCACTAACCGCTAGAATCTTCTTGTAACCTTGTCCCTTTGTGGAACCTTCAAGCCTACTCACACAAATCTCTCTCATTTCTTCACTCACTTCTGGGAGATCTCTGGTTCTCTTGTTGTTCGGCTCTCTCTCTTAGCACGTCCTCTACGATGTTTTCAACTATCTTGTTTAGGATTAGGAGGATTAGGAGTTTTATTTGAATTAAAATGAATTTGGTTTAGCTTAGGGCTCTGAGATTGAGTTTAGTTTAATTGAAAGTACATTAGTGTTCCTTTAAATAGACAGGTTGCCCTAAGTGCAATGTCGCGACATTGAAATTTTTTTTCAAGTGATTCAACTCAAAGTCTCGACATTGCCTTGATGTCGCGACATTGATAGAATGTCACTCTTGGCTTCTTTTCTCTATAAATGCAATGTCGTAACATCGAAATGTCTATGCCGCGACATCGGGGGCAATGTCACGACATTGAGTTGAATATCGTGACATGGGAGAAATTTTTGAAGTTGATGTCACGACATTGTTGTCAATGTCACGACATTGAGAAGGCATTTTCCTCTTCCCGATTTCTACTTGTTTTCCTCATTTTATTCATTTCTGCATATTCCATTCAAGCTCGTGAATACAAATCTAACTAAATTAACATTCGATTCATGTATGAATGATCGAGCTTCGATTTCTCATTGATATATTCTATGTCAAAATAATTTTGTCTTTGCAAAAAATTATCATTCAAACTAAGTTTTAACAAATGAGCAATGAAGCTATAAATCCACAAATAAAAAAATTTACACTCCCATAAACTTATGTCTGATATCCTCGAAAAACGAGTTAGGAAAAAACTCACTTTGTAGTAAAGCTACCTTAGCATCAAATTTGGTGGAAGTGCTTCCATTTAAATTCCATAGATATTTGCAGCTTCTTTATCTTGAAATAAAACAAAATCCTGACTATCATAAGTTTCAAATAACTAAAACAAAATGACTCTATCAACTAAACTATTTAAAACACCTTGAGATAAGAACAAAATCTGCCTTTATCAAATAAAAATATAAGAAAATTTCTTGAGGTTTCTCAGTAGATAAATGGTTATGTATCTTAACTAGACATTGTAACATGATGTGTTCTCTTTTTGTAATTCTTTCTATCTCTTCCTATTATGAGTTTTCTTCATTTAGAATTCCTCTAAGGTAATGCTTAAATCTTTGACCATTCACGTTAAACTCATTTCTTGAATTGGGTTTCAGTGTCACTGCTCCAAAGGGTGTAGTTGCAACTACTATGTAAGGAGCACTCCGCATGACTTAAGCTGCGGGAAAAGTCAAGTCTTGAATTTTACATTGGGGACTTGCTCTCTTTGCTTTGAACTCTTTCTCATAATCTTCTAATCATGTCATTTCTTGGTCTTTATCTTTGTAGATTCTATGGCATTACCATGAGGCTTCATTTCTAGGCTCTTCAGTTCATTATCTGATGTGATCTCTTTTCATATGACTTGGGAAATCCAAGTTCATCTTCTTGATTGACCATATTGCCTTATATTAGTTAGAAAGGAGATGACAAGGCTTCCCAAATACTATCTTATATAGGGCATTCCAATGAGGACTCATAAGCGATTATATTTAAAAATCAGTCATCTTTCTTGACCGGTATTTACCTTTGTGTTTACTATCTTCTCCATTGGAAATTTGTGCTTACCTATTTGATTGAGGGTGTCATTAAATCATGCTGTGTTGACTTGTATCCACTTAAAAGTTTTGTTGTGACTTGTTTATAAAATGGCTTCCCTCATCACTAATGATTTATTCTATAGAATAAATCCTCAAAAGTATTTATTTGAATCAAACCATAGTATATTCTGGCATGTTCTGGGAACAAGCTATAGCTTCCACCCGTTTGAATGCATGTCCATAACGAGGAGAATGTCTGATTTCGAATGAGGGCGGGGAAAGGTCCCGTAAAGTCTATCTCAAGCGTTAAAGATGCACCATGGGATTCCTGCGAGCATCATTCTTGTTTATGTTGTTCTCTAACATTTGTCACAATGTTTCATACTTCATAACAGTTTACGAATAGAGGGTTGTGATAAAATCACGACTAGAGAATTTTCTGGCAATGCAATCTTCACGTAAAGTGATGTCCTCCATATAATTGATGCATGATATTTATCTAATATTTTAATTTGTTTGGCCTACGGTACACATCTTTGATAATAATTTGATGTCTCCTCTTCTAAAAGCGTGGTGTTGGTAACTTGATTTTCCGACAATTCACCAAGACCAATCTAAAGTCAATGGTGCCAAAAATTTGTGACTAATTCAAATGCCGAATCGAATCAGTTTATTTTGTTTTATCTTTTGAAATACCTAACGGCGATCTTGCCATAAATTTGTCATTGTTTAAGATTTGAAATTTATCATGCATTGGATTTCTCTATTTTTAAAACATATAAAAATGAAGATTGGTCTAAATTAAATATTTATAGTGCAGATTAAGTCTGGTAAAATTGGACGAATTAAGTTAGGTTATGGATTCAGGAGGGTAAGTAGAGAAGATCTAGATCAACTACTACTGCTCAGATCCTCACTGGCCCAGACGATTTCTAAAAATGATTAACTAAACTAAAATGCAGAGACTGAAATAACAAAATAAGCTTGATAAAAAATCTTGAGGAAATACGCAGAATTGTTGAAATGTAATCCATCTTGAGAATAGGATCGATGATCTGAATTTTGCGACCAGGTTCTTTAAAACATATATTTGTGTAGGTTTGAATCTAAACTTGTTGAAACGGTAGTATGGTTGGATTCCTCAGTACACCTATACATTTCACTAATTAGATAACCATGTTCTTTTCGGGACAAATGGGTCTGTCGGTTACTTATGTCATTGGCCTCTTTGATCGATACGTTTTTCTTTTCGACACTTCTAAGTCATTTAACCTGGGGAATTGAAGTTTTGCTTGCCCCACAGAGCAAGTTATGCAGACCTTCAAGTAATCGATACCACGATACACACCAAGTTGGTCAAATTCTCCTGCCATGATTAGAATCTTAGCTAACAAGGGATCGAGCTTGTTCTGCCGAGCTAAGACAACAGCTCAAAATCCAACTAATTCTCACACCAAGAGTAAATTAGTGATCTATAAGACTAATCATTCAGAGTTCATTGGTTCCATAATATTAGTCTAATATACCCCCAAGTAATTGCTCCATACTCTCAGGAATCTCCATCTCTGCGTCACTTAGTGGGCCTCTTTGGAAATCGAGCCCAGAATCTGGCCAGCTTACGAGTCACATTCTTAGTATTATGTGATTCGCTTACGAATATCTGGAATTAAATCAATCCAGTTCTAAAAACCCAAAACAATCATTTAAATGCTCTGACTCATAGCAAGCTCAAGCCTTCTTCAACAAGAGCTTAGCCTTCCATAAGCGGACTCGACTATCAATGACTAGATGATCGGAAAATTCACTAAAACTCTGATGGCCCGAAGAAAAAGAAGAATTCGAGAAAATTTCTAGAAAACCTAAAGTTCGGACACGTGGAACTAAATATTCATTGATCTCGACTCAAAATTACAACTCATATCCCTTATTCCAATTCTAAAGGGAAAATAAAAGACATGAAAAATGAAAATGTAAAATCAGAGAAAAGTAAAAATTCTAACTTTACTATTGTAACCTTCATAGTGATAACTAACATTTTAAAAAGTCTCTCCCCTCTTTTACACCTTTCTGAATATTTATCGTGATAAATGATCTTTGGGCGAAATCAAAGGAGAAAGATGGCGTAGAGTTTCGTTATAGGCCCATTTACCACTTTTAACCGACGTTACTATACAATGTCGGCGACATAGCGACCTTTATTAGTGACATTGGTAGTCATGTCGCGACATCAGCGGTCATTTTTGTCGTAGGCTATTGGCTTGTGTCACAACATTTCTTCATCTTTGCCTTTTTGTCAGAGTTTTTGTAATGAATAAAATAAATGTCGCGTGAATTTGATTGACTACAGTTTATATTTGTTTGCTACATGGGTGCGCTGCTTTGCCTTTAGTTATGTCGACATATTTTCTAATGTCACAATATAGTTTCAATGCACCTTGCTGTTAACCTTTGAAATGTTTGTACAACATAAAAATCTTATTGTGAAAAACTTAACATAACTTATTTGCCGGCTCTGTCTGTTTGAATAAAGTTTGTAGCGTATGCAACAAACTCTTCCTTCTACACATTTTTTATGTTGCGACAAACAATTTCTATGTAGCGACAAAGTTCTCAACCTTTAGCTTGGTTTTCTATCATTCCGTAAGTTTGGATTATCGCACGTATGCTGAAGCGCCGAAGCTTGGTTTATGTCGACATATTTCAAGTGTCGCGACATACTTTTCACTTTTCTGCTCTAACTGTGTCGCGACAGACTTCGAAAATGTTGTGACATATTGTTGTTCTCTTCCAAGGGCTCTTCTCAATAGGTGTGAAATATCGCGACATTCTCCCTTTGTTCTTTGAATTTGTTCAATTGTAGAGCATATGCTGCTTGCCTTTCTATTGCAATGACAAATTTCTGTGTTGCAGCCGAACTTTGATTGTATTCGATTAATGGCATATACATGATTGTCACGACAAAGGATTTCTTAATGTAGTGACAAAGTTCAATAGAATTCTAAGCATTTCTCTTGTTATCATGACATAAAATTATGATGTCTTGACATAAATTAGTTGTCTTACCTAATGCACATGTCACGATGAACAATAAAATCTTAATAGTTCTTTTATTTACAAAGGAATTCTACTGATTCTTTGTTGAGACAGAGAATATGTTGTTGTGATAATCTTCTGACCATTTGCTCATTTCTTTGTCACGACAACTTTTCGTTTTGTCACGACAATAATCGCTTCCTACCTTAGCCAAATTTGCTGTTTTTTCTTGCTTTTCTGCTTCTTTTCTCTAAGATCCTGCAAAACACAAATTTGGGTGAATACTCCATAATTTGGCATTAAAATTAGACATTAAGGCTTAAAATATTCATGGAAAATGGGCTTAAAATTAGATGAGTTTTAGACTCATCAGTCATCCCATATGTAAAATCTGGCATCAGTCCTCAACTTTCTTTTCTACTGGTAGTTGAATTATGGTGGCATAATTCCACAGGCTAAGTAATTCACAATATCAGCATACCAGGGCACTTGAACTGGCATCTAAAAAAGCTGATCACCAGGGAAATTTTCTTCTATTTCAGTCCATCTTTCCTTTTTAGAAGGCTTTTCTAATCTTGACAAGTAATTTGCTATCACATTTTTACTCCCCTTATTGTCCTGATTTCCCAAATCAAATTCTTGCAGCAATAATGCCCATCTGATAAGTCTTGGTTTGACATCTTTCTTTGTGATCAGATATTTGATTGCTGCATGATTAGTGTGTATGATGACATGGGACCCTAATATGAATGACCTAAACTTTTCACAAGCAAATACCATTGCCAGCATCTCCTTTTCTGTAGTTGAGTAGTTCTCTTATGCCTCATTAAAAGTTTTTGTTGGCATAGTATATGGCTCTGAAAGTTTTGTCAATTCTTTATCCCGACACTGCTCCCATTACATGGTCACTAGCATCACACATGATTTCAAAATCTTTGTTCCAGTCTGGTGTTGCCATGATGGGAGTTATAACAAATCTAGATTTTATTTCTTCAAATGTAGACCTGTAGGAATCATCAAATTCAAATTTATGCTTTAGTGAATGCATAATGTAATTACAGAAATTTTTGAAGTCCTTTATAAATCTTCTATAGAATCTAGCATGTTTAAAAAACTAATCCCTTTGGCGTAATGAGTGGCATTAAGTTTAAATCACATAAACCTTTTCTTGATGCACTTACGAGTCATTCTGAAATTTTATGCCCCAGACAATACCATATGTTACCATAAATGACATTTTCCCGATTCGAGCTAAGTTTTTGTCTTGGCATCTCACAAGAAGTGCGATTTAAATTTTCAAGCAGTTCTCAAAAATGGATCCATAAACTGAGTAGTCATCAATAAAGATTTCCACAGCCTCCACAAAATCTGAGAACATGGACTTCATACACCTTTGAAAGGTGGCTGGAGCATTACATAATCCAAATGGCATCCTTCTAAAAGAAAATGTGCCATAAGGACAGGTAAAGGTGGTCTTCTCCTGGTCCTTAGGGGCTATGGAAATCTGATTATATCCAGAATATCCATCAAGAGAATAGAAATGAGAGTGTCCTGCCAACCTGTCCAGCATTTGGTTAATGAAAGGCAAAGGATAGTAACTCTTCAGTGTGGTGTTCAATTTTATGTAGTCACGCATGCCCTCCATCCCGTCACGCTTCTTGCCACTAATTCATTATTCTCATTTATGATGACTGTGAATCCACCCTTTCTAGGAACCACATGAACTGGGCTCACCCAAGGGCTGTATGAGATTGCATAAATAAATCTTGCATTAAGCCATTTAAGCACTTATTTTCTGACAACTTCTTTCATAACTAGGTTCATCCTTCTCTGATGTTCAATTAGTGTTTTTACATTCTCCTCCAAGAGGATTTTATGCATGCAAATTGATGGACTGATCCCTTTCAAGTCTTCCACTGACTAGGCTATGGCTTCTTTATACTTTAGGAGAATTTTAATCAATTTATGCTCTTCTCTTCAAGCCAAGTCGATACTATAATTAGCAAGTTGTGCCTTTTCAGCCTCCAAGAAGGCATATTTCAGGTGTTTGGGTAATTCTTTTAGAATTAACCCCTCAAAATTTTTTTCTATCTCCTATACCTTCTCTTCACTACTACTTGAATTTTCTGCATACTCTTCATTCAGATTTAAAACTGTTTCTTTTAATTCAACACTAGCATTAAGACATTTAGTATTAAGATCTTCAATATACTAGAAATTTATCATATTTTCATTCATTGAATCTTGATTCTACAATCATCAGTCAGTTCAAAACTGATAGGAACTACATTTTCACAACTCTTACATTTAACTTTTTCAAAATCAAGCTGCTTCAAGCTCTTATTCAGGTTGAAGTGTACTTCTTCATCTCCTACCCTACCAAGTGGAAGCCTTCTTCATCAATCAAGGCCGCTTCCAATGGCAAGGAAATGGTCCTGCCAAAACGTATGGAACTTCTAAGCTTGTCTTCTCCTCAATATAACACAACAAAGCTCACGTGGAAAATAAATTTTTCGACCTCGACCAATACATCTTCTAGTATACCCATATCGGTTCATAGTTCTATTTGTCGTGAGGGAGTAACCTCCCCAAACTAAGTCTTTCACCATAGATACAGTATTAGATTGATGCTTGCTCCTCGACCATGAAGCTCTTCCAAACTCATAGCTTCCTATACAAGGCGGAATGCGAAGTCTAATGATCTCTGTGATTAAATTTGGCAAGTTCTTTGAATTACCGCATTGCAAGTTGTCGACATGTTTACTACTCCTTCTTTCCAAAATTCCTTTTCTTGCCTAGATGTCCTTTCATGAGCATAATGAGGCATTTGAGACAATGCCTCAATAAAGGGAATGTTAATCCTAATTCTTTTGAATCAAGCTCAGAATTTAGCAAACTGGTCATCCATACTTGACTTCTTCATTCTCTGAGGGAATGAAATAGGAATGTGATAGGTCTTCACTTCCTCCTTATTTTTCAGTTTTTCCTCCCCAGTTTGCTATTCTTTTTGCACCTCCGATTTCACTTTCAATTGTTATTTTTGAATCGCTCAAATAAGTTGTTACCAGCTTCTTCTCGCTTCTTCTTTCTCGCCGCTTCTTCTCTTCTTTATTTAGTTCTTTCCACCCTAAGTGTTGCACATGCCTGGGATTCTCTCGTGTCACTAGGGAAAGAATCCCTAGATTGATTCCCGTATAATAAATAACTACCCTACCTATGTAACACCCGAATATACCTAGTTTTTTTCGATATGTTTAGTGGTATTTTGTAAGTATAATTGAATGTTTTGTGATTTAAATGCGAAACATGGAAATCGAGAAACTGAAATTTTATTAAAACATAAGGACAAATTTGTAATTGGCAAAAAGGATATGAAAGTCATAAGATAAGAAGAGTGTGGGCTAAATTAGAATATAGCATAAGTTGATTTGCAAAAATAAAGAAATTTGAGGACCTATGTGCAATAAATAGAAAGATTAAGTATAAAAAGAGTGGGAGATAAAAAATAGCTCATTTTTGTTTGGTCTCCAAAGGAGGGCAAACCGTGAAGAAGGGAAGAAGAGAGAAGAAGAGATAGCAAGGAGTAGTCGCAAAGGAAGGTAAGGATTTCTTTAAGTGATTTTGACTTTGGAATACGGAATCATGTGTATTTTGGACCTTGGTAGGTTTATGGGTTCTAAACCTAGGTTTATTAGAAATTGATCCTAACCCTAGATTTGTATGAAATTGAGCTGGAAAAATTCCCAGCTCGTTAATATAAGCATGGAATCCCTAATTTATGTTTTTGTATAAGAATGGTGTAATTTTGGTATGGGTTCTTGGACTTTTACCTAGGGCTCAGAGGTGAAGTTCCTAAACCAACATTACAAGATGAATATGGAGGGTTTTGATGTGTGCATTGAGTATTGAGTTGGTTTGGGAAATATATGGAAATGGGAGAAAACCACCATTTATGGGCATTTTGAGGGAGTCGGGTAATTTCTGCATCAAACAAAGGTGGTACCGGTACCATATTGATTGTTTGACTGGCACGCACCGAAAAGCCTGTGACCGTACCCAATGTTCTATTTTGGACTAGCGTTAGTATTTTAGCCATAACTTGTCATTTCTTATTCGACGGAGTAATCCAAGTGGCTACTGAACTAGACTTCAAGGGAGAACAAATCTCCACAGCCAGGTATCTTCAAATGCCGACTTCATTTGTCCCAAATTCACTCAGCTGGCTATGTGCAAGCCAATTTCGTCTGGTTTTGAATTACAGAGTAGTCCCGGGTTGTTTAGGACATATCTTGAGATTCTATATTCTGAGCCTGCAATTCCAGCTTGAAAAGAACCCTTATCACCTTAGCTTCAAAGGAGTACAAAGAACTAAAGGTCGATATGGAGTTAAGACCCCTCGAAATGGGTATTTCAAATCATCCCTGTAATATGGGCAAATGACTAGTTTTAAATAAAATGCTAACTTGAGTTTGGATGATCAATTAATGATTCCACTTCTAAGTAAAGTAGATTCATGAGAACAAGAATGTTGCTGAATGATGGGAATACATAAAAGCCATCGATAAGTATTGAAATGCCAATTGCAATGTATGAAATGCAAATATGTGAAATGCAATATGTATAGATGTGTTCATGAAACATGAACATGATATGAAATATAAAAACGAATTGAAACATGAACATGAACGCAAAAAGTAATATGCCATGAACACAAATGTGATAAAGATAGGTTATGAGTTCAAAAGATATGATAGTATGACTACCTAGGACCTAATAATGAATGATGCTGGACGTCTGACCTGCTTCAAAGACTTCAAGAAGTGCCACGACACTCGCTACGCGGGCAGCATGTTCGACGGCGCACGACCTGGGCGCGCCACGACACTCGCACGCAGGCGCACGCTCGGGTCTAAGGTTTCAAGACTCTCGCTAGTTAAGCACGACACTCTGCCACGCGGCGCATGTTCCCCGACTTCCGTTTAAGACTCCTCGCCAAGGTTACGACACTTCGTAACGTGCGTGCACGTCTGATCAAGTGCTTGGCACTCGCTAGTGCTACTAAGACTGCTACACAGGCAGTACACTCTGATCTAAGGTTTCTGCACTCCCCGCTGCTACGACACTTCTAAGCATGCGGGCGTGTACGCATTCGTTCAAGATCACCATACCTGGTTCTCGTAATATGTCCATCTCATTCATGGTTCCCGCCTGTAAAACGACTATAGATATGTATATAAAAAGTACATGAATAAGACTCAGATGCTTAGCATATCAGGCGCATCAAATTGGGTACCATATGTCTCGATTTGTATAACAAAGTCATGAAACATGTAAAAGGAGACGAATCGTGATAATTTTAACATGAATATGTATAAGTCTGAATATGATTATGATATAAACCTATTGGATATGTTCTGAATCTGTATGAACTCGATATATGTATTTGATGTGATCTGTACCTACTACGGACTAATGTCCGTATCTGCATAAGTCTGATCTAACCTTGTATGTATTATGACTCTGATATGTTCCAACTTATAGCGCACTCCACGTGGTACTCTCAAGACATAGAAGCTCATAATCTCTACAAGAGATTTGAAAAGTATATGTCTATGATAAGGACAAGTACATGTATAAGATCTCATAAGTATATGAATCTAATATATAATAAATATGTCCTTCGGGAGATATGAACTAAAGATGAACCTACGGTACCTTCGCATAAGAATAAGTCCCGTGAATACAAGTATAAGATCTGCATGCGATATGTTCCAGAATACAAGTATAAGATCCGAAATATAAGAATAAACTCTGTAATACAAGTATAAGATCCGTAATACAAGTATATGTTCCGTAATACAAGTATAAGATCCGAAATACAAGAATAAACTATGTCATACTAGTATAAGATCCATAATACAAGTATATGTTCCGTAATACAAGTATAAGATCCGAAATACAAGAATAAACTCCGTAATACAAGTATAAGATCCGTAATACAAGTATATGCCCCATAATATAAGTATAAGATCCGAAGTACAAGAATAAGCTCAGTAATACAAGTATAAGTTTCGTAAGACAAGGATATGCTCCGTGAGTAATAAGTATAAGATAATGGCACCAAGATAAGTTTTGTACGCACGGTACTTCGAATAAGAATAAGCTCTGTAACTCCTATGGGAGATCCAAATAAGCATAAGTCTGTTATAAGTATAAGTAATCGATATTCATTATATGAATGCATGAAAATTCTGGTATCTCGCATTATATATTTTAAATGTGTATATGCATAAGTCATATGTTTCCCACTAAGCGTGAAGCTAGCACCGGTTTTTAACCGTGTAGGTACAAGATAAGACGTCCGAAAACTTCTCCAAGATACCGCCGAGCCAAGACTTCTAGTAGGGGTTCACTACATGGTAGGTTCCGCGCTCCGATTCAGAATGTAAAAGTACAATTTTTGTATATGTAAATGTGACTTCAATATATGTGTATAGATTTCTATGGACACCACCCAAAGCAGTAGTTCTTTTGTATATGTAAATGATTTTTGTTATTACGAAATTATTTGTATGGCCCACTGTGTACAAGTTCAAATTCTAGAAAAAAATAAAAACAGTAAAGAGTCCTACCACTCTCTCGCGCTCCTGGGCCGTGACAACCTAAGTCTCGCATTCTTCGGGGATGCATTAGTGTTGGCCTGAACACATTTCAGAGCTTGCCTCGGGAATGTCGCTTGGGCCCCAAGAAACTTCTCGCTCATGTATATTCAATGCCTTATTCTTACCCATGAAGCTCAACATCTCGATCTCAAAAGACGGGGACCTCCTTGGGCCCTGGTTTTTAGCTCTCTGGCCACACTTGTTGCTACTATCCTGAAACTTTGTGGGACATAATGCTGCAAAATTTCTATACTAGTTTCTGGACCGCTACACCCAATTTCCATAAGAAAATTTCATGGTTTCTCGGGCGTGTGCAAGTTGGAAGGTCGTTGTCAGGGGCTTGAAGTCAGAGTTTACTACCATTCACATACTGAGATTCCTCCACATGATAGGGACCCTCATGAGCAACTCCTTATCAACTATGCATTTCTTCTCACCTCCTTCCACAATTCTCACTTTGTTTGCTGAATGGCTTCTTCTTTCTTGATTATTCATCATGCTCACAAGGCATCCAACTTTGCTTCCTATTGTCGATATCTTGTTAAAGCCCACTACATAACTTCCTCTCAATCCGTTGTTGCTTCCTGAAGCTTTAGATGGAGCTTTGTAGTTGCTCTTAGCCAAATCTTCTATGAGATGATTGGCCTCTTCAGCACGCTTTCTCTTGAATGAACCACATCAGGTTACATCAATGATACCTTTTAAAGTGTAGTTCATAGAGTGATAAAAGATATCCATCTGTGTCATTTTCTCTATGCCATGCATTGGGCACCTCCTCAGTAGCTGCTTGTATCTTTCCCAAGCATTGTAAAGACTCTCATATTCTTTCTGTTTAAATGCAATGATTTCTCCTCTCCTCTCCTCTATGAAGTGAGAGTAGGAGGGAAAAATCTACTCAAGTAAGCTTCTACCAGCTCCTCCCATGTGTTTACTAACCATATGGTAAGGACTCAAACCAACTAGCTACAATGCCCCTCAATGAAAATGGGAATAGTTGCAGCTTGATCACATCTGGATTGACCCAATTCAGCTTCATTGTATTTGCCATCCTCAAGAATTTGCCTAGATTCTCATTGGGATGTCTTGTGAACTAGTGTTGCTGAACCATGGTGATGAGTACAGGCTTCAACTCAAAGTTGTTTCGCTTTACGGTGTGTTGTCTGATCAGAATACTCATCCCTGATGATAGGTCTCAAGAAGTCGTCCATCATTCTCTGCCTCTAAGGTCTTTCTACTATTGCTAATGGCACATTCTAATTAGCTTCTCTTTCATCAGCCATCACTACTTCTTCTACTATTCTCACTTTCGTTCGATTTCTCAGTGTTCTCTCTAGCTCAGTGTCCAATGGTAACAGTTCTGTTTCTGGTTTTCTGTGCATGAAAGAATGCTTGAAATGATAATACATTGAAATCAAAGTGAGATAAGTAGATAACTGAAATGTATTATGATAAGCTCAATAATTGAATAAGTTACTGCAGTTAAAACTATTTTTTATTTTTTTTAAAAAAATAAATGAAAAAAGTCAAAACTAGCAACTCTCTTTTTGGTTGGAATATTGATCCAAATTGTACTTAACTCTACAATGGTTTCATAAAAACTCGCTGACTATTTTCTATACTAATCAAACTCTTGACAAGGTTACTAAAGACTATTATTGTCTAAACCCCAACAACGACGCCAAAAACTTGATTGATTGATTTCTAAGACCAAAAATTGATTGGTTTCTAGCACTACCACCAAGGACTATTCAATCTCTAGTAGTAATGCCCAAAAAACTTGTTTAACTATGTATTTGAAGGTCTGTCACGTTGTTTATAATAATGCTATTAAAATTTGGTTTTTGTTTAAATCACTGCAAGTGCACAGGTCATACAAGTAATAAAGTGGACTCTATAAGTCTCGAATATCGTACCCACAGATATTGATTAGAAAATCTAAAAATCAACTACCCCTACTACTCAAGATCATCACTATTTGAACCTCTAAATGGAAGTTTGAACTATTTGAAATAATCAGAATGAATTAATGTTTGATAAATGTTCTTTAAAGAAGGAAAAATAAAATCTAGTAGAATAAGAGATTTCTCTAAGTAGAAATAACACTAGGCTTAAAATCCGTGTTATGATGATCATTTTGCAGAGGATTAAAAAACAAGTACCGTTAAGGACAAAAACTCTGGATTTGCCTAAGAGCAAGGTAGTTTAGTCTTGAAATGCCTCATGACACTACACATTTCACTAATTAGCCGACCATGTTCCTAAACCAGGTCGATAGGACTAATTAGCTACTTTTAGGATTTGATCCTCTTTTAGATTTGATTATTTTTCCTTTCCAGTACTTCACAATCATTTCCAAGGACTAAACACTGCTTGTCCCCATAGACAGGGTAACACAAGTCTTCTCCAATACAATTGGTACCTCAGCCATCAATTTAACTAAAATGCCCTTCTCCTTGATTAGAATCTTAGTTAACACAGGATTGAGATTATTTTATAAAATTGAGGTGAAACCTCTAAGGATTAAACTAATAGATCAGTAGGCGGCCCTTGTGCCTTGAGAACACACCCTTGCTGTCACCCAAGAGGGAACCTTAAAGTCAGAGGTTAAAACTTCACCAATGGTTTATCAAAGTAATCTTTAGAGTGCATTAGTTTAATGAATATTAGCGCCATGTACCCCTAAGTCACTGTTCTTTACTCTCAGGTCTTCCATCTCTGTGTCACTTAGAGGGATTCTGGAAATCAGAGCACGGATACAACTCTTTCTAGGTACAAAATGCTTATATTTAGAATAGCTTAATGTAAGAACAATACCAATAAATAAATACAGTTTTCATACCCACATCAACATTTAAATATGTAAATGAAAATCAAAACAACATGTTCATTCCCAGAGGAAGCTCATCCTTTCATAACTGGATTGCAAATAACAATGACCAGTTGATCAAACAAATTCATTGAAATTGGAATCAAACTGAAATAACTGAAATCCAAAAAAAAAAAAAATCTAGATTCCACTTGAATTTAGATATAAATGAAACTTGATAAACAATAAATTCAGCCCGAAATCCTGCCTCATCCTCTCAGACGCCCAAAAATACCCTAGAATTTTATAATAATTTTATTAAATACGGTATAAAATCGAGCTAAACTCGGGTTTTTCCGAAACTCGATAAATTGTTAAATTGTGAAAAGTGAAATGAATATGTGAGCATATGATTAAATGTTATATGCTAAAGTGATTAAATTATTGAACCTGGAAATAACCCAAGTGAAGAAAGGCAAAAATGAAAATTTGTAAAATGAGGACCTAAGGGTCTAATGAGAATGAACTTAAATGCCAAGTGAATTAAATGATAAATGAAAGTGAAATGAAGAGTTAAGATGCCAAAAATGAGAAATGGGATTTATTGTGTAAGCTAAACAAGGTTTTAAGGAAATAAAGGCTTAAAGACCAAAAGTGGTCTAAGGGCTCATTTGCAAACGTTGAGAGCAAAGAGAGAGAGAGAAATCTGTGGTTTGGAAGGAAGTGATTTTGGTGGGAGATCTTCCCATTTTGGCAAGGCGATCAAGAAGGGAAGAAAAGGCTAGGGCTTCAAGTGCAAAGAGATTGAAGGTAAGAACCAAACCCTATATTTCCTTAAATGATGTCGGAAAGAAAACCCTATCCAATGGGTTTTGGGCTCATGGTTGGTTTGGGGATGACTTAGAATGTTGGGAGCGATTCCCATGATTTGTTTTGAGATTTTGAGTGATTTTGAGAAAATCACACAAAAGGAAAACTGGCAAATGACGTGGGCTCTTACAAGCAGCTAGCCGTAGGGAATCCCATGTCGCGGCGCAGCCTCTTTACGCCTCAAGATAGGTGCCCTCGCCTACGCTGAAGCTGTGGTGCCAAAATGGCACCTCGTGGCGTTATGACGTGGGGCCTTGCTACAATCAGCGCATGTGACACTGTTCATAGCAAGAATTTTTGTTGATTTTTGTTTTAAAAGCCTCGTATTCATACACCGATAGTTTAAGGACCCTAATAAATGATATCGGGGAATTAATAAGTATAAAACTAAGTGAAAACATACCCGCCGACGAAGTGAAGTCATTTCGGCGATATTTGTTAAATGTGATTAGTGCTAGTCACTAAATGTTATGTGTGTGGATTTGATGTCAACACTAACCCAGATTCAGATGGAATGAAAGACATAGACGTCAACCATTCTTTTCTCATTCTCGGCTTTCAAGATTTGAAATGTTTGTTCTATCTTCTCCTATTCTCGTTTCAAGATTTGAATTGTTTGTTCTAAATGTATAAGAAAAGCATATTGATTTGTTTTAATTTATTTGAGGCAATTGATTATGAAATGTTTGCATGTGAAAATTGCATGAGTATTGAAAATGAACTATTTATACAAATGTACATATTGTCTTGTATTTTGCTATAAAAGATTTGAAAGCTCTTTATAGAATGTTAACCGTTTAATTCGCATTAAGGATAGATTGATATACCAATAAGGGTCAAATTAGCAGTACTACGAACAAATGTATTGATGTGTAATCCGAACAAGAACAAATGAGACAAGATCGCATTTGTTCATGAACTCGATTTTTAATAACCAAATAAGAAACAAATGGGAGCGAACAAAGGTTATAAACAAATGTTTTTATACCTACCTTCACCAAATGATTATGCCGATGATTTGTGCCCCGTTTAGTTCACGAAAATTTTTAACTCTATCCAAAATTTAGAATATGAAAATTTTCAATGTATTCTAATCTTTAGTTTTCATTTTTAGAAAATATGTTTCCAGACTTGAATTTGGTTGAAATAAAAGAATAAGAAAACTGCTTTGTAAAACCATTTTCTTGAAAATGAAGTAATGAAACAATGAAATGTGTTTAAAATATAGGTTACTATTCACAATCCCAAGTGTTTTTGCGGAGCCCAATGAGAAGAAAATCAAGTGAAGATGAAAGGGGAAGAAAAGAAGAAAATAGACACAATCCCATAAGTTTTCGTTTTATCCTTAATCGAATTAAATCCTCGTGAGCCACTTAATTGAAACAAGGAAAATATGACATAACCGTTTTCTCGATTCATATATAAAATGTTTAAAATAGTGGAATTCATTTTCTTTGTTTTCAAAATTTGTTTTTGTCTGATTCAGAATTCAAACGTGTTTTCCTTGTTTTCGAAAAGTTTGAATAGAGAAAATAGAAAATTTTCTACCTACTAAACAGGGCCTTAGATATCCTGTATACCGAAAACATAGGTTAAATTCGTTAAGGGCAGAACTGAATCGATTTGAATTGTTAACATATTGGAATTGAAAAGCATGATTGCAAATTGAAATGAAAAGAGCATTGTGAAATGCAAATATCGCGACCAACTTGACTTGACTTGTCTCTTTAATCTGCCATTTTCTGTCATGACATAGTTTTGTTGTGTCATGACACATGTTTGAATGTCTTGAAAAAATTGTACTATCATTTGCTTTGATCAATGTCGCAACAAAGCAAAAGAATGTCGCAACATTCTTCTTCATGAACTTCTCAGGCAATGCTGCGACATAAAAATCCATTGTTGCTACATAGTTCTATCTTCTGATCTTCATTATGTCGTGACATTCTGAGATTATGTCATGACATTCTGAGATTATGTCACAACATTTCTACCTTAGCCAATTTTTTTGCTACTTTTCTTGCTGGATTTGTTTCTTTTACAATCAAAACCTACAAAACACAAAGTTGGTGATTATTCCATAATTCTGCATTAAAATGAATCATAAACTACCGAAAAAATGTAAGAAAATGGACTAAAAATAGATGAGTTTGGGACGCACTTTAGCCGATCGTGAAAATTCATTGAAATCATCGATGATGTCACTAATGTCGCGGACATCATGTTGGTATCTTCTAATCGTCGCAGTCTTTGTTATGATGTAACGACATTCTTAGATCGATGTCGCACATTGCTCTTCGCTCGCCTTCACCGATGTCGCGATTCAGACTTGATGTCGTAATGGCGTCACGACATTGCTATTATGATGTCGCGGACATTCTTACCGATGTTACGATATCAGTTTTCTCGCGACCGCTTTTCGTACCAATGTCGCTGACTTCCAAACTTGATGTCACGACATTCTGGACTTGATGTCACGACATTATCCACCCGATGTTACGACATTGGGCATTTGACTATTTTATGCTAATTTTTGCTTCTTTTCTTTAACTTCATGCAAAACATATATTTGGGTAAAGACTCCATAATTATGCAATAAAATATTCTTTAAAGCCTTAAATATGCATAAAAAATGGGCTTAAAAGTAAATGATTTTTAGACTCATCAAACACCCCTAAACTTAAAGTTTTGCTTGTCCCTAAGCAAAGAAAAGACTCCTTACTGTCTCTCAAGCAATCTGCATTTTAAGTTCTTTTCGCCAAGCTATCCTTCTCTCAGTTTATTCATTATTTTAATTCAAATGAAATGTCAGTTGTGATATAAATTCTAAACAACCTTAATTCTAGAACTAAGAAGATCATCAACTAAGTTTTCTTAAAAACTTATAATTCACACAGTGTGAACAGTTCAATTTTGGAACCTTGTTTTGTGAGTGTGTGTGTGTGTGTGTGTGTGATGGTCTTTCCTCATCCAAACAAATGCAAGCTAGATGAAATTATGAGAACTGATATAAATACGGATCCCCAAAGATAATATATTTTTGGTTCCATAAGCTTGTTATTCTTTTCACTCTCCACTAATATAGGCTCACACAACTTTCAAGATCAAGTAGGTCTTTATAAGATTGTAATGTAAAGCTTAGGTAAGGGTAGTTGAGTAGTCATTTAAGGCTTAAACTTACCTAAACATAAATATTTTTCTCCATTTCTCAACTCATACTCCATTTTTGTTTTTACATTCAGCACGCTGTAGCTCTCAAACATCCTAGAATTCGTTTAAGTGCATCTCACTCCATACTCCTTTTATCACCAATGCACAGATTTTGCATTCTTTCAATAAAAACCAAGAAGCAATTTTATTTACAAGGTTATTAGAGTTGTGCAATGTCTAGACCCCCTTAAGCTTTCTACCAACCCTTAGCGAGCTTTGAATCAGTAACTCCTAGACCTGTTAGTATTAGGGTCCCAAGTGTTGAAACACCCTTTGGGATTTACTTACTCTAAGGAAGGAAGGCTGCGAGACCAGACTCACTCCTCCTTGACTTTTATTCTATTTTTGCTTCTTTTGGTATTTTTCTTCGTCCTTCTCACAATCTTCTTTTGATTTTCTATTTTAACTCAACCCAACCAGTTTGGAGTTATTTTTCTTGTAGGAAAAATAACTCCCACAAACTTGCTTCTCACTGCATTTTTCAATTATGCTCTAATCCTCAAGTTATGGGTAAGTTTGGTTCTTTATTGAGATATAATGATGTATGAAGGTTATTGGCTTCAAAACTGGTTTTCATCAAAATAATTTTTAGCTTTTTAAGGCTCAGCATTATGGTACTAAAGCAATATGCATATGCATATTAATAGGGTTAGATTGACAGGCACAAACTGTCCAAAGATGACCTACATCATTTCTCAACTGTTGTGTTGCCTAGGATTTCGCCTCAGGCGATAATAAAACAACTTCTACAACCTATGGAGATTCAATAAAGATGGATTCTCATAAATCTTCTCAAACTTATGCATAATCATTTGTTAATGTACTAATGACCATGTGCAGATTTTCAGTATTCATTAGAACTAAATTGTTCAACAAAATAGAATTATCAACTTAATGAAATCTTCATTAGTATAGAATTTCAACTAATTATCACCTACACCACAACCTTCCAGTTCATTTGCACTCATTCTGCCCAGCAATTAAAATATGGAAGATTGAACAAAAAACACTAAAAACCAACATTAAAAACAGGAAAACTAAAGTTGGAAAATTTCAGCACATAGGGAAATTCACCAAAAACACCCCCAAACTTGATTTTCTACTTTGTCTTTAATGCATGAAATAAGAAGTTTAAGAACAGAGGACTCCCCTCGATGACTAAGTATGATCATCAGCTGATCGGGAGGTTGTTTTAAAGAAATTCTCTCGATTCCGCCTTCACCGCCTTAAAAACATAAACAAATAATCTACTCTATTTAAAAATAACTAACTAAACTACTAAAAACTGTAAATGGATAAAAATCCTTATTTCTTTGGGGCTTGGGTTGCCTCCCAAGAAGATGCTCCATTTTTAGAGTCCAGCTAGACTC
The DNA here is from genome assembly GCA_016808115.1 of Tetrastigma voinierianum. Taxonomy (NCBI): domain Eukaryota; kingdom Viridiplantae; phylum Streptophyta; class Magnoliopsida; order Vitales; family Vitaceae; genus Tetrastigma; species Tetrastigma voinierianum. The sequence goes on along the minus strand of JAEQBH010002993.1, from coordinate 334,318 downwards.
ATTGGAAAAGTACGATCTTGCTTCGCCCTCCACTGCCTTTTGGCCAATACTTATCCATTATCTCCATCCGTAGTGGAGATGAGATTATCCATTTTCAGGATAATAAACTGAATCTCAAATGCTAATTTTGTAGTAGGAACAGAGTTGGCATTCCATTTAATTCCTTTAAGAGTGTCCTCTTGAAGGATTTCTAGTGATTGCTCTTCAAAATGTGGAAATGAGCTCTCTATCCACATGTATATTATCTTTTCTTCATCCGTGAGTTGTATGCTTTGGGTGAGATTGATCTTCACTTTTTCTTGACCAACCAACAAGGTCATTTCCCCATTTTCTGTATCAATCCATGCTTGACTTTTGGACTTAGAAGATTTTCCTGATGATGAAACTTGTTGGTTCTCTTCTATGCCTAAAGTCACAGGCCTATGGGAAAATTCGCTCTCAATCCCAAACCAAAACATTTTCCATTATGGTCATTGGATGATGCTCTCTCCCTCTTGTCTATCCTCATTGATAAGCTGCCTTGTGCGAGTTTGGTTGTTTCTCCTCAATACTTGAGTCCTTGGGTTTCCTCCTTATAAATCAAAGGTATAAAGTCACCTTCTCTTTTGATCTGATCCTTTATCTTTGTAGGAGTGTCCTAAAATGTTGCTCCTCTACGATGCATGACTTTATGCAGCCCGGGATCCTTCTTCTCTTCACATCAGATGAGCCTGAAATCCTTTCATGATAAGTTTGTTCGGTTGTTCTGCTCATTTGTGATTTAAGCCTTCATGACTTTGAAATTCTTAACTTCTATAGGAGAAATCCTCATTTGGTCTCCAACCCGAATGGTAATTTCTTAGCATGACAGTTTGTGGTTGAAAGTGATGACCTCCATTGTAGTTAAGAAAATGAGGTGCTCTTTGATCTTGTTGATGGCTTGGAGTTTGTGAGCCTCGATGCCTCTCAAGTGTGGATAGGCCCTCTTCCATCTATGCATTACCCATTTTTGCGTAGCACCTATGGAAAAATATAAAAGAAAACAAAACAAAAGAAATATACAGAATCTAAAAAAATAAAAAGTAAGAAATAACAGTATAAAAGAAAATGTACATCCCCAGAAACTAAAAATAAGAAAAAAAGAAAATGGTTAGTGCTCAAACTAGAAATTCCCTCTTTTGTTAAAATATTGATCTATAAACTTCTTGTATTAATCCCCGGCAACGCGCCAAAAACTTTATAAACTTTTTTCTAATGTTGAACAAACACTTGAAAAAGCTGCGGAAAATTGTGTCTAATCCTCGGCGATTGAAAACTTGATTAATTTAATTTTGTATAGTCCAGTAGACATCTCACTCTCGGTCTCGTTAAAGACTATTTTATGGCAGTGATGCGAAAGCTGGTTGATTCGAGTCTTTGATGATTGTTCTTTCTTACATTTATTTGTCTTAAAATAATATAATTTGAAAATCAACTTAGTCTACTAAATCAACGCAAGTGCCTGAATCCTCTAATAGTAATAAAGTGGTATTCGTCGGATACTCGTACCGCAGATTGAAGCGAAAATCTATAGATCCCAGTACCCTACGAGATCCTCTTCATGCCAGGCTTCTAAATTTGCGAAATAAGTGAAATAAACTAAAATAAAAGTAGTTTAAAACAAAGGAAATCAAAAGGAATCAAAGTGTTTCTTTTGAGAAGTAATAAAATCTTTTGGGATGGGATTGGTACATGACTATCAATTTGCAAATGGTTATAAAAACAATTCTGTTTTGGGATTTGAATGCTGGATTTGTCTAAGAGCAATGTAGTATAGCCTTGGAATGTCTCATGACACTATAAATTTCCCTATTTATAACACCACATATTTCTAATCCGGGTGGTGGTGTAATAGGTACTTGTAAGTTCATCGCTCTTTAAGATTTGGCTGCTTTTCCTTCCCAGTACTTCCTGACCATTTCTTAGGGTGAAAATTTGCTTGTCACTATCTGAGCGGATGATACAAGCCTTTTCCAATGCAATCGATACCTCGATCCGCAATCCATTAGAATGCTTTCTCTCCTTGATTAGGATCTAAGCTAACACAAGATCTAGATTATTTTGCCGAAATGAGGCGAAACCTCTAAACATTAAACTAATAAATCAGTAGGTGGTCTTTATGCCTCGGGAACACACTCATGTTGTCACCCAAAAGGGAACCTTGAAGTAAGAAGTTAGAACAATCACTAGTGATTTACCGGAGTGATCTTTAGAGTTCATTAGTTCTAGAACATCAATCTAGCATTCCCCCAAGTGACTGCTCTTTACTCTCAAGGCATACATCTCTGTGTCACTCAGAGAGATTCTGAAATCGAGGAGTAAGATCTGACTCTTATCTTTCATTAATGCATGAAACCGGGTTCCTTAAGAACAATCTGCAGATCAAATAAATTTAGTCTTTAAATCCCAGAAACATTCACTTGATGCTGCGAAAAATGATTTTCCAAATTTTCCCTTCCCAGCGGGCTTGGCTCTCGTATCACGGACTCCTGACTATGATGACCTTTGATCAAATTCATTGAAGCTATGATCAAAAGTGAACAAATGGTTTTTCTAGAATTTCAGTTTCCTCAATTTCGAGACATAAATAGAGCTTGATATTCAAGCGCTTTCGACAATGTACATTTGACTCAACAAATTTACTTCGAGAATGAAAGAAATACGAAAGAAAGAGATTAATAGAAAGTAAGAAAAAAATCTCCCCCGGTTGCTAATCTTCTTCCCATTTAACGAGTTGACGAAGCCCTCAAAGTTAATAGCTCTCCCCCAAGTTAGACTGAGTTGTGCTCTAATCCACTGGGTTTCTATTTATAAACTACAAAAATGAGGAGGATAGCAGAACTTCCAAATGCTTGATTTTGCCCTAGTCGTTGATGTTTCGACATTATTGTTGTGATGTCATGACATTCTTCAACTGATGTTGCAACATTGGAAGTTTTATGTGCTTCTTTTTTCAGCCGATGTCGCGACTCTAAACTTGATGTCACGACGTTCTGGACTTTATGTCGCGACATTCTCCACCCGATGTCGCGAAATTAGGCATTTGACCATTTTATGCTGATTTTTGCTTATTTTCTTTAAATTCATTCAAAACATAAATTTGGGTAAATACTCCATAATTATGCAATAAAATGATCTTTAAAGCCTTAAATATGCATAAATGGGGCTTAAAGTAGATGAGTTTTAGACTCATCATAGAATTAGTTGACCTGGGTATGCGGAATCGATCTAGGGACTCTTTCCTGTTGTTGCTAGAAGAATCTAAGGTACATTGTGGCTATAACACTCAAGAGTGGCATAGAATTGCAAAAAAGAGAAGAAGATGAGATAAAATTGATTGAGAAGGAAGAGCAAGTAGAAACTAGCAAAGAAAACAAGATGAACTGAACATAATTGACATATGAGAGAGAGAAATCAAAGGTGCAGTAAGAGTAGCAAATTGATAAAGAAGGAGAACAAAAGAAGGAGGAAGTGAAAGCCTATAAACCTCTTATTCCATTCCCTCAAAGATTGTAGAAGTTGAAATTGGATGATCAGTTTGCTAAATTCTTGAACATGTTCAAGAAATTAGAGATCAACATTCCTTTTGTTGAGGCATTGGCTCAGATGCCTAATTATGCCAAATTCATGAAGGATCCTCGCGAAAAGGAAGTGGGATGAGGATGGTGGTAAGCAGCCGATAAATTGTGGTCTGACCCGTCGAAAAAACACGCCATTAAAAATACGAGGATCGAGCGACTTCACCATTCCTTGCACTATAGGGAAATATGAGTTTGGTAGAGCTTTATGTGATTCTAGTGCAAGAATCAATCTTATGCCATTGTCTGTGATAAAAAGGCTAAGTTTGGGGGAGCTTACCCTTACAATAATTACTTTACAAATGGAAGAACAGATATATAAACTCGGCGAAGGAATCTACAAAAAGATATCTTGATATAGGTGGGAAAATTTATTTTCCCAAACGGACTTCATGTGATGATGACAAAGAAGACAAGCAAGTTCATCTTGCTAGGCGAAATTTATAGCTTGCCACTTGAGCAGACTTGATTGATGTGAAGAAATGAGAGCTCACTCTCAGGGTGGGAATGAAGAAGTACACTTCAACCTTAATCAGAGCTTGAAGTAGCCTGATTTTGAAAAGGTTGAATGTAGGAATGTAGAAAAAGTAGTTCCTATCAGTTTTGAGCTAATTGATGATTGTAAGAATCAAGATTCAATGAATAAAAATATGATGAATTTCCAGTATATTGAGGATCTTGATACTGAACATCTGAATGCCAGTTTTGAATTCAAAGAAACAGTACTGAGTCTGAATGAAGACAATGCAGAAAAATAAAGCAGTAGTGAAGAGAAAGTACAAGAGGTTGAAAGTTCCAGGGTTAATTTCGAATTACCCAAACACTTGAAATATGCCTTTAGGAGTCGAATATCAAACCTCGTAATTATAGTAGTTGACTTGATTGAAGATAAAGAGCAGAAACTGATTGAAATTCTTAGAAAGCATAAAAAAGCAATAGTCGGTTTAGTGGAAGAATTGAAAGGGATCGGTCCATCAATTTGCATGCATAAAATCCTCCTTGAGGAAAATGCAAAAACATTAATTGAACATCATAGAAGGTTGAATCTAGTTATAAAAAAAGTTTTCAGAGAAGAAAGAAGTACTAAAATGGCTGAATGTAGAATTTATTTATGCAATCTCAAACATCCCTTGGGTGAGCCCAGTTCATGTGGTTCCCAAGAAGGGTGGATTCACAGTCATCAGAAATGAGAAGAATGAGTAAATTCCAACAAGAACTGTGACAGGATGGAAGGTATGCATTGATTACATGAAATTGAACACTGCCACCAGAAAGGATCACAAGCCTTTGTCTTTTACTGATAAAATGTTAAACAGGTTGGTAGGGCACTGATGAGTGTGAAACTCATCAATTTTAAGTCCATTTTCATGAATATTTGAGGCTTAAAAGTTCAATTTAATGTGAAATTATGGACTCTTCACATAGATTTATGTTTTGCAAGAAATTAAAGAAAATAAGCAAAAACCAGCAAGAAAAGCAGCAAAAATGGCTAAGGTAGAAAAATGGAGAATGTCGTGACATTTCATAATTATGTTGCGACAAAAGTTCAAGACAACCAAGAGAAGTTTGTCGCAATAATCAAATCTTTATCGCAACAAAGAGCATGAAGTTGCCTAAAAGCATAGTTGCAAAATGTCGCGATAATTCACATCTATGCCACGACGTAAATTGTGAAGAAGGCAGAGAGGGTTTGTCTCAGAGGCCCAAAAAAAAAAAAAAAAAAAATAATTTCTTTTTTTTTTTTTTTCTTTTCTTTTTTTTTTTCTTTTTTCATGTTCGACCAATTACAAGAGAGCTAAAATAATGTCACAACAATCAGAACTCTATTGCGATCAATATTGAGAAGACTCCTTTAGAAGGCAAAGACATGTTTTTTGTGACATTTCATAGCTTTGTTGCGACAAAAGGATGAAAGTGAGCCTTGGAAGACAACTAAAGAATGTCGCGACTTTTCGAAACTTTGTCGCGACACTTGATAGCTCTGTCGCGACAAAGAACAAGGAAAATGGCAGAAAAACATTGTCTCAACAATGAAAAGAAGTCAAGACAGAAGATGAGAAAAAATCATGAAGAAACACTTACTAATGTCTCGACATATGATGAGTGCCTAAAACACTCATATTATACTCGCGTCGGTCTTTCATTTTCACATTTATTTTATAGTAATTTTATAGTTTTTGTGGCTAGACTTCTGACGGTGTCTGGTTTGGATGCAGTACATTGAGCTAAAAAGCAGCCTCTTGAAGCATTTTTGGAGCAATGGGGACCGCTGCGTTAGTGTGGTTATCAATAAGGGACGTTTCAACGCCGACGTCCCCACGTCGCGACGCCCCAACGTCACGACGTCGGGTCAACAATGCAGAAGTCAACAAGTGGAAACGTCGCGCGCATGCTTCAACGTCACGACATCGTAACGCCGCTACGCCAAAGACGAGGATCTCGCCCCTCATCATTAAAAAGCAAAATAGGCTCGCAAATCGTGGACGGAAGCTGACGAACGAAGGCACGACCTGCAGCAGAGTGACACAGACTTCAGGAAGTGTCTCGATTCACATCGCTTTCTTATTTTTAGATATTAGAATTATGTTTTAATACTAAACATTTTGGATCTTTTCACTCAAGATGTTCTAGATTTGCCGGTTATATTAAACCCGCTATATGTTGATGATTAAGTTTGATCTTTTATATTATTCCATGTTTATCAATTTGTTATATCTCGTTTATTTCATCCAATTATAAGTGATAATGTCCGCCAACATTAGCATAATCACACTCGGGAGTGAGATCCGAGATTCAGAGAGATGAGGTTTCTAGGACTGATAGAGCAGCTTTCGCCGATTCGTAAATAGAGATGCATTCCGATCCTCGAAGGTGGCATTTGGGTTAGAACGCACGCATCTCTGAATACTGAGTTGAGATAGAGATATATCTAACTCTATTCACGAGATAGGCGGATATACCTCGAGAGAGGATATCTCGTAAGTAAGATCACCTCGCCATTAACAAATTGTAAATACATTGAATAATAATATCTTGAAGAAATAATCCATTAAAAGTGACAAGGGGAGATATAACCCTAGCCTTCAATACCATTAATTCATTGAATCTAAAACTCGCCGACTTTCACATATTCAGCTTTCTTCAAAATCATCTCTTCGATATTATCTAAAAAGTCGAACTTTAGAGTCAATATTACACCTGGTCCCTCGTGGATCGAAGCATCTCGTACCGTGAGTACACTATATTACTTGGGGCGACGCGTACACTTGAGCACATAGGCGTACATTTTATACACCGCGTTTTTGGCCTGTTAAGTTTTTGGCGCCGTTGCCGGGGACAGGTTTAAATTGATATAGAGAATTAAGCAAAATGTGATATTACTCCTGGAATTTTTACTTTGTTTTGTCCTATTTTTACAAGTGCTGGTAATTTGGTTTTGTTGGTTCGTGTGTTATTGCAGTATAGGTTTCAGTAAGTACATGCGATATCGAGATCAAATTAATCAACACCGTTGATCCGGAACGCAAGACTTCTCGCATAGATTGCGCCGAGAGTCAGAGTAGAACTAAATGTGATTAGAAACCCAAGGAAGCCATGGAAAACACCGGAACAAGATCTTGGCATTGAACAGACCGAACTACGTGAGAGGCCGACATGGGAATCACTGGTTGAATCAAGCACCTGTGCCATTTATACACGCATGATCCTTTCATGCTATTATTAGATGAGTTCGCTTTTACCACCAACCGTTGTTCGCATGCCTATCGACGACCACTCCATTCGCTAAACACTTCGAATTGAAGTCACTACGAATGTGATGCTCGTAATATCTTATTCCATGGACTACCCCATGAGAAACCCGAACATGATCGACTAACTTCCTCGGCTTCATGATACCATCAAGTACAACTGAAAGATCGTTAAGCCTCAGTTACTATTCACCACTTGAGGATAGAGCCACACCGGGTTAACCAAATACCAGATTCAATCAATCACTACATGGAATGATTTAGTAAAATTTCTGACTAAGTTCTTCCTTAATTTTCTCGAAATTGCACAACTTGTGCAAGAGATCAATACCTTCGACAACTGTAGGGGAGAACCCGGGCAGAGGCATAACAGATTACCTAATTATTGCGAAAGTGCCCACACCACCTCGATCACCGTGGGATGGATGCAAGTCCACACCTTCTATAATGGTCTCGAGAAATGCACCAGGAACAAATGATTGATGCTTCATTGAGGAGCACCGATGAAGAAAACTACGATCAAGCTTATGAAATCTTAGAAGATCGCTACCAACACTAATCAGCGGCCTAGAGAGAAGGCTACACCCGTGGAACACGGTGGGTGGCATGTATAATGAGGTCTCAACACCGGTGAATCATGTGGCACAAATGACTAAACAGCTTAAATATCGAAGAAGGAACCGCTTAACGCTCATCCGCACTCAACCCACGGAGTTATGTGAATTTCGCGCGGACTACACAAAATAAAGACGGGAATGTCAATGGGGAACTTACAAGAGAGCAAGCCTGGGAAGATGTCCAAAGCTGAATCTTAATCAATCACACAGTTAAGGACCGTAGAGAGTGGGGGAAACAAATGGCCTTTAATCAGAATCAGGCCAAGGGTGGTGTAATAATTCCGTAACTTTAATATTAGCTTATCAACTGCTGATATGGGCAAGTGACACTTAACATTACTTTATCGAACTCGAACTAGTGAACCACCGAGAAAAAGTTGGATTTAGAACAAGCTCTTGCACGATGTTAACTTCCCATTCTCATCTTTATGAATGAGACTAAAGTAAACATGCAAAGAAGAAGTAAACTCCAATTGGAACAATCATAAAGATAGCCGAGAAGTTTGGAGGCATAAATGGGCCAAATGGCAAATTTATCGATGAAGGCAACTGGTTCCTTACTCTAGCACCTGGAGGTCAACCCAAGAAGATGGGAATGAGCATGTTAAAGGGGCCAGGCCGAGAAGTGGGAAAGAATTGAAACATGCTACAACCTCAATCGTAGAATGTTTAGAGAGAGAAGGTCATTCAAACAGCAAAGATGATGCGTATAGAGAACAAATTTCAGCAAAGGTAAATATGTCATCGAGAACTCTACCGACGCAGCGCTGCGATGCGCTCCTCCTTACCCACAGCTGCCTCAAGAAGCATAAACTCGGATAAGGTTCACGAAATTCATGGATGTGTTCAAAAGCCGCATATCAATATCCCATTTGTCGATGCCCTGTGAGCAGATGCCTGGCTATAAAAATTCATGAAAGACATCTTGTCCCATAAGAGTAAGATTAGCTAATTTCAAATGTTGAACTTAACTCGGAGAATGCGCGCCATACTTCAGAGGAAGCTGCCGTAAAAGCTCAAGGACCCAGGCAGTTTCACTATCCCTTGCACCATTGGAAATGCTATCTTTGAGAGAGCCCTATGTGATTTGGGTGCCAACATTAATCTTATGCCCTTATCCATTTTCAAGCGTTTGGGATTAGATAAGTCTCATCGACATACCACTCTTCGCCTGCAGATAAGATCTTTGAAGCATCCGAGGGATAATAGAAGATGTCTTAGTAAAGGTCGACAAGTTTATCTTTCCAGCAGATTTCATTGTTTTGGATATGGAGGAAGATAAAGAAATACCGATAATCTTGGGTAGACCGTTTCTTGCAACTGGCAGGGCAATGATTGATGTTCAGAGGGGAGAACTGAAATTGAGAGTACAAGAAGATGAAGTAAAGTTCAACGTGTTTGAAGCAGTGAGACACCCGACAGAAAGTGATACTTCGCTTCATGGCTCGAAATGGTTAAGGCTATAGCGTGTTCAGCCAAAGTGGTCTCACTGACCCTTTGGAGACTAGCCTAGTGGAGAATGAGTCCGAGAACCTGAGCGAAGAGGCAGAAGAATATGTTAAATGGATGGACTCTTTCGGACACAATAGACGGAAATACTTTGAATCTCTAGGCGAAGGAGTTAAAACGCCGGTCCCATCGATTGAGCAACCGCCCAAGATGGAACAAAAACCTCTACCTAGCCATTTGAAGTATGCATACCTTGGGGTAGAATCTACGCTACCCGTGATTATCTCAGCATCTTTGACTGTACTAGAGGAAGAGAAGTTATTGAGGGTCCTTCGAGATCACAAACATGCACTCGGATGGTCTCTAGCTGACGGTGGGATTCGGCCTCTTCTATGTGCATGCATCAGATTTTATTAGGAAGAGGGACATAAACCTGAAGCGCAGAGGAGGTTAAATCCGGACAATGAAGGAGGTCGCTCGTAAAGAAGTCTCTAAAACGGCTAGACATCAGTAATTTATCCCATTACTTCAGACAAAGGTAATGGGTAAGCCCACCTGTAGTGCCGAAGAAGGGAGGAACAACTTTCATCAGGACTGAAAACAACATCTTACCGCTCGTCTAGAAACGCTATATCACTAACAAATATAGAAGCTGAACAAGGCCACTAAAAGATCATCATTATCAAGCTTCTAGATTAGATGCTCGAACATTGTATTTCTGCTATGAATACACGCTTAGATGGATATTCCTGCTACAATCAATTGCCATAGCCCCGTGAGAAGACAACATTCACTTGTCCTTATGGTACATTCATTCCCAAGTAGACGCCTCTTTGACCTTCCTGCAATGCACCAGTAATTTTTCAACTAAGATGGATGGCCATATTTCTATTACAGGAGAAGACAATCAGAGATCTATGGACGATTTTTCGCAATGGGAAATTCATTTTGATAACTCTGTTAGAGAACTTGAGAGTCAGATCGGCAAGATGTGAAGAGACCAACTTGTAATTAATTTGGGAAAAGTGCTATTTCATGGTACAAGAGGGTATTGTCTCTGGACATCGGATTCAAGAAGAGGATAGAGGTAGATAGGGCCAAGATTGAAGCAATCGAAGTTACCTCCACCGCGCAGGGCGATTCAAGTTTTCAGGCCACGCTGGATTCTATAGCACATCATGATTTTTCATAGATCGCAAAACCGTCTCTAACCTACTAGTCCAAGGGATCCCATTTGAGTTTACATTCACAATGTTTTGCATGCATTCTCGTTGAAGGATGTTGGTTTCGGGTCCTCTATTGTTGTGGCACCGCATTGGTCTTTTCCGTTTAACTTATGTGCGACGCCGACTGCTGACAAAGGGGGCTTCGAAGAACAAAGAGAAAATCTTTCAGTAATCTATTGTTAGTAGAAATTTGAATGATGCTCACCGAATTATGCCACTACAGAGAGAAAGAACTCAGTCAGCCATCAGGTTTGTTTCTGGACAAGTTCGTGCCATATTTGATTGGCAACAAGGTCAGAGCATTAATCGATCATTCCCGCTTATTAAGTACTGATGACCAAGAAAGATGCAAACCCCGATTAATTTGCGGGTCCTCAAGGTGCCAATCACAGAAATTAAAGACAAGAAAGGCACTCAAAACCTACAAGGGGCGTGATCATCTTTCACGACCGGAAGGGGCCGAGATGATGTCCCGCTGAATGACGAATTTCCGCACGAGAAACTCTAGTTATTGAGGAAAAGAGGGCGCTCCATGGTTCGCAGATTATGTGAATTATTTAGCTAAAGTAGCCCCTCCTGATCATAACTATCAAGAGAAAAGAGGTTTTTCGCATTCAATCTTTAAACACTACTATTGGGAGGAGCCACTTTACGCATTAATCGTGGCTGATCAGTCATAAGGAGATGTGTGTTCAAGATGAAATGCGTAGCATTCTAAACTATCACAACACTTCACCGTGTGGTGGACACTGCGGCCGTAGCCTAAGGTGCTTCAATCTACTTTATCGCCTTCCTTGTTTAAAGATGCTCACTTAATTGCTTCACTCAGACAAATGTCAACGAATGGGAACATCTCTAGAAAAGATGAGCCACCCATGCATCCCATTTTGGAGGTGTAGAATTGTTTGATTTATGGGGGATAGATTATGGACCATTTCCTTCACCACAGCAACAGACATCTTGTCAAGTAAAGAGACTATGTCTCAAAGTGGGTAGAAGCCATTCCCCACTAATTCACGATGCCAAGGTTGTGGCTCAATTCCCGCGCAACAATATATTCCCACGCTTTGGAACTCGAGCCTTGATCACGTGACAATGGTACCCATTTCTGCAATAAGGTAATTGATATGTTTTAAAGTATGGGGTACGCCATCAGACATTCTTTGCATACCAATTCGCACCAAACTGACAAGCAAAGAGGGTATCAAATCGAGAAATCAAATGACATTCTCGAGAAGACGCTTAACTTGCCCAGAAGGATTGGTCTAAAAAAGATGGACCCATGCACTGGCATACCGCACAACATTTAAAACTCCTTAGGTGCGTCACCATCTCGTAATCGCTTATGGTAAAGCGTGTCATCTTCCAAAGGAATTGGAGCATCGGTACCTATCGCCAATTTACGCTTAACATGGATAGCATTATCGGCGAAACGATCGCCTAACCGCGAACTGGATGAATTCAGAAACGGCTTATGAAAACGCCTCAAGATTTATAAGGAAAGACTAAAGCCCGCACGACAAACACATCACTGTAAAGGAGTTCACTACGGACAACAAGTTCTTCTATTCACCCCACTCCAAAGCTTTTCCAGTGGAAATCTCAGTCACGATGGTCCGGCCTCTACAAAGGACTGCTGTCTTTCACACTGCAGCGTAAGTTACACATCCCGAGAGCGCACATTTACGCCACCACCCAAACGACATTGAAGCCGTATTATGGAGGCGAGTTTCCTGCAGACCAACAAATCATTCCTCTGACAGCAGCAGACGAGATGTAGTAAGAGATCATATGAGTTCGGGTTCCCGAGCACATTGCGACTCAGGGTCGTCGAGCTAACGACATTAAACATAGCTTCGGGAGGCAACCCGTTTCTAAACTTTTCCTTTTTCTAGTTCCAATTTCTATTGTTTATTTTCAAGAATATGGTTTCTAGCCCGTGAATCTGTTTCTACTTGTTTGTTTAATTTCAACCCAGACGCAAATGAAGCGGGAAGCTTCGCTTCAAGAGGTGCATTACAAGTCCATAAAGTCACAAGCACGAGCGGGAGGGTTTTCCCTGATCAAGAGATCACGCACAAATGACATCGATCCATAGTCACGTCGCGACGGACCCTCCTACCGCCGTGACGCCAAATTGTATTCGCCACGCCGCGACGCGGATTTTCACGCCGCGACGCCAAATCGACTTCACGTAGTCGACAGGATCCCAACGCTGACGCCAAATTGTATCATCTCCGCCGGCCACGTCAGCGACGGGATTTCACGTCAGACGCGGATTTTCAAGACTCACGCCGACGTTCAGATCGCCGCGACGCTGTTAACACTTCACTCTCCGCCACGTCGCGACGCAAGCTCCAGGACGCCGCGACGCTGTTAATTTCACTCACGCCACGCCGACGCACCCCGCACCGCCGCGACGCTGCCCCCGTTTTTGCAAAGCCACATCCTGGCTCATTTTGATCACCTCACCACCTACTGTTCGAAACCCAGCCATCTTGCTTACCTACACTCACTAGCCCTACTCGAGTCACGCCGGCCGAGGCTCATATTCGCCTTCCGACTCACGTGCATCCCAAAGGCTCTCTCACACATTGGCTCCGGTCCTAGGCATTTCCACCACATTGTGCTTTTGGGTCTAGCCTTAGCATTCTCAGTTGGTCTAGGGTCTCTAGATTCTATTTTAGGTTTTGTTAGGTCTATTCTAGGGTTTGGAGTCATAGTTAGTTTTTTTTAGCACACTTAGTAGTTTTGGTTCGTTTAGTTGCACACTAGGTATTTTTGCTTTTGTCTAAGTCAGTAGGTGCCCACTTTGGTGCCACGACCACGTGTCGTCTAGGTCAATATGTCTGGCAAGAGGCAAAATTGGATCGCTGCTCAGAGTCACAAAGGAGGACCCGACCTCACTTACGATACCCATGCGGCTCGGTGGAATGCGAGTGCCGCCGATCGGTTTGGCACCATTTTCAAAAACCGATCATTCATCAAGGAGAAGGGGTTTCACCACCCCGATGATTTCTTCCGCAAGACCATTGCGGCTAAGGGTTGGCGTGCTTTGTGCCAACCACCTCATCCAAAGAATAATGAGTGTGGGCGCGAGCTCTACGCCACCCGCCTCCCGCGTGCTGGAAAGTTAGCGCTGGGCATATTGGTCAGATTTCGCGGAGTCGATCAACAGTTATTACGCCTCATGGCGGTCCCTTCAGAGGCATTCGACCGCTCCACGAAAGCACCCCGACTACCCCGAGGTTATACGCTGCATTGACTAATGGTCGCCGCGGCTGGAAATCAATGTGGGTCATGTCAATTTCGCAAGCATTTGGCCTTCATCTCATGTTTGGCACTTCATCACTTCGCCTCACCTGACGACGCACGTGTGAAGTGATCGCAAGCGCCCTCGCTTCAACTATGCCATCTTGTGACATACCTCGATAGCCAGTGTGCTATGAGGATGCCATCCTCCATAACCGGGACGCTAAGATGAACTCCGGGACACCCTTCCTGACCTTGGCTTGTGCAACAAGCCATGGTGCCCTCTAGACGACAATGAGGCCTCGGCTTCATCCCATCAAGGCAATATTCATTACGGACACACTCAAACTCACACCCGAGGTGTAATGATTTCGTCATGAGCTCCTGACGAGGACGAGCTTTATGAGTGGCATCGGCTCGCTATGGATCCCGGGCGATCCCTGTGGAGACATTGGCCGCCCTCGCCCCACCCACCTCCACCACCACACACTCCCAAAGAAATTTCTCAGCGCAGCCTCCCTCCAAATTCCTCAGCACTCCAGGACCCGGTACTCTCACCGAAAGGCCACGCATTCTCGATGAGACCCAAGAGCACCTGCCCCGTCTCACAGATTTCGGCACACATAGGGCTTTGGGAAAGGCTATTGAATATCATGGGATTTGATGCACTAGTCACTTCTACCCATTTCAACCGAATTTTCCAGAAGTCAAATATCTCGCATGCATTTCCGTAACTTCGAGCAACACAGGCAAAGGGTGAGTCATCCAAATTGATCCTCATTTTTCAGCATAGCAACACCGTCTTAGTGTTAGTGGCATTATGTCGTGTGTGTCCTGGCGAGTCGGCTCTTAAGCTGGAGGACAAGCAAGAAAACTAAGTTTGGGGTGATGAGCGCCTAAACACTCATATTATACTCGCCGGTCTTTTCATTTTCACGCTTATTTTATAGTAATTTTATAGTTTTTGTGGCTAGACTCCGATTTGGTGTCCGGTTTGATGCGGTGTACATTGAGCCAAAAGGCGCGCCTCTGGAAGCATTTTTGGAGCAATGGGGACCAAGGCAAAGAGTCGCCACGCCGCTGACGTCTAACGTCGACGTCCCCACGTCATGACGCCCCAACGCCGCCACGACGTCATCAACAATGCGTCAACGCGGAACGTCACACGCCTCAACGCCGCGACGCTAGCACGAGATCATTTCATCATTAAAAGCAAAATAGGGCTCGTAAATCGTGGATCTGAAGGCATTTAACGACAAGTATCTAATTCCGTGAGCAGAGTGACACGTACTTCGAGGAAGTGCCCAGATTTGTATCGCTTTCTTATTTTTGGATATTAGAATTATGTTTTTAATACTAAAACATTTTGGATCTTTTCACTCGCATGTTCTAGATTTATTTCTAGGTTATATTAAACCCCGTCATATGTTTATGGATTAAAGTTTGATCTTTATATTATTCATTATTTTTATCAATTGTTATATCCGCTTATTTCAGAATTCAATTATATGATAACAACCGCCAACATTAGCATAATCACACCGAGGATCCGAGATTCGAGAGATGAGGTTTTCTGTGTGGATCTCGGATAGAGTAGCCTTTCAACATTCACGGTGAATAGAGATATTCCGACCTCGGAAGGTGGCATTTGGGATTAGAACGCTTAGACGCATTCGGAATACTCGAGTTGAGATAGAGATATACTCTTTCACCTATTCACGGATAGCGGATATACCTCGAGAGAGGATATCTCGTAAGTAAGATCACCTCGCCATTGACAAATTGTAAATACATTGAATAATAATATCTTGAAGAAATAATCCATTAAAAGTGACAGGGGGAGATATAACCCTAGCCTTCAATACCAATAATTCATTAGAATCTAAACTCAGTCGACTTTCACATATTCACCTTCTTCCTGAACCATCTTCGCATATTATCTAAAAGCCGAACCTCGTAGTCAATACACTGGCCCCCGTGATCGGCATTCCAGATCGTGAGTACAATTATATTACTTCCGGGGCTTATCGCAGTACACTCTGGCGCACATAGGCGTACATTTTATACACCGCGTTTTCGACCTGTCAACATACAGATTCTTTGTCACAACACAACTAAAGGCAGAACTGAAAAGAGTTTGTCTCGACATACAAATTCCTTGTCGTGACACAATGAAGGGCAAACTGAAGGACAAATGTCACGATATAGCAAAGATTATTGCAACACAAGCAGACCAAAGTTCACTAAGAGTTTGTTACGATAAAGGATTCCATGTTGCGGCAACACTTCTAGAGATCAACAGTGTAAGGCAAGGAAATAATGTGACAACATTTCCAAAGTATGTCGCGACATGGTTTTAGGAGAGGGCAAAGATCATTGTCACGATATTCCTTTCACTATCAAGACAATTATGGAGAAGAGACTTTAGGCATTTGAAAAGTTTGTCGCTACAATCACTCAAGAAGAATTCTAGTCAGTATTGTTGCTACAAACTTACAACAAAGAATGGAAACATAAAAGTTGGATGGATGTCGCGACATTTCGCAATTTTGTGGTGAAAATAAAGTATCAAAGGCCAAAATCTGCATAGATAAAGCCAATGTCGCGACAAGGCCAAGACAGAGTCTAAAGACACACAAGCAAGTAGCAATGTCGCGACATAGACCAAATTTGTCCCCAAAAAAACATAAATTCGGCCTGCATTGAATCCACAATTTCTACTTGGAATTCCATCCCAGCATTTATGCGCCCTATAAATAGAAAGCGTTAGGGCAAAAAAGTTATCTTTGGATCGAGATCCTTTCAGTAGCTTTCAAGCTAGCCTTGAGTTTTCTTGGAATAGCTAAAGTCTCTTTGTATATATTTTTCTTATTTTGTTTTATTTTCTAGATTTATTTTTCTTTCTGTATAGAGGTAGATTTTGAGCTTATGGTTTAGAGCTAAACAATTGTATATCCGGGGCCATTTATGTCTAACTCATGAATCTGAGAATTTTTCTGAAAACCATTTTCTTCGCTTACTATATTCAATGAATTTGTTCGATCAACTAGTCGTTGTAATCCTGTGATCTAGATATGGAAGGCCAGCCTCTAGAAGGGATCATGTTTGGTTACTGCAAATTTTTGTAGTATTTAAATAAATGTGTTGTGGTTCTAATTTTGGATTGATTTAATTTGCATCGTTTTATAGTGAATCGTTCTGATACGTAGAATATACCAAGAATAGAGCTGCTCTGTGTTCTGATTTCCAGGAGGCTCTCTAAGTGACACAGAGATGGAGAGTCTTGAGAACATAGAATAATAACTTGGGGTATGCTTGATTGATATCTTTTGAACTAATGAACTTTAAATATCACTCAGATAAATCACTAGTGTTTGTTCTAACCTCTGACTTCAAGGTTCCTTTCTGGGTGATAGCATAAGTGTGTTCTCGAGGTATAAGGACATCCTACTGAATTATCAGTTTAATGTTTAAAGGTTTCATCTCAATTTGGCAGAATAAGCTTGATCCCATGTTAGCAAAGATCTAATCAGGAGATAGAGTATTCTAAAGAGTTACAGACTGAGGTGCTAATGAAAAACCGAATGAGGCTCGTGGTCTCACCGTCTATCAGCAAGCAGTCTTCACCCTAAGAGAAGGTCGGTGGAAGTACGTTTAGGAAAATAACTATATCTTAAAGATTATTAAATCCTAAAAGTAGCCATTTAGTCCCATTTACTTGGTTTAGGAATATGGTGTTCTAAATGGTGAAATGTGTAGTGTCAGGAGGCATTTCAAGGCTATACTACTTTGCTCTTGGAAAAGTCTAGAATTCAAACTTATGGCTAGATTATTTCAAAACTTGATGCAAGGATTGATAGTCATAACATTGGTCCCAATCCCATTGTTATTGTAACTCAGTGAACTCTCTAATATTCATATCTTTATTTACCTTTTTCATTACAGAATATCAAACTAGAAATTCTTTTATTCCATTTATGCTAGTTAGTTAAATCTATTCTAGAAATTAGTGGTTCAAATAGTGAATTTCTAGAGTAGTAGGGGTAGTTGATCTTTAAATTTCTCATCAATTCCTGTGGAAATGATATCTGGATTTATAATCCACTTTATTACTTGTATGACCTGTGCACTTGCAATGATTTAGACCAAAATGAGTTTTAATTACATAACATTGTATACAATAGTAGAAAATAATATTTGCATCATATTGAGTAGTCTAACAAGGTTTGGAATACTACTGGGATCAATATAATTCTCGTGGCGCAAAAATCAGGTTAGTCTAGGATAACATTTGGTCTATATAACAAAAATTAGTCAACAAGTTTTTTGCGTCGTTGCTGGGGATTGAAGTAGAGTTTAAGGATCAATATTCCAACTAAAAAGGAATTTGCTAGTTTGACATTTTTCTTTAAACTTTTATCAAAAATTAAAAAAAAAAAAAACAACTTTTAATTGGTAGTAGCAATCTCGGGCCATTTCTTATCTTTTTAAGAGATAATCATAATATATTTCAGTTACCTACTTATCTTACTTTGATTTGAGTATACTATAAATTTCAGGTGATTCTCATATGCACGGAAGAATAGGAGCTTATCTATTGCCACTAAATATTGAGCTAGAAAGGACATTGAGAAATCTAAAGAAAGAAAGAGCAGTAGAAGCAGTCATGGCATAGCAGAGATAAGGAAATCAGAACACACCAGTTGCAGCTAACAAACCTCAGTAGAAAGAGAGGACAAAGGAGGAATTCTATGTGACTATCATCGTGATGAGTACTGTGGTCGTGAAACCAACCATGTGAGGCAAACAACTTCAGATGAAGCCTCGAATCATCATTATGGTATAGCATAATCACATTGCACACCCAAGTGAGGATCCAAAATTAAACACTGGGAGGCTTTATGAAGATGGAAAACACCAAGTTGAATGGAGTCCAACCATACGTGATCAAATCAGAAGCCGTTCTGCATTTCAATTAAGGGATACGTCGTTAGTCGGGTTTCGAGTCCCATATGGATCAAGAAGTAAATCGGGAGGAGCCGGTGGAGGCTTATTCCGACGATATTCCTTCCATCCTACTTTACTTAGAGGATATGAGAAATTATTGCATTCAAGCAAAGAGGATGAGTCTCATACAATGCCTGGGAGATTCAAACTGTTGTTTAGAAAAGATGTCCACGCATGATAAAGAAAATGACTCATATGGATATCTTCTACCATGCCATGAACTACACATCAAAAGGGACAATTAATGCAGCTTTTGGAGGTGCATTTAGAAGGAAGAGTGCTGAGGAGGCTACTCGGTTGATAGAGGAGTTAGCCAAGAGCAATTATAGAGCTTAATCTGAAGGTTCAGGGAGCAACAATAGACTGAGAGAAGGAGGAGTGATTGAGCTGAACAAGATGCCAGCCATTAAAGCAAAGTTGGATGCCTTGATGAGCAGGTTGAGGCATCAAGAAAGAAGAAGCCATTTAGAAAATGAAGTGGGAACTATGGAAGGAGTTGAGCATAAATGTGCTGATAAGGGACTTGCTCATGAGGGTCCCTATCAAGTGGAAGAAGTTCAGTATTTGAATGGAAACATGAACTATTACATCAAGCCAAACAACAACCTTCGAACCCATAATACCCCAGCCTTGAGAAACCATGAGAATTTTTCCTATGGAGGTGGAATGCAATAGGGTCCAAGACCTGTGTAGTATTTTCAACAAAATTATGCTCCACCTAGTTTCCAAGGACATCAACAAGAAAGACAGAGGGCAGAAAATCAAGAACAAAGGAAATCTCATTCCTTTGAAGATCAAATTCTAATTTACATGTCTAAGAACAAGAGAATTATGAACATGCATGAACATAAGTCATCTGAGCTTGCAGTGTTCTAAGAAAACACAATTATGTCTCAGGCCAACACAAATGCTTCTCTGTAAAATCTGGAGACTCAAATAGGGCAGCTAGCCTTGGCTATACAGAATCAATCTAGGGACTCTTTCCTTAGTGACACCAAGAAGAATCCCAAGGACTGTATGGCTATAACACTTAGGAGTGGTAGAGAATTAAAGAAAAGAGAAAAAAAATGAGATAAAGCTGACTGAGAAGGAAGATCAAGCAGAAACCAACAAAGAAAGCAAGCTGAATAGAACATAATTGACAAATGAGAGAGATAAATCAAAGGTGCAACAAGGGTAGCAAATTAATAAAGAAGGAGAACTGAAAAAAAAGGAGGAAGTGATAGCCTATCAACCTCCTATTCCATTCCCTCAGATACTGCAGAAGTCAAAATTGGATGATCAGTTTGCTAAATTCTTGAACATGTTCAAGAAATTAGAGACCAACATTCCTTTTTCTAAGGCATTGGCTTAAATGACTCATTATGCAAAATTCATGAAGGATATCCTGACCAAGAAAAGGAAGTTAGATGAAGATGGAGTGGCAAGCTTATCAACAAATTGCAGTGCAATAATCCAGAAGAACTTGCCATAGAAAATGCAAGATCCAAGTAGCTTCACCAATCCCTACACTATAGGGAACTATGAGTTTGGAAGAGCTTTATGTGATTACGGTGCAAGCATCAATCTGATGCCATTATCTGTGGTGAAAAGGCTAAGTTTAGGGGAGCTTACTCCTAAAACAATGACTTTACAAATGGAAGACATATCTATGGCTTAACCAGAAGGAATCGTGGAAGATGTACTGATCAAGGTTGGAAAATTTATTTTCCCAGTGGACTTTGTTGATAGATATTAAAGAAGACAATCAAGTTCCACTGTTCTTGGGCAGACCATTTCTTGCCACTGGAGCAGCCTTGATTGATGTGAAGAAGAGAGAGCTCACTCTCAGGGTGGAAAATGAAGAAGTACACTTCAACCTTAATCAGAGCTTGAAGCCGCCTGATTTTGAAAAAGCTAAATGTAAGAATGTAGAAAAAGCAGTTCATGTCAGTTTTGAACTAATTGATGATTGTAAGAATCAAGATGAATGAAAATATGATGAATTTCCAGTATATGGAGGATCTTGATACTGAACATCTGAATGCCGATTTTGAATTAAAAGAACCAGTACTAAGTCTGAATGAAGACAATGCAGAAAAATCAAGCAACAGTGAAGACAAGGCATAAGAGGTTGAAAAAAGTTATGAGGGGTTAATTCTGAAGGAATTGCCCAAACACTTGAAATATGCCTTTTTAGGAGCTAAAATATCAAAACTTGTAATTAAAGCAACTGGCTTGATAGAAGATAAAGAGCAAAAACTAATTGAAATTCTCAGAAAGCATAAAGAAGCAATAGCCTGGTCAACGGAAGAATTGAAAGGGGCCAGTCCATCAATTTGCATGCATAAAATCATCCCTGAGGAAAATGAAAAAACATCAGTTGAAGATCAGAGAAGGCTAAATCTAGTTATGAAAGAAGTTTTCAGAAAAGAAGTACTTAAATGGTTGAATGTAGGATTTATTTATGCAATCTCAGATAACCCTTGGGTAAGCCCAGTTCATATGGTTCCTAAGAAGGGTGGATTCATAGTCATCAGAAATGAGAATAATGAACTAATTCAAATTCTGGACAGGTTGGCAGGGCACTCCCATTTCTGTTTTCTTGATGGATATTCTGGATATAATCAAATTGACATAGCCCTTGAGGACCAGGAGAATACTACCTTTACATGTCCTTATGACACCTTTGCTTTTATAATGATGCCATTTGGATTGTGTAATGCTTCTGTCACCTTTCAAAGGTGTATGATGTCCATTTTCTCAGATTTGGTGGAGGAGGCTATGGAAGTCTTCATGGACGATTTCTCAATTTATGGATCTAGTTTTGAGAATTGGCTAAAGAATTTAGAAACTGTACTTCAAAGGTGCCAAGACAAAAATTTAGCTCTAAATTGGGAAAAATGTCATTTTATGGTAACATAAGGTGTTGTCTTGGGGCATAAAATTTACGCACTGACTTCCGAGGTCGACTGCCAAAGGTTTATGTTATTGAAACTCTGATGCCACCTAATATAGTGAAATGGATTAGAAATTTTTTGGGACATGCTAGATTTTATAGAAGATTTATAAAAGACTTCTCCAAAGTATCAAGGCCATTATGCAGACTGCTTGAAAAATAAGAAAATTTTGAATTTGATTAACAGTGTAAATGTGCATTTGAAGAGATCAAGGCTAGGTTGATCAAAACTCCTATCATGGAAACACCAGATTTGAAATCAGCGTGGTGATGATTATGCAATGGGAGCAGTATTAGGACAAAGGACTGACAAGACTTTCACAGCTATACATTATGCTAGCATGACTTATAATGAAGCACAAGAGAATTACTCAACTACTGAGAAAGAAATGCTAGCCATAGTCTTTGCTTGTGAAAAGTTTAGGCCATATATATTAGGGTCTCATGTTATGCACACTGATCATGCATCAAGCAAATACCTAATGGCAAAGAAAAATGCAAAACCAAGACTAATTAAATGGGTCTTATTGTTATAGGAATTTGGTTTAGAGATGAAGGACAAGAAGGGCAGTGATAATGTGATAGGTAATCACTTATCAAGATTAGAAAAGCCTATTGAAGATGAAAGAGAGACTAAAATAGAAGAAAATTTCCCTAATGAGAAGCTTTTTCAGGTACTAGTTCAAGTACCATGGTATGCTGACATTATGAACTATTTGGCTTGTGGAATTATGCCACCAGAATTCAGCTACCAATAGAAAAAAAAAGTTGAGGACTGATGCAAGAGTCTATAGAAAGTATTGATGACTCTACTCATTTAGAAGAGGAGTGCACGTATAATTAGAAGATGTATACCATAGGAAGAACAAGGTGAAATTATAGATAATTGTCATGCATCACCATATGGTGACACTTTGTATAGAGAACAAATATAGAAAATTCTTAGACTGGTTTTTATTAGCCAACTCTATTCAAAGATTGTTCTAAGTCGGTGAAGCATTATGACAGATGTTAGATAATGGGCAATATAAATAGAAGAAATGAGATGTCTCTGCAAGGAATCTTGGTAGTGCAAATTTTTTATGTATGGGCATAGACTTCATGGGACCTTTCCCACCCTCATTTGGAAATCTCTATATTCTCCTTGTTGTGGATTATTTATCCAAATGGGTGGAAGTAATAGTTGTCTTATAAATGATGCTAATATTAAATATGGGTTTATTCAAAGAAACATCTTGACTAGATATAGAGCCCCTAGAACAATCATCAGTGATGAAGGAAGCCATTTTGCAAACAATTTTTTTGTAAAACTATTGAGTAAATATGAAGTCAGACATGTTAAGGGATTGGCTTATCATCCTCGGTCAAATGGGCAAGTAGAAATATCCAATAGGGAGATAAAGAACATATTGGAGAAATCAGTTAATGCAAGCAGGAAAGATTGGTCAGTAAAGCTAGATGATGCTTTGTGGGTTTACAGAACTGCTTATAAGTCTCCTATTAGAATGTCCCCGTACAAGATTGTATATGGAAAGCACTGTCATCTGCCTCTTAAGCTTGAAAATAAGGCAATGTGGGCAATCAAGAAGCTGAACTTTGATTTCCAAGCTGCTAAAGAAAAGAGACTACTTTAGATGAATGAGCTGGAAGAACTAAAGAATGAAGCTTATGATAATGCCAAGATCTACAAAGACAAGACTAAGAAATGGCATGATCAGAGAATTTTGAGAAAAATTTTCAAAGTAGCATAGATAGTCTCACTGTACAATGCAAGGCTCGGACTCTTTCCAGAAAAACTCAAGTCAAAGTGGAGTGGTCCTTACATAGTGATTGCAGTTACACCTTTTGGAGCAGTTACACTGAAAACAAATTTAGGAAATGAATTTAAAGTGAATGATCAAAGACTAAAGCACTATATTGGAGGAATTCAGAATGAATAACAGTCCTAGATTTGAAGAGATTAAAAGAATTGTTGAAAAAAAGAGCATATTACAGCAAATGTCTAGCTAAAGACATAAAATTGAGTAGCTAATTGGGAGGCAACCCAAGAAATTTTTTTATTTTATTTTCAATTTATATCAAATTGATTTTGTTTAAATTAGGGTGTTTTGTTTGAAATTTATGGTAGTTAAATTTTTTTCTTAATCAAGACAAGCTAATTATGGAATCGTTATCATAAAGAGAAATTTGATGCAATGAATGAATCAGAAATTCAAGAGATAGATCATGCCTCTCTACAATTGTGAGAAGTTCTAATTAGGTTCTTTATTCAATTTATATTTTCCAGATAATTGCATACAATGTTTGGTGAAGGAATCTAAATTCTACGCTCATGCTTGAGTCGAGATGCTTTGTTGGGGTGTTAAAATTGTTTCTACAAGCATGATTTGTGTGGATCGAAATGTATTGTTTGTTGTCTTGTATCGACATATTTAAAAGGGCTCAAATCTTTAGTAAAATAAAATATAGATGAAAATGTATATTTTGTCGCGACACAATTTTCTTTTGTCGTGACAAATACTGGGCCCTGCCCTCACGCCCATACTAATTTGATGTGATGTCGCGACATTTAAAATCTTTTGTAACACCCTGAAAATACCCTAACAGTTTTATAACATGTTAAGGGTGTAAAATAAATTAAATTATATTTTCCAAGTGTTTAAACGGCTAAAAACGAAAAATGATAAAAACCCGCAAATTTTACAGGAACCAAATAAATTTAGTAAAAATGTCAAATGAGGACCTAAGGGTCATAAATGAGGAGTGTTAATGTTAAAATGAAAATGAAACAAAATGAAGTGAAAATGAAAGTGAAATGAAGAGTTAAAATGAGAAAAATGGAAAAATAGGAATTTATGTGCAAGCCAAACAAGACCTTATGAAGACTTAAGGCTTAAGACCAAATTTGGACTTGTAAATGTCATTTCTCACATTTGGCAAAAAGGGAAAGAATGAGAAAGGCTAGGGCACATTCCAGTTGAGAGAAGAGAGAAAAAGAGAGAGATTTGTGATTTCTTCTCCATGTAATCAAGGGACAAGTTGATCAAGAAGAAGAAGGAAGAAGAAAGGAAAGAGAATCAAGATTTAAGGTATGAAAAACCAAACCCTAACCTCCATGTGATTTCTACTTGTGTTTGGGTTTAATAAAACCCCAAATGTGGGATAAAAGTGTTTTGAAAGGTTATAGTTTGTTTTAGGGTTGTATTGGGTAAGATTTCATGGTGTATTGTGGTTTGGATTGTTGTTGATGAATTTTTGTATAAAAGGAAATGATGAAGTTTCAAAGGAGTTGCTGTCAAAAAAATTTCAAAACCCCTGTTTTTGTTTTGGCTATAAGTTAAGTTATAATCATCCAAATTGAGTGATTCCAATTCGTAAAGAACCATAAGAGCTAGACCTAAAAATATATAGAAGGGACTAAGAGAAAATTGTATTTCTAAGGCTCCCAAATATGGGCTTAAAGGTAAGTTTCGGGTAGCTAATGGGCATGCCTGGCTGGTAGTTGTGGTGTTTCGTCGAAGTTGGGTTTCACTCATCCAAATTGAGTGATTCAAAATTATAGGTAAACTAGACTTATAGGGTAATAAATTACTTAAAGTAAGTGTAAGCAATTTGTAAACCCAAATTTCCCAGAAATCCATAAAAGTGAAGATATGTGCAAGAACAATCCGACTTCGCTTGCAAAATTAGAGTAGTCCGGGATGTAAAATGCACAACTTGAGTTTTGCGATCCAAATCGATGATTCCAATTGGAGAAGAAACTTTAGAATCATAGGTTCAAATAAAAAGAACCATTGCCAATTTTTGGAGTTAAGACCCCTGAAATCGAGAATAACAGTAAGTAATCGAGTGAGTTGGGCATACTAACTAGTTTGGCATTAAAAATGTAATCCTGATTAGGGTTATCCAAATGAGATGATTCCAATTCCTACTGAAAATAGACTCATAGAGCTATCATTTTCTTGAAGGAATCATGAGAAAAATAAGGCTCATGTGTCCATATAAAATTTTGTAAGTGAAGGTGTATTAGGTAGACATCAACCCTAACCAAAAATCCTAGAATGCACAACTGATTTTTTTCTTGGGTTGTTCTTTGATAGTGACATGTTTGTGATGGATTAGGCGTTGGTTACGAGGAAATCTCGACTCCAAGAACGGATTCCAAGAATAGGGATCAAGAGTGATAACCTTTTGGGTTTGTTCTTTCACTTCCTTCCTTGTTTCGTTTTGTGTTTGTTTGACAAAATAAATCTAAAAGGTTTTATATGAATATTTACGCAGTTCTGAGCCATAAATGAATTGGTTTGTTCTCCATTTCTCTCTCTCTCTCTATTTCTAAAATGTTTGAAGGATTATGAAATAAGTGGATTTATTGAATTGAATTATGATAAATTGCATATTGATTTGATACAACTGATTGTGAAATGAATTCGCACATGAAAATTGTAACATGAGTATCGAAACCAAGTATTTCAATATAAATGTATATACACTATTGTAATTGTTATGAATGATTTGAGCGCCCTTAATAGAATGTTAACCGTTAAATTCGAGTTAAGGATAGATTGGTATACCAATAAGCGTCAAATGAGCAGTACTACGCCGAACGTAATGATGTGTCACTCTGATCCGTAGCCTAGGGGGACAAGATTTCCAGTTGTTCGTAAATGATTTTAATAACTACCAACAATTAGTGGGATCAGACGCGTTATAAATATTTTTATACCACGCGTTCCCGGGCCGAGACCATGCTGATGATTTGTTATCTTGTGCACCGAAAGCATAGGTTAAACTCACTTAAGGGAAAAATGAAAAGAAAATTATGAAATGCATGATTTGTTTTTGAATGATTTATTGTATATGAAACAACATGATTGAAATGACCAATGAATTGTAATTTGAATGTATACAAACAAATATATGATATATGTATCATGACCAGCATTGGTCATTGAAAAATTATATAGCGCATTGATTTAGAAAAAATCCATGATTTACTTAAATGCTTAGCGCATTGTTTTATCACGCGCAGTACGAAGTTAATCGGGTATGAAGGAAAAGACCGCGAATGATTTAGAGTCAACGCTAAGGCCTCACGAGTTGGAAGTAAAGTCTGCCCTGCATTCATATGAAATATATTTGACTTTTTTGTGCAAACTCTAATTTTGTTTTGTAAATATTTTGGTAATGAAACCGCTTATAATGTCGTGAATGTATAAAGGGTGGTAAATGGATCAAATGGGCATGTAATGCCATATTTAATGGAAAATGTGTATTGAAAACAAATGATGGGCCCTCTTGTTGAATTAGTATATACAAATATATTTTCATAAAGACAAATATCCTTTACAAATGAGCATTGGAAATGTGTTTTAATCGATAAGAGAAAAGGAATTGATGTTCGGTGAGAGAGGACCGCGTCCCGGTCGCCTGCAGGGGGGCACGAGCGGTCATATCTTTGTTGCCACAAACCTTCACTTAGAAGGCTCAAAGTTTTGTCGCGACATTAATTTGCCTGAAAAAATCTTTGTCACGACATTATTCTGGCTCTAATAGTCATTTTTGTGTTGCGACATAGAAATATTTGTCATGATAATTCTGTCTTGTGACTAATAATTTGAGTGTCACAACATAAATAAAAAATGTCGAGACCTAAATTTTAGGTTTTAAGGCTATTGTTGTGTTGTAGCATGGAATATTATAGTCGCGACAAAGTAATTGTCGCAACATATTCCCAAACCCATAAAAGAGAACATCAACCATTTTAGGACTCTTAGAAAAATTTGAATTTCTCTTTCCATATCTCAAACCTTTGAGCCCTAGAAACCTTCCTAAACCCTAAAAACCTGCCTAATCCAGAAAACAACCGAGCAACAAAATTTGATCCTGAATCTAAATGAAATGATGGAAGACTATATTGAAGTCAACAGGGCAGAAGCAACTTCTGAGCTACAGACTGTAGCTATTCAAGAGGAAAGTGCTAAAACAAGAAGAAATCAAAAAAAGGAAGATAAATGCAGAGGAGGCAGAAATAGAGCAACAGGAAGACGTGGAAGTAGATGATTTTGTATCTAAGAGAGCACTTGTTGTCATGGAACAAACATTGCTACATAAGGATTTCATCGGGGAAAGAGGTTTTAACAAGTTCATAGCTCCATTTAGAGATGTGATTGAGAAGAGAGGTTGGAGTTTACTGTGAGAGCACAAACCAGCTGGGTTGCTGTAGTAGTGAGAGAATTTTTTGCAAACTTGGTTAGGAAGAAAGAGAAAATGTGCTACGTTAGAGGAAAATGGATCTCCTTCGACAAAGAGGAGATCAACAAGACATACAATCTGAAAAAGCAGAAGGTTGGATCCAAGTTCAAGAAGTTACTGAAGGATTCAGACCATCATAAGATTGTTGAGTTGCTCACGGATGGAAAAAGTGAGTGGAATTCAACAAAGAATAACCCTTATGAACCCTTATGAATCCATTGCAAGAGGATCACTAACTGAGGAAGCAAAAGTATGGTTTTACTTCCTCAATTCAATCATCTTACCTTCAAAGAACCTCAACACAGTGAGAAAGGAAGAGGCATTACTTCCGTATGCCATTCTAAAGGGATATAAAATGAATGTGGGCAAGATCACAGAGACATCTATTTAGAACTACTACCTCAACAATTACAGAGGATTGATTCTACACCTAACAACCATCACCAGAATGTGCATACTAGGAGGGGTTAACGGAACATGGGAAGAAGAAGAAAGGTGTCCCAAGACTTCTCCTCCCGAGCACTTATCAGACACCAAACTCCCACCCAAAGATAGGCAAGGAGAAGGTGCAAGAAATTGAAGAAGAAGATAGGGATGGAAGGGAGAATGAGCAAGCTTTTGTGGTGAGCTCATTAAAAGAAAGAGAAGTGAGGTAGAGGAATATGAGCCCAATCTAGAATCTATCTCCAAATGCTAGGGAATATCACCAAGAGCCAGTTGGAAGCTCTAGGCAGTAAAGCAACAATGCAAATATCATAGATATGCTAGTTAGAATGGAGTAGAGGATGAAGGAAAAAGATGATCAAGGAAAAGCTCAATTGCATGTAACGCCCTAAAAATACCCTAGAATTTTTATAATATTTTTATTATATATTCCGGGTATAAATTGAGCCAAACTTGGGTTTTTCCGGAAAAACTGAGAAATTGTTAAATTGTGAAAAGAGAAATGAATATGTTAGCATATGATTAAATATTATATGCTAAAATGATAAACTGATCGAACCCAGAAAATAACCCAAGTGAAAAAGGGAAAATTTGGAATTTTGTAAAATAAGGACCTAAGGGTTAAGAATAGAATAAGCTTAAATGCAAAAGTGAATTAAATGATAAATAAAAGTGAAATGAAGAATAAAAAGGAGAAAAATGAGAAATGGAAATTTGTGCGTAAGCCAAACATGTCCTTACACTTAAAATGGGAAATAAGACCAAAAGTGGTCTTAGAATGCTCATTTTGGTGCCAAAAACGTTTTGGAGAAGAGAGTGAGAGGAGAAAGCTAGAGTTTGCAAGAAGCAGTGATTTTGGTGGGAGATCATCCTCATTTATGGTTCACAAGTGATCAAGCACCTTGGGCGAAGAAGATTCAAAGGGATTAAAGGTAGGAACCAAACCCTAGATTTCTTTAAATGATGTTTGGGTTAGAAAAACCCTAATCCATCCATGGGTTTTGCTCATGGTTGGTTTAGGAAGGTATTAGGATGTTATTGGGAGTGATTCCCATGATTTGTTTTGAGTTTTTGAGAATTTTGGAGAAAGATCGCAAAAAGGGAAAACCATAAAATCTGGGCAAACACGGGCCCTACGCCAAGCAGAGTGCAAAACCATGCTACGGCGTAGCCCCACGCCTACGCCGTGGGACGCCTCGTTGTCATGGGTAGGCTTCGGTGCCAAATGGCACCCTCACACTACGGCGTAGCCTGTTACGCCGCAACAGATCTATGCCGAGGCAAAGAGTTGCTGGCTACCGCAAGGTGAACACTGCTCATTGAGAGCAAATTTCGATTTTTGTCTCTAAAGTTCCATTCGCATAATCGATAGTTTAAGGCCCATTAAATGATTAAATTCGGTTCAAATAAGGATAAAACTAAATGAAACGCATTCATACCTTCGCCACCCTGATATTCGGCTTAGTATGATTAATTATTCAACCACTAAGAGTTGAGAAATTGTATTTGATTAGGTGCGGGTGAAGACGACAACCTAACCTAAGACTGGTATCAAAAGAGACAAGGGATCAATAAATTGGTTTGTTCTTTGTTCTTTGTTCTCTGTTCTTTGTTTGTTCTATTCTTTGTGACTCAATTCTTATTTCAAGTTCTATTTGTGAAATGTATATATATATATATATAGTGATTTGAATTATTAGTATTTGAAATATTTGTCAAATATCTGCATGTGCACGTGTATGTGAATCCAGGTTCAAATCTTATCATATAAATAACCATTTGAAACATTGATGTCTAATTACCAATATGACAGATTCACCACCGACCATTATGAAGGTAACCATATTTGTTAAATGTGAAATCACATTACTACCTAATGACAAACAAGCACAGATCTCACCAACCGAATCACAGAATGCTGACTTTATAGTCATATGAGATTGTAATATTGAATGTGAAATCGTTACTGCTACGTATCGACAAATATGACAGGATTCACCAACTCTAACTGGCCAGGAATGTTGACTTCTATAGTCATATGAGACGTAGCTGTTGAATGTAAAAAATATGATTGGCCATCGGGGTTGAAAAATATGATGTGATTCACCAATCAATTGCCGTGGAATGTTGACTCGAGTCATAGAAACGCAAAATCGAAAAAGTTTAAAAATGATATTAAAAGTGTATTTGTATAAGTATCTTTTACATTACACCTAGATATTGTATAAATGCATTTATTTTGATAAATGCATGATCTCAGATTGAACTGAAATGGATGAGAATCAGAGTAGGAACCACTAAGCATGAAAATGCTTAGCGTATGTTTTATCAAAGCCGCGTACCCGGTGATAGATAGTGATTGGAAAGTGGATCCAGTTGCTTCAGAAGCTCATAGTCATCCGTGAAAGTTCACTTGAGTATGCTCCAATACATGTATCCTCACCATTTTTTAGCATGACAATGTTTGTAAACAAAGAGTTCAACCAAAGATTTTGTACCTATATCCGATCACGAATTTGGATATTATGTTGTAAATGGTATAAAATGTAACACCTCCCGAAATATATCTCCCTAGCGCTGAATTTGTTTAAAGAGATTAAAGCTAAATGGAATTTTTGGAAATAAACAATAGAACCGAAATTAATATGAGAGCAAAAGGGTAAATATGTAATTTACCACTTGAGGACCTAGTGGCCAATAAATGGGAAAGATATGGCAAAGTGGTATTTTACCACTGAGACATAAAAGGCATAAAACAATAAGTTTATATGCAAATATGAAATTTGGAGAAAAGAAGAAATGCAAAGTGGCCAAACATGGCCTAACTCAAAAGATGGATAAGGTTGATTGGTCTCTCATTTTGAGAGACCAAAAATGTAAAAGAAGGATCCAATACTACAAGTTAAAAGTTGATAGCTAAATTAGAATATGCCTAACTTGATTTGTAAAAAGAAAGGAATTGAAGGACTAAAGTGAAATAATGAAAACTTAACCCAAAAAAATGGGTTTTTGGGAGCCAAACATGGCTTAAGGAAAAAACATTTTATTTAAGACCAAATTTGGTCTCATTTGGAAAGAAACAAAAACGTAAAAGAAGAGAGGAGAAGGGGAGAAGAAGAAGAAGAGGAAGAGGAAGAGAAGAAGAAGGGAAGAGAAGGAGAAAGGAAGAGCAAAAGGTATGGAACTTTGTATAGATTTGTATGGATACATGTTTGTGGGTTGTGGGTTGTGA
Source organism: Tetrastigma voinierianum (assembly GCA_016808115.1). Taxonomy (NCBI): domain Eukaryota; kingdom Viridiplantae; phylum Streptophyta; class Magnoliopsida; order Vitales; family Vitaceae; genus Tetrastigma; species Tetrastigma voinierianum. The sequence goes on along the minus strand of JAEQBH010002993.1, from coordinate 302,553 downwards.
GAAACCTAACCCTAAAATGAATTCTTGTATGGAAATCATCACAAATCCCTTTGATCTCTCTAGGGTTTTGTTAGAATTTCATCATAACCTTAGATTTCTTGAAATTAGGGTTGGTAAAACCCCATATGGAACAAGATGAGTATGGAATCTCCCTTTGAGGTTGGATTCATGGTTAAATGGCAGTAATTGAGTTAGGGTTTAGAACAAACCCTAACTAATCCTTGTGTTTGGGTTGTGTATGGGTTATGACCCATATTAGAATGGTTTTTTAGAGAAATTCATGAAAAGTTTTGAAGAAAGTATGTAATGAAAAAGATGAAATGAGTAAAATTGAGATTACAAGATGAATTTGAAGTGGTTTTGAAGTGTATATAGAGTATTGAGTTGACTGGTAGCAATCTATGGAAAGTGAAGAAAACCCACATTCTAGGTGTACTCGAGGGGGTCAGATCGTACAGTCGACGTACTAACATGTAATGTTCTCATTTGCTTTGACCGCTCGTATTTTGGCCACACATAACTTGCTCATTTCGATCCGATTTTAGTGGATCTGGGTTGCTGGTAAATAGAATTCAAGGAGAACCAAAAATCCTGAAATGGATACCTTCAAATTCTGATTCTATGTGGCCCAAAAATTCACTCAAAGTGGGGCTATGTTCAAGCCAAATTTCTGGTTCTGTTTTTAAACATAGAGTAGTCCGGGTTGTTTAGGACATAACTTGAGTTTCGGTGCTCCGATTTAGGTGATTCTAGTTGGAGAAGAACCCTTAGCACCTTAGCTTCAAAGTAGTACAAAGAACCAGTGTCAAATATGAAGTTAAGATCCCCGAAAATGATAAAAGACAGCGGCTGCTGCTGCTGCTACAGGTGCTGTAAGTTGCTGATTTTTGTCACGGCTTGCAACTTGCATAACTCCTCCGTTGCAGACTCATTATGGTATTCGACTTAAGTGGAAAGCTCATTGAGTCTAGAATCTAACCATATGCTATTTAATGGCATTTGGTGCCCACATCTTATCTGAAAATTGAATTGTTGCACCAAGTGTACAAATTGCTTGGCTAAAGTTAATTGGAATACATGGTAAGAAAGGATGTAGATATAAACAAGAAATGCAATATGTATAGATGTGTTCATGAAACATGAATGTGATATGGAAAATGAAAATGAACTGAAACATGAATATGAACATGAAAGGCAATTTGTCATGAACACATAATGTGGTTAAGTTATATATGATTATTATCACATATAACCAGAAAAAGATAACAAATGATAGGAAATACGTGAATGAGTATATGAATGAGTATATGTGAATGAATATGTGAATGAGTATACATGAATGAGTATATGAAATGAGCACATGAATGAGTATATGAATGAGTATACGTGAATGAATATGTGAATGAGTATACATGAATGAGTATATGAAATGAGCACATGAATGAGTATACATGAATGAGTATATGAAATGAGCACATGAATGAGTATGTGAATGAATATATGAATGAGTATATGAAATGAGTACGTGAATGAGTATATGAAATAAGTACATAGATTGAGTATATCTTTGAAAAGATAATACGAAAGTGAATATGGAATTGAAATGTGATATTTGAAAACCGAGCGAATGTGAATGTGATGATAGAGGCGTGATTCATCAGTAAGGAATCCGTCATAAATGTAAATCTGAAAGTGAATATGGAATTGAAATGTGATATTTGAAAGCCCAGAATGAATGTGAATGATAATAAAGGCTGAGTTCATCAAACGGAATCCGTCATAAATGTGAATTGGTTGATATATCGAATGAACCGCCTGACGGGATGCACAAATCGACATCCGTCACAAAGGCACCCCGAAATTGTCCAATGTCCCACTTGGCGGGATGCACCAATTGGCATCCGTCATGATGGTGTATGGCATTAAAGAAATGTTCCCACTTGGCGGGATGCACCAATCGGCATCCGTCATGATGGCGTATGACATTTAATTGATACCACATGTCGGGGTGCACCAAACGACATCCGTCATGATGGGAGACCGAATAATTGATACCACATGTCGGGGTGCACCAAACGACATCCGTCATGATGGGAGACCGAATAATTGATACCACATGTCGGGGTGCACCAAACGACATCCGTCATGATGGGAGACCGAATTGTAAAATGTGTAGGCACATTACCGAATGATAATAAGAGCGGGATTCATTAAACGGAATCCGTCAGAAATGTGAATTGAATAGTCAAAGTGAAATAACCAACATTGACGAGTGTAAATGGGATTTTTATGTATATGCTTAAATCTCATAAATTGAATTGTGAATTGAATTATTGCATTAGTACATGTTGTGATATGATAAATGATTTGTAAAATGAAGCGTGCGAAAAATGAATACTTATGAGTATATGTGGATATAAATGCATTTAGTAAATGCATTTTGTTAATTGTAAATGTTTATGGAGCTTGCCCATGTGAAATAACTAAGCTAATGGTAAAAGTCTAAAATGGAATAACACAAACAAAATGTTTTGAAATGGTGAAAATGTCGAGATTAAATCGGAGCTCACTAGGCTTGGATTACATGATCGGGCTGAGTCGGGATTCGGTCATGACACTTTTGAAAATGAAAATTTGATAAAACCAAACAAAATGTTTTGAGATGATAATTGAAAACGTCGGGTCCTTAGGGCTCAGGCTTGGATCCATGTAGTCGGTCTGAGTCGAGGATTAGTCGCGACACTTTAAGCAAATTTAATAAAGCGATAACTAAATGAATTAAGCGATGTATCAGTCTAATTTGACCTGTATGTATTTGATATGACACGATATGTTCGGTTAACATTGTATATGTATAAGTTTGTTTGAATATGATCTAACATGCCATACATGTAGAAGATATAGATTGAAACTTGTAAAAGGCATTGGCGCATGGAAGATAATACGAACAAGATAATGATATGGAATCTGAAAAGGATAAAATCTACATGTATAATATGATATGAGTTAGAAGTCACATAAGAATAGGCTTCGTTATATGCATAAGGAAAAGTAAATGTAAAAATATAGTGACGGCGATTATTGTTGTGGTCAAATTCTTGTCTATATGTTCCCACTAAGGCGTAAAGCTTCACTTACGAAATATTCAGTAGTGGAGTGCGAAGAGGAGATAAGAGGGCGAGGACATTCCACAGCGATGCGGGCCATCTCGAGGAGATAGGTGCTCACCGTACCGTGATCTCGATGTTTTGTATTAGATATGTACATGTATAAGAATATTTGTATAAGTAAATGGGACTTAGCATGTGTGTATAGATTTTAATGGATACCACTTTGGTATGGTAGTTTCTTTGTATATGTAAATGATTTTTGGTTATTACAAAATTGTTTGTATACCGCAATGGTATAAGTTGACTCTACGAAAAAAAAAAAAAAAAAAAAAAACAGGTAAAGTGTCCCAGATATATGGTTTCGCACCCCGAAACCGGATCGGATCCGCTAATCGGGTCGAACTGGGAATCGTGGCGTGGCATAAAATGCCATATTTTTATTAAATGAATATTTTGTACAAGAATTGCATTGAATTTGTAAATGTTATGGGCTTACCCCAAATTGAAATCACTTCCACAAAGATTTGAGAACAAAAACACTTATATTAATGATAAATAGATTTGATTAATGGCTTCAATCAGGCATCACCCGGGATCCGTTTTGGACCCGCCAACTGGGTCGAGCCGGGCTCGAGGGTCGCTACACTGCAGCTCATAGATGAATATCTAGATGTAGAACTAAGAAAGAGAGACCAGTACCTGGAAGAGGTAATTATACAGAGAGACTTGGAATGGAAAGAGAAGATATAAGAGATGGATGCAACGTGGAGAGAAGAGCTAAGTTAGAGATGTAGTTTCTGGGAAGAGTCGGGGAAGCAAGAATTCAATTTATGCAAAATGCTGGAAGCTAGAGATCATAGCATGAAAGCAGCTCTGGAGTCAAGAGATATAGGATGGTTGAAAAGTTTAAACCTTTGCAAGGATGGCTTGGGCTCTAGCTCGAGGAATTTATCTAACATGAGTCTACATGAATCAATGAGTAGAGGCATATTGAGCTAATAAAGGGAATCTGTTGAAATATTATATTGGGCCATGAAGACAATGTCAGGCAAGAAGAAAGTGACACTGCCAAACATCCAAATTTTTTATTATGTACCCTATACCATAGTGCCTAAGGATATGACACACCCTTTCATACCTTACCAACCCTGAGTAACTTGGAGAGATACCTTTTGCCCCAATAAAAGTATTGCCTCAAGATGAAACTTATGGTATAATTAGAATATCACAAACAACCCCTGAAGAAACTGAAAAATATAAAAGGGAACAAGCACAAAGCAAAGTCGCCAAAAGAGCCCAAAAAGAAAAATTGAGTCTCTTGTTTGTACATCTTTGTAAAGAAATCTCTCCTTAATGCTTTCATGATGAAATAAATGGAGTGTCTTGTTCAAATTGTGCAAGTTATGTATTATGTTGAAGATGTTTGCAATTTAGTACAAACCTTGAATATGAAAGAGTGCGATTGGATTTTTTGGTTGAGTTTGTGTGATTGTTGTTGAATTGATGGTGATATAATGAGTGAGCTAGAATAGAGTGTTAAATCAAAATGAACCTCTAAATGTTGATATAGCACAACAACATGTTTAGAAACCAAACAATAAATTAGTAGATGAACTTAAGGTAGAATGAGCTTAACTTAAAATCGGAAGTTATGATATTATTAATGAATAAGTTGAATTTCAAGACTCGGGAAGATTTAAACAAATAATGGAACAAATAAAACTTATAATTATGTTTTTGTTAACAGTTTAGTTCTTATGAACCCTGAAAACATGCACATGGTCAAAAGTACCTCTACAACTAATTGTGCTGAGATTAGGAACATCTTTTGAGATCCATCATAGTTTTAATCTCCCTAGAGTCCTAGAACTTGTTAGATTATTATTCGAGGCAAAATCCTAGACAACACAACCAACAGGAAATGATTTAGGCCATCCTTGAAAAGTTTGAGACTTTCAAAACCTACCTTTCAAAATGCATGTATGCATACACATTAGTACCTTGTTTGAGCCTCATTGCCAATTTCATCATCAAAGCCATATAACAAAACCTTAATCCTTCCTGAAAGCAAGTTAGTAAAAGAACCTATGTTTGCCAATTTGCGAGACTAGTCACACAAAGAAATAATTTATGAGGACAAGTTTGGGGGAGTATTTTTTTTAAGAGTGAAAAGAAATATGAGAATTAGGATGTGAAAGGTGGATCAATTGAGTGAAGATGCACTAAAGAAGGTGCACAAAAAAAAAAAAAAAAAAAAAAAGAGAAGCTGAAAAAAATAAAAGTATCTAGGTGGAATGAGTTTTGTCTTGTAGCCTTCCTCCCTTAAGCAATTAAGTTCTTAGAGGTGCTTCAACACCTAATACCCTAATGCCAACTGGTGGGAGCTGCTAACCCAAAGCTCTTTAAGGGTGTTAAGCTTAAAAAGCGAAGCATTGCACCCATTCCATGAAACCTTGATAGGAAATGAAGTAAAAATCTTCTAATATGAAGAAATGAATGTAATTCTAAAAGTAGCGCGAGAAAAGCCCTGATGGATGAAGTATGCAAAAGATGCACCCAGTTAAGTTTGGGGGTGCTTTTTAAAAAGTGAGTTGAATAGAAAAGTCAGGATGAGCAGTATGAAGGCAAAGTATTGAGAAAGTACATGCAGCTTGGGTAAACTTAAGCCTAAAATGACTATTAAACTATCCAATGCCCAAACCAAATATTATAAGCCTAAAAGATCTATTTGATCTTGAAGGTTATGGTTGCCTACATTGGTAGAGATTAATATGACCAACAAACCTATGGGACCTTTGAAAAATCAGGGAGAAGTTTGCTAACTGATTAGTATCTCGGAAGATTAACTAATTTTCCAGATTGATAAAGGGGGAAGACCATCACACACTCACTAATACAGGGTAAATAATTGAATTGTTTACACTATATGAATTATTTGTTTGTTTAGTGAACTTAATTGAAAATATTCTTCATTCTGGATTTAAAACTTGTTTAAAAGTAATATTACAACTATCCTATTTTTTAAACTAATTTTTTGGATTTAAAGGAAAAAGATGTTTGTTGCAGAACAAAAATGGCCTTAAAAAGTTGAATTTCTTGAGGACAAGCAAAATTTCTTTTCTTTGCTTAAGGACAAGCAAAACTTTAAGTTTGGGGGAGTTTTATAAGTATGAAACTCATCTATTTTAAGTCTGCCATGAATATTTGAGGCTTAAAAGTTCAATTTAATATGAAATTATGGACTCTTCACCCAGATTTATGTTTTGAAGGAAATTAAAGAAAAGAAGCAAAAACCAGTAAGAAAAGTAGTAAAAATGGCTAAGGCAGAAATCGAGAATGTCAAGGACATTTTCTTAATTATGTCACAAATAAAAGTTCAAGATAAATTAAGAGAAGTTGTCAGACAATCAAATCTTGTCGCGAACAAAGAGCATGGCATTGCCCAAAGCATAATTGCAAAATGTCGCAATAATCTGCTGCACTTATGTCAATGGTTATAAATTGCGGGAAGCATAAGAGGGTCTGGTCGTGACATTCAAAGCTTATAGTCACGACCCAGCTTAAGGTCAAGAGTTTAGAAATATCGTTGCAACAATCGAATTTACTGCAAAATATCGAGAAGACCTGTGCGTAAGGAAATGACATGTTTGTTGGGTGATTCACGCCTTTGTCTCGGCTGGGGTGTGGCGATGAAAGTGAGCCCTAGAAGACAACTAAAGAATGTCATGACTTTTTGAAACTTTGTCAGGACAAAGGGCAAGGAAAATGGCAACAGAACATTGTCACGACATCCAAAATTATATCGCAACAAAGAATGCAAGGAAGTACTGGAAAGAATGTCGTGACAAAAAAATGATTGTCACAACAAAATAGAAGGCAGAAGACTTGAAGTATGTCATGACAGTTATACCTTTGGTCGTGACAAAAGTTATCGAGATTTCAATACAAGTCATGGGAAATTTGTCACGATAAAGATTTTGATGTCGCAATAAACGTTCTAGAGAGTAACAAGTTCAAGGCATGAGGAATGTCTCGATATCAGCAAAACTCTATATTTGTAAATACTCTAGATATCATTAAAGTATAGTTGAAATAATACAAGGACAAAGAAAACCTTTTGTCGACAATTATGAGAAGGAGTCAACTTGACATTGTTGTTACATTTCCAAAGTATGTCTAATGAGTCTAAAAACTCATTAGGTTTTTAATCCATTTTTCGACTCTTATGAGATAAATGGGATGAATCTCGTCGAAGAAAAGTGGATAATTGACTCAAATTTCATTTGAAGGAAAATACAAAGCTAGAAACTCAAATTTTAGCAAAATCAAGAAACACCGCAGCAATCGCTAGATCAAGCTGTCAAAGGATAAAGTCAACACGCATCCCGTGTCACGACATCAACAAATTCCTGGCCTGGTTGAAGAAATGTAACACTTGAACAAACAGTCACTTAAAGAAGGAGGTTGCTACAAAGAAGACGTGGTCGAGACCAAAGGGAACAACAAATGAAGAATTTGGCGTCGCAAGATCATTTCGGCGTCGCACGCCAAAAGATAGCAAATGATGTCGCGACATAACTCGTCACGATAAAGGATCCGCTCATGAAGCCACAAGAGAGGTCCTCGCTAAAAGAAGTCGCGAACTCGCTTAATTAAAGGGTCAAATTTAAGTCACGCATATGCTAATTCCGCCGTCGCTGGCTAAGGAAAACAGGAACCGGTTCGAAGAAGAGAAATGATGTCGCGATCACTCATTCGCCGCGCGACCTCAAGAAGAGCCGAAAGCGTAAGAAAGCGATGTCGCTTACATCACTACGTCGCGACTGAAAATAGTTGGGAAGAAAGAAATCACAGAATCTAAATCGATGTCGCAAAGACAGACGCCGAAGAATAGGGAAGATAATGATGTCGCGGATATCAAATCAGGTCGCGGATCGTAATATCAAGGAACATTGAATAAAGATGTCGCGGTATCATTTCCAATGTAGCGACCATCGATCAAAGCTTAAAAAGACAACCGTTGCAACATGTGCCAGAGGTCGCGACTAACTGGCGAGCTATCAAGATTCCATGTCGCGACATCAATCAACAGGTCGCGACATGTAATACAGCGAGCTGGGCTTTTTCAGGATTTCCACCGGAGCATTTCGGGGATTCGCCTGCATTTTTTGATACGTATATAAATAGATAGCTTTAGAATGGTAAAGTAGTTTTCTCCTTCTTCACGACCTAGAAAAGGGAAAATAAGAGGAACTCATATTATAGAAAGTAGGATTTTGGTTCTTAGATTTTTTAGTTTTATTTTCTGCTTTAATCGTGAACTCGTAGACGAGAGAGCTGATTTTTAGTTTATTATTTTCTTAAGCATTACCGTCGAAATTTATGAATCTGCATAAATTGGAATTATTTCTTCTCGCTTTATTGCAATTACAGTATCGTGCAGATCGTGACGACATTTCACCCGCAATGCGCATCGTAACGCGCTCACGACGGATTATACTTAGTTACGCCTTTCCTCGCATTTATGTAGAATTAATTGCCCGATTTTTACTATATTGATGCCGCTTGAATGGATAAGTTCCCAATGGTAGTACCTGTCTCTTGAGGGAATGTATCTTGCTCGATATCTCAGGATGCCCTAAGTGACATGTAGACTAGATTCTTAGAGTCGAGGAGGTTCTCTTCCGATGTTCGACTCTCACTATCGACGAACCGAGCTCGAGAGTTCATGTCGATAAACCCCCATCTGCTAATTGAAGTAGGAGGTGGTATTTAACAATATAAACAGACTAGAGAGTCACTCTTAACGGCGTAAGTCCCAATCCTCGTGTTAGCTTCTAGATCGGACCGGCGAAAGGGATAAACCCCATAGATCCGAGGTCGTTTCACCAATTCAGTAAAGGGAAATTTTTACAGAATCGAGAAGGTAAAGTAAAAGTTCATTGCCACAGGAAATGGGTGAAGTATTGAGAAAGAAAATACCCTGCATCTTGTAAGAAAATGTGGAATACAGAATGGGTTTGATCAGTTTTCGAGAGAAGCAAGGATATTAAACTAAGAAAAGGAGAAACCACCCAATAATTAGGAAATCTCGGACAAAATCTTATCTATACATAGAACAGTGAATGGATATATTTGAATTGATCAAGCTCCATTGTATTTCATTATTATTTTTGCTTTCACAAGAACTCATCTAATCTATCTTCTTTATGTACAATTTATTTTTAGTCATTAACTTTTGTTTTGGGGTTTAATCAAAGATATCTAATAAAGATAAGATTTTAATTTTTTTCTGCTTTGATAAAACATTCATTATGAGTTTTGAGTCCAAATAAGATGAAATTTTAGTAATCAAAGAAGAACCCATAATTCACTATCAATCTCATGGGAATGATACCGGATACATCTAGATTTACTACTAGAGGACTGTATACTTGCAAGGTCATAGATCGAACTCTATTTTTAATCCTGAACATTAAGAGAAATTTATTTTAGCAAGCAAACTTATCCAAAATGACATGGGTATAAGAGAATTGTAAGGCTCTTGTATCTATGTTAATTTGAGGGGTTTTAGTCTATATAGAAAAAGGCAAACAATGTCACGACACAATTTGAGGAGAGGGCAAAGAACATTTTCGCGATATTCCTTTCATTGTCACGACAATTAAGGAGAAGAGACCTTAGGCGTATAATTAACCATATGTCGCGACAACGAAAAGATTCAGACACGATTCCATGTATCGATGTCAGAGGTATGATCGCACTCCATCACATGTAGTCTCTTCGAGACAATTGATCTTGATCGAGATTTAACATAGCGCGAAGAAGAGCTATGATTTTGGGCTCGTGAAGCAAAAGAATTAAAAGAAGATTCCTCTAGTCAAAATGTTACGAAACCACAAGATCGAGAAGCCACTAGAAAGTGAAGAACTGATGCACAATGTGATCGAATTGTTTAATGAAGGTAATTTTGAGGACTAAATTTTCTTGGCTGAGAGTTGTAACGCCCAAAATATCTTCTAGATTTTTATAATAATTTTATTATATTTTCGTGGTAATAGAATTGAGCCAAACTCGGGTTTTTCTGGGAAAATTGATAAACATGCGAACGAACGAACAATCATATGAATGACGACAAACGAGAACGATCATCCAATAACCACAAATCATGTTATTGATCATATCCATCGATGCAATACATATTGATAGAAAAGATAAGCTGAAAACGAAATCCACATCGATAAAGCAATATGGCCTTGATGAAGGGTAAGGAGCATGTGGATCATTATTATCTATGGTCTTAGAATCGTCGGTGTCAAAACGCTTGAGATACAAGAAAGAGAGAAAAGCTAGTAAAGGTGGAAAGATCAAGATTGCTGTGATTCTTCCCATTTCTTGTCGGCTTTCGATCAAGCATCTCGTGAAGAAGATTCAAAGGATTCAATGTAGGAACTAAACCCCAGAAAGATGTATTTGATGTTCAAGAGAAAACCCCAATCTATCTATGGTTTTGCTGCTCATGGTCAGGGTTGGGGGGATGATATTAGATGTTTTTGGGAGTGATTCCTATGTTTTGTTTTTGAGATTCTGACCGATTTTCGGAGAGAAAAATCAAAAGAGGGAAAATTGGAAAAATCTAGGTATTTCGTGTCTTACGCAGAAGATGGGAAGTCCCATGCCGTGGCGTATTCCTACGTCGTAGCATGGGAGGCCTCACCATTGGGCCACAAGGTGCCAAAATGGCACTCGACACGCCACTGCGATAGCAACGTTATTGGCAATGGCGTCTAAAAGAACGTAGTTACCGTTGCACATAGGGAAAATTTCGATTTTGTTCAAAAGCTCGTATTCATACATCGATAGTATAGAAACTAATAAATGACTAACGGGGTCTGGCCAAGGAAAACTAAATGAAAACGATCACCCACGATTAGTGCCCCAAATAGTGCCATATTTCGAGCCCTTCTCGCTATTTGTGTTTATACTTTCAGGTACTAACCAACTTAAATAACCCAATCGACACTAAGGTCCTGCAAATTTATAAGGATAGTATTTTGTGGTTATTTTTGTAGTTTTGCGTCAATTACACCATTATCGGCGCCTAATTTCAAATACAAAGAACTCGAAACAAATCCTCGTCGTGAAGCGGTATGTCGTATGGCAATTGGTTAAATACGTAGGAGAGGAGAGGTAGTTGTTTTCAAAGAGTCGTGAATTTTCGAGAACCCGCAAAATTTCGCAACCGCCCGCTTGGTCGTTTCACCTAACTCATCGCTTTGTGATTTTTTTTATTAAATCAGTCTCTCAATGTAATTTTTGTTATTTCATACGTTTTTGTAATTTTGACTCTCGAAAGTAGTATATAAGCCTTCCCAATTAAGCCTCAGAAATCATCAATCACTATCAATCAATAAATCATGCCTAAAGCTTTCAACCTCCCGCCTCGTGATTTTCCTCATTTTCCTTTCAGACACTTTCTCACCAAACACCCCTTGAGGATGACAACTCAAGGGATGCTTTGGGTAAATCTCCCTATGAGATCCAAGAGGAGGGTCACTCTAAATGGTTCCCGAGGTAAAACACAATTCCTCCCCTGCCAACGGCAGGACAGACATCACTATGTTTCGCATCTCACTTTAGAAGCCAAACCTGTGAAGTACCCCTGATCGGTCATCACTTATAAGTTTTTAAGGCCCAAGATACTTATCGCTAGATCCACCGATGCTCACTGATATTTTATCTATCAGAAAGTTAGATCGAAGGACCAGCCATCGCTTTGAAACATTAATGGTTAATAAATGCTGTATATTATGAGAAAACTTTTGTGTGGTTCAGTTTTATAGCCAAAACTAAGATCCGCTTCGGGAATGACTATAGGTCATCCTCCCCAAATATGAGGAAAGGGACTGAGGGACGAAGGCTTAGGAACCCCAAGCCCAAAGGGTCCGAGACTTCATGAGCTCTCACTTTATTTCACTACATCTCAAAGCAAACCATCAATCACCCGTTTATAAGAAACTCCAAATCCAAAGTGAAATCACCATTTTCAATCAACTCAGGAATCATTTTCGCACGAAGAAAACCCATCCCCTGAAGTTTGACCTTGGGGAGTTGACTATATCGCAGAGCTGTGGCTACGCAAAGAGGGAGCCAGGATATAAATATTGTTGATTCCAGTACACCTATTGTGGCACAAATCAATACCTCACCGCCTCGGCGAAGCGAATTAGTACGATTAATTGTTCAACCACTAAGAGTGGAGAAATTGTATTTGAATAGGTGCGGGTGAAGACAACGACCTGACCTAGGATTGGTATCGGTGATATATTTGGCGACCATAAATCGCTCATTTTGTTCTCTCAGACTAACAATTCCCATCTCAAGTTCTATTTCAAATACATATATATATATTGATTACAATTATTAGTATTCGAAATGTTTGTCAAATATCCGCATGCACATGTATTTGAACTATAAGTGATTTTACCCATGAGTAACGGATTTGAAATGCATTATACAGCTTGAATGACCAACATGACGAAGATTCACCAACTAAATTCATGTAAAACCCGCGGAAAATTTAAAATGTAAATTTTTCGCAAAAATGGCAAAACGGCACTGCCTGGAATAGTCCCAATAGGAAAAGGTGGGATTTTTCTGATCTCGGATGACAAACGCGATTTCACCGTTGGAACTATATTGCAAAACGCAAGACCAGCCGAATTTCGCCCACTCGAGATTGTCACATCATACGTTCGAGACTTTAATCCAAGCCAATCCACAGTATGCCACATGGCACTTGACTTGTGACTGAGGCCAAGGCGGTCACCTTTATAGGCTGCACAGAGGTGGAGGCGGTGTCTAGGAATACTGGGAGACATACGTGCTCATTAAATGCTATGTGTCTAGCACTATGAGAATGGCTGAGGTAGTGGAATGAGAGAGAATGGATCAAACCATGAGAGGAGTGCTAGAAACAATAGAGAGAAAGTATGGTAGAACCGGGGTGGGAACAGAAGGAGAAGAGGAGGATTGCTTATTTCGGGCAAGCCCCTGGGTCATGGACCAGGAAGGAGAAGGAAACCGTAAAACCGAAAGAAAGAAGAAAGGAAGGAAGGGAAAAAGGAGGAGGGAGCCAAAACCTCCACTGCTGTGAAGGTCAAGGATCAAGGATCTGATCCCACAAGCTACAAGAGGTAAGGGATCTCTCTGATTTGGTTTATTCCTTGCTTGGGACCATGGAAATGGGTGAATTGGGTTGAGTATGGTTCGTGAACCCTCAATAGAGGAGATTTTCTCAGAGGTGTGAATGGGCCGGTTTTTCGTGAGATGTTGTCCACTATTTTTCCTTTGGATCTTACGACTTTGTTTTTAATAGCAACCCAGGCCATCACTCATCCGAATTGAGCAATTCTAGTTTCAGGGTAAACTTGTTAGACTTAGAGAGAACATATCTCCTTAAATAGGTTCATTCAAATTTCAACTCCTTCGACCTTAATGCATTCAATCAGTGTTTCCAAAACTATTCTTGCTTTTGTATTGGTTTTAATTATAAATTTTAGGACTGCTAATCTTCGATTAGTACGCCTAAAAAGTGATATTTTGAACCTATTTTTACTAGGTTTGAGCGCTTTATGTGTTTCAATTTAGGTAATTAACCTAATTGACATGTTCAACTTATTGCAATTTCTAATTGCATTCGACAAAGTTTGTAGTTTTTGGCAGAATTGAAGCCAAATTATCGTGTCAATCCAATCATAACCATAAAGTCGGGTTGATTTTGATCAATTTATATGGTCTTATATCAATTTCAAGTAAGCCGGAACGAAGAATTTCGTGCGTAAAGAAATAGAAAAAATAGCAAGCCGCAGATGCGGATGCAGATGCAATGAACAAAGTACAATGGAACAGAGCTACGGTGGAGAGAATGAAAGTTGAATTTCGGCGAGGAGCTCAGCAAAAATTTCGCACCGCGAATTGGCTATGTAAAATTTCGGTGCCAGCGTAAAATTTCGCTTAGCTTAGCTAAAATTATGTGCATACGGTAATTTATTTTTCGCTATGCCTTGTATCGCTTATGATAGCGGTAAATTTATATAAAATCTCTGCCCTCGTTTTTGATGTTTTGATTCCAAACTAATTACGTTTTGATTTAATCATTTTGTCCCTTATTGTAATTCATATTTTAGGCATTTTGTCATTTCACGATCGTTGACTATATAAGCTCTCTACAACTTTTGTAACCCTAACTTTCAATCTTTCAAGACACTACGCCTTTGTTCCATTTTTCTCTCTTTCACTGGGTGTAAAACACTTCTCCAAGGATACAACTGGGAGGATGAGCAACAAACCCTTTCTCTTGGAAGTGGAAGGTCATTGGTAGGATCTCAAGGTCGGGCCGCGTGGTTCCCTGCTTTTTCAGCAGGAAGAGTTTTGACATTTCGCTGTCTCTCAATTTCCAAACTCTAGGCTTAAAGCTTTTTTATGTACTTTTGGCCACAATACTTGAAAGCTTTTAGGTTTAGTATTTTAGCTTTAGATACAGCTCAATATCCATTAGTTGCCATTTAGAGCTAATGAGGTAGGTTAAGGGGTTAGATTTTCAATGTAAGTGCATCCACTGATCAATACTGGTTATCTTTTGTGGTTCAAGTGATTCTTATTTTTATCCATTGAGACTCATTAGTTACCCCTTTACTAATCATCAGAAGACGAGTCAAGATAGATTTTCATCAGAGAACCATAAATGCTAAATAAATGCTTTCTATCAAAAGGGAAATTATTAGGTTTAAAAAGTTAAATGAGAGATCAGTTGAAATATTTATATGTCATCTCCACCAACCTTGAAATAGACCTGGAACCCTCTCGATTACCATGGAATCAACCGGTGACCCAATACTTCAAGGAGTTCTATTTTACATTTTATTTTATTTAAAGAATTTCGGTTTGCCAACTTGGCTACACCCCTGTTTTTATCACCGCCGCCCAAATCGAGCAAATTCACTACATTTTGAATCGCGCAAATCATTTGTACAAAACCCATCCTGTGTTAGACCTAGACCACTATCTTTGAGTAAGCTTGACTACGCGATAGAAGAACAGGATATAAATTTGTTGATTAGGATCACCCTCTTTGTGTACGAAGATCTGTCTCTACACTAAATTTAACGATGGTATGAGGCTTGAATCTAAATCCATTGTGAATTGTGGATTAAATTTCCATCTCTTGGTTAAGAGATGACATGATGTCTTTGGTGTGTTTTCAAATAATTGGGGTATGTGTTTTTTCTTGAATATGGACTTGTCTTGCTGTCTTGCGAGTTGGGACGATATATCATGTCTCGGCTGAATTGTGTGAGTTGTGTCATTAAATTTCTTGAATTGAAGTTAAGGCTGTGGAGATGCATGCTTGGTGATGCATTGAAAATGAATGTGGAATGTAGCATGACATGATGTGATATTAAGACTAAACATATGAACTATTATGTGCATTTAGACGCAGTCGTTCATGGTACAGATGGTGTATGGTATATGTGCCATGTAGAGTCATCATATTGCCATGTATAAAGTGCAATAGCACATTTACATTCTATATAGCACTGACAAACATGTCGCATTTCTATGGGTGTGGATGCATTGGTTGTAAATTAACACCGCGTATGGTGTTGATGGTGCGGGCTCGGGAAATGGACAACGTCCAAGAGAGTCGTGCAATTTATCGGAGACTGTCCAATGCTTTTGAAGTAAAGCGGTTTATCGGAGAGGCTGTCAGTGCTTTTGAATTAAAACTGATGCTTTTGAAATAAAGCGGGTTATCGAGTGTCAATGTTTACAATAAAATGTTGCTCGGAGGCCATCCACTATTTTTGAATTAAGCAGTTTATCGGGGTGTCTAATGTTTTTAATGCGTTTATTGGAGTATCACGACAGCGCAGATAAAGTTTGCTCAGATTGTCAATGTTTGAACAGCAAAGCCGTCGGTGAAAGCCCGTAAAAAATGTTGTATAGGCGTGCGGCGTCCTGCGATGAGAACCCAGAAATCCGTGGCCCACAAATGCATAACACACAGTACTTGGTAAGGAAATAAGTAGGCATTGGGGGTATCAAATGTGTCTAGAATTACAAAACAAAGCTTTTGTTATGGAAAAAGGGTCCGGAACGGGATGCCCTTGATAGTTTTTTTTTACACTTGGCATATGCGGGTATAAGGGAGTCAGTGAGAGATTTGAGTCATGAGGGGCATATTGCATTCATGACGTAGACTATTCAGTCTGACAAAGTATAGGTACTTGAATGCGTGTGATTGTATGTATTAGCGTGCATGTTGCTCTTAGGTGGGGAAATTGGTAGGGAGATATATCTCTTGTTCAGCTCACCCCTTCGTGGGACCAACCTTTGGGTGCACGAGAGAGCGGCACTCCTTCGAGGTCGTGAGTACGAAGAAGGCCGGGTTGTGCCTTGAGAAGTATTTTTAAAAATATATTAGAACAATCTAGTTTTAATATATGTTGGCATGTAAAAGTGTAAAAAAGTTGTACATTAAACTCTTGTAAAATATTATAAGAATTTGTATATTGTAGAAAATATAAGGTTAGTTTGTACGATTTGGCGAATTAAAAGAGTGTCACAGCATGGTATCTGAGTATACAGACCCCCGGGTTTTGGGGTGTCACAGCTTGGTATCAGAGCCTAGGTATGTGATTACCTAAGGCTTGTTGGGCATGGGTTTAGGACACACAATTACGGTATAGAGCTTGGAATTGCGATTACTTGTAGCTCGGTATTTGGTACAAGCATCACAGCTTGGTGTTAGAGCTTTGGTTTGTGATTACCTAGTGCTCGGTAATTGATATCAATGCCACAACGTGGTATCCGTGTTTAGGTATGTGAATACCTAGGATTAGTGGGCATGAGGTTAGAACACGACATTGTGTGCATTGATTGTTTGTGTGTTCTGATATGTTCCACGGGAGATGTATTGTGTTTATGAATATATGCATGATAGAACATATATAGAGAAGAAAGCTTAATTGTGATGTGCACCATATATTCATTATGGTTGCATTCTGTGTGATAGAGTTGAGTCGAAAGGAGCTTTGAGGTTGAACTTTGAAAGCCGTTGTTTGGGAATCCTCCCCAGGAACTAGGTGGAGTGTTAACTACATTTAATTGTGGAAGTAGGGATCTGCGCCTTACCACTATGGACCGAAGACTGCGAATAGGTCCTGGTGATTGATGTCATCCTGATAGATCGATTGGCGAAAATTGGTCACTGGTAAATGTGATTCGACAGATAGCATACTCCAATACGCGATGATTTAGAGCAAAGATTATCTCCAATCGGACGAAATTTTTAAGGAGGAGTGTAAACTCGTGGAAAATTTAAATGTAAACTTTTAAAAATGGCAAACCGTATCTGTTCGAATAACCCAAAGGAAAAGGTGGACTTTTCGATCTCTGATGATGAAATGACTTCACCGCTGAACGCCTCAAGCAAATCAAAGAAACCCATTCGACTTCGCACCTGAGATCGCGAATTTCACGCTGAGACGTGAACGGTTAATCACGAGAACGTATGTGGCACCTAACTTGTGACCATATCGAGGCTGCGTCACCGCTTAGAGGGTCGCATGGAGGTGATGTGTGTCTCAGCATGGGAGCACATTACATAGCTCACTAAATGCCATGTGCTCCAGCACCAAGGAGAAG
Organism: Tetrastigma voinierianum; assembly: GCA_016808115.1. Lineage (NCBI taxonomy): Eukaryota > Viridiplantae > Streptophyta > Magnoliopsida > Vitales > Vitaceae > Tetrastigma > Tetrastigma voinierianum. The sequence goes on along the minus strand of JAEQBH010002993.1, from coordinate 284,734 downwards.
GGCTTATAGTAGTGAATGAGGAGAATGGATCAAACTAAGAGAGGAGGCAGCCTAATAGAGGAACCGGGGAGAAAGAGAGGATTTTGATGTTAAAGTAGCCAAGCCATGCAGACTGAGGAAGGAGAAGGAACCAGAAACCAGAAAGAAAGCAGAAAGGAAGGAAGGAAAAGGAGAGGCTGCAAACCTCCTTTTGTTAGCTGTTGAAGGATCAAGGACCGAACCGGCCAAAGCTACAAAAGGAGGTGGGCGGATCTTCCATTTGGTTTATTCTGAGCATGGCTGAATTCCTAACAAAAGATACGATTTTTCAGATAGAATGCCGTGGTTTTTCGGGGTGAGATGTCATTCAAAAGATTTTCCTTCAACCCACTATTTTGTCAGCCATAACTTGATCGTCCTCATCATCCGACCAGAGCGACCTGGCAGAAGTTGGGCCGGGTAAATCCAGACTAGAGGAGAACATATCTCCTTGAAATAGGTCTATCCAAATTCCAATTCCTTTGGACTCAAAAATGCATTCAATGGGGAGCTATGTTCAGATAGCTTCTAAATTCGCTTGAAAACTAAGGAATGATTTAAAAATATTTCCAACATCGCCTTTGTATTGGTTTAATTCATGTTCTTGTGATTCTTCTCAGTTAATCTCACCAGAAGGGGATAGAGGCTTAATCGCGTTGGGGACAGACAAACGCCAACTCTCGTTAAGAGATGACATAGATGTCTTTGGTAAAGTGTTTTCCAACACCCGGGATTGTGGCAAGCTGTTTGAATATGACTCTGTCTTGGTAATCGTTTTAAAAGTTGCGATCGAGCATATCATTTCACCGTAAAGTAGCCAAAATGTTAAAATTGCTATCGTTGGGAACCCATACACGTTTATGATTTAAATGAATGCGAACGTGTCAATACAATAACAAAGATGAGTAATGATATTAGACTAAATATGCGGAATCGCCAGTACTTGCATTATAGTAGTCTTCACGCATTACCTGATGGTGTATGGTATGTTATCCATGTAGAGGTCATCTTAAGGGTATGGTATAAAGCAGAATATATTTATCGCATAACTCATCGCAAAACATCGTGATTTCGGTGAAGCTGGTTGTAAATCAACAATCGCAGGTGTTGATGCAGTGGTTCTGAAAAATGTACCCAGAGAGTCCACGTATGGAGCGGTGTTGTCGCGAGATTGTCCAATGTTTTTAATCAAACTTTTATTAGAGACTCCGCCCAATCGCTTGAATAAACAACGACGGAGATCGCCCAAAGCTTTTTAAATAAAGCGGTTATCTAGAGACGTCCAATGTTTTTGAATAAACGCGACGAGATCATTCAATGCTTTTAATAAAACAGCTTTGTCAGAGATTGTCCAATGCTTTTGAAATAAAGCGGGTTATTGGAGACTGACACCTATTTTTGAATAAAACATAATGTTGTATAGGCGTGCGGCGTCTTACGATGAGAACCCAGCAATATGTGGCCTACAAATACATAACACACAGTACTAGGTAAGGAAATAAGTAGGCATTGGGAGTATCCAATGTGTCTAGAATTACAAAACAAAAAGCTTTTGTTTTTGAAAAAGGTCCAGCAATGCAGACACCCTTGATATTTTTTACCAAGTATATGCAAAGTGAGCGAAATCATGAGGATTCGTGGATTTCAGCCTAGGGCATATCAGATTCATGACATGTAGACATTCGTACGCAGAGTATAGGTACTTAAATGCGTGTGATTGTATGTATCGCATTGCATGTTGCTTCATGGGGAGTAGCCTTGTGGTAGGAGATATATCTTATCGGGCTTTGCCTACCCCATCGAGGACCCAAACTTTTCGTAATGAGAACAATTCCACCTTCGAGGTCGAGTACGGAGAAGGTCTAGCAAATTTTGAGAAGCATTTTCTTCTTAAAATATATTAGAATCAGTTTTAATATATGTTACATGTAAAAGGTAAAAGTTGTATATTAAACTCTTGTAAAATATTATAAGAATTTGTATATTTGTAAGAAAATATATAAGGTTGGTTGTACCAAATTTGAGGCGTATGAAAAAAAAGTGTCACAGCATGGTATCTGAGTATACAAACCCCCGAGTTTAGGGCATCACAATTCGTCATGAATGTAACCGTATTTGTTGAATGTAAAATCAAATTGCTACTAAATGACAAACAAGATGTGATTCACCAACTAACTGGCCTGAATGTCATCCATGTCATATGAGATCAGAATATTTAATGTGAAATCAGTTATTTACTACTTAATGATACCAGATACGTGATTCACTAATCGAATCATTGGTTGACGAAGTCATATGTAAATCTGCGAAACCTAAAAGCCAAAAATGATATTAAAAAGTGTATTTGTATAAGTGTCTTTTACATTACGGCAGATATTTTGTATAAGGCAAATATTGATAAAATGCAGATTCTATTGAATTGAAAGTTAACTTTAGAACTGTGAGAACCACTACATGAGAAAATGCTTAGCTTATTGTTTTATCAATGCAAGAAAATTTTGCGATAGACAAAGGATTGAAAGCAGCACTAAGGTCGAGGAGCTCGTGAGTAATTCGTAAAGTCTACGCGAGGCAAGCCCACTGTTATGTATCATTCCTACCATTTTAGTATGACATTGCTTTTGTAAACAAATGGAGTTCAACTCAACGCTATTTTTTGTACCTATATCCATCACGATTTGATATTATATAACTATTTGAAGGTTCAGAAATGTTAATGGTCATTTCCAAATTGAAATCACTTCCAGAAGATTTGAGAATGAAAACGCTTATATTAATGAAATGTATTTGATAAATGGATTTGATTAATGGCTTCACCGCGCCACGTTTCGTTCGAATCTACCAACCGGCCGTGCCGGGCTCGGGCCTACAAACTTAAGTGTTATCAAAGCCCGAAAAAGGGGCCCTAAACGATTTTGTAAAAGGATTTTGAAAATGGTATTTGACATATAACATTTGACATAAAGGATGACATGACTGGATTGCACTTAGTGAGTCTTGTCAGAGAATATGGATGGTTGTTCAAAGGGTCGCAGAAACTAAGGATCTTTCTGATAGCCCCGCTAGGTGTGGAAGGGCAAGTATCGAGGTTCCGCAATACACCAATAATAGAGCAAGAATGGGAGGTAATGGTGATATCCAACAGAGGCGCTTTAGTACTACAAAGAGTCAGAACCAGCTACAATTGTTCAGAGTGATCACCACGAGAATGTGGCAAGGTACCGACCGATAGACTTTCTTAGAAAGAAAGAATATGAGCCTTCAAATGGAGGAGAATTGGCTCGAGAGAACAGAGGAATGCTTAAAAGAATGCATTGCACATCGAAGAGTATGCTGGAACAAATGGAATTTACCACTGCAAGATGAGGCGATCGTTGTGGGCTTCATCAAGACCGCACCACCATGCTCATGGAGGTTCTTCTTGGATGAGTTCAAGAAGTATTATGTAGGTCGCATCTAATTGAACAATATGAGACGAGAGCTTCATAATCTGAAGTAAAGACAGATGAGTGTGACCAAATATAAAAGAGAATTTCACTCCATCGAGCGCAGTTCAAGATACTGAAGCCCCAATATAAGGATACCAAGTTTCAAAGATATCCTCAATGATTGTCCAGCTCATATGTCGTGATTTCCGCCATATGAGGTGATTTTTCAAAATCAGATATGCCGTGTCGAAATGGAAAGAGTAAAGAACAGGAGAATGACAAAGAGGAGAAGAGACAGGGTAAGAAAAAGCCCGGCTGCCCAAAAGGTCATCAGCAAAGAGAGGGTAATTCAGCTGACCGAATTTAACAATTTACACAGCTACCAAAAAGAACATAGCAACACCACGCTGCAAGTGCACAAGGAGGTGCTTCTAAGGACAAGTTGTCCTCATTGTCCTCATTGTGTGAAGAGCACAAGGAGAGTGTTGGAAATTGACCAGCTTGTTTGGTTCAGGATTCAATGGTTACGCAGATTGTGGCGACCTAATCGTAAAGCTCCACCCACGCGATAGGAACCAAACCCGTGATGTCGCTCAGTTGTATTGATCAAATATGATTTCGTTTCAAATCTTTGGTATATAATTAATTGGGCAAATGGCAAAGATTTTTAAGGTAAATTCAAAAGTATTGTTATTATAAAGGCATATCGCTTCTTTCAAAATGATTTGCAAAATAGATATCCAGAGTTCAAACTGTTTTAAAAAACATCAATATTCAAAGAAAGAGGAGAATGCATACGCATCAGCCTTTCTCTATGACTCCGACGCCCGATCTCAGGTTCGTCAACTACTTCACTCAAGACCCTACAGATTGGTAAAAAAAACAACACGCTTAAACATTTTCATGCTTGGGCGGTTCTATACAATTCATTCTTCGGGCCAATAGCCAAATCAAGTTTAGTAAACCAAACTTTCAAATCTTCTTACATCGCCACATAATACGGATAATTATTTAATATGCTAAACTATTTGTGTTCATTGATCATCCCGCACATACACTTTCGAGTGCATAAATCATTTATAACCAATTCATGCCCACAATGCTCTTTTCTATTTCATAATTCGTAATCATGCTTTTCAATTCCAATTTATCAATTTAGTTCGCCTCTCTTAATTAATAACTTGGTGTTTTCAATATTATGCTGATATGAGTCATCAAGACGGCTCCCGCTGGCCGAGAAATAGATAAAACAGCTTTTATAAATATTAAAGATTACCAACATTGTGGTAACACCTAAATATACCCTAGTCGCTACAACATGTTTGTGTATTTTGTAAGAGACTTGAATTTTTCGTAATTTAAAACGCAAAACATAGAAATCAAACCCGGAATTTGTACAAGACACAAGGGCAATATACCTGCCAAAAGGGGCATATAAGTCATAAAACAAGAATATGGTGGTTAAAGAAATATGCCTAACTTATTTGCAAAAGAGAAGAAACAAGGTATGATCAAAGGAAGAACAATGAAACTTAAACAAAAATGTCAATGGTTTTCGGGAGCCAAACAATGGTTTAAGGAGAGACTTTGATTAAGACCAATCTATCTCAGCTAGAGAAACCAGAGAAGAGAAGGGAAGAGGAAAAGTAGAGAGTAAAGAAGAGAAAGATAAGAGAAGCAAAGAGTAAGATAATAGAACAGCTAAGATCAAAAAGGAAAGGAATCTACATAAATTCTTGTAGAATTTCCATGCAATCAGATGGTTAGTAACTTATTCCCAAACTGGTTGTGCAGTATATTAGATTCATCCAATAGAATTAATGAAAGTAAGGTTGGTAAAACCCTAAATAGTACAAGAAAGAATATGGAATCCCCCTGGAGGCTGATTCATGGATTAATTATATATGCCTAGAGCCAAACCCTAACTAATCTTTTTTTATTTGGTTTATGTGGCTATAACTACTAGAGGGCTTTAGAGTAATTCGAAAGTATTTTAGTAGATAAGTTACTTGGGTATTGATCGGAGCAAAAGAGAGATTATATTGAATTTGGAGCTATTTTATGCATGATTATTGAGCTTAGATCTGGGCAGTAAAAATATGTGAAAGCCGAGAAAACCACCTTTCCGACAATTCACGTGGTACAGAATTTCCAAATAGAGGTACCAAAGACCACTTTATTCATTAATCCGCACCGCACCAAATCGCACCTGCTGGTTTAATTCAGTGTTAGTATTTGGGCCATCACTGTCGAGCATACTTTCATCCACGAGTGATCCAAGGGCTGATTAAATAGACTCTCAAGGAGAAGAAACACCAGCATTTAATTTCAATCTCTGACCTATGGGCCTCAACCATTCAAAGAGGGCCAGTTCACAAATTTTCGTCGCTGGATCTAATAGAGAGTCCGTTGTTTAGGAGAGAACTCGAGTTTCGGGTGTCTGTTACCGGTGATCCAAGTTGAGAGATGAACCTGTGACCTTAGCCAAAGTCATTACAGAACCAGGTGTTAGTTGTTTCCTAAAATAGAGATAAACTCATCTCCTTGTAACATTCAGAAACTGACGCGAAGGTAGCAAAATGCAGAACTTGAGTTTAAGGATTCAACGGAAATGATCTCCAATTTCGGCAAAGTGCAAAGAGAGGAAGCAAAGAAATATGAATGAGGTGGAATACAGAGGCACTACACCGCATAAGTGATCTGGTGAAACTATATGGAAACAGGCAAAGAAGTTATGAAATTGCTGTGACAGGAAACCCAGACGAACCCAAACATGAAAATATTATATTATAAAAAGAATATGCCAAGAATACAGAGAATGGATAAAAAGACGCCATGAGTCTCAAAGATATAAGAAGAGATCACCAGAAACGGGCGTGAATGAGTGATCGCCCTGGACGGCGTTTCGCATCTCAACAGTGCTATTTCGGCACTTCGCTATGGGTATCGTCTGATCATATTTTGATCTCACTGGTGCAATGCACCTCTGCGAAGTGGGAAGAAAATGTGATGACAAAGAAGACTCGCATCAGACTTCTGCACTGTCATCAGGCCGCATCCACCATTTTCTCTTCTGTGGTATGATCATCCGTGAACAACAGTTTATATGATGACCTACAAAGAATAAGAGAAAGAAAGAATATGGTAAAGATCCAGTCGCACCCACCGCAAAGATCCAGAACAAACCCACTTCTCGCACTCCAAGATCCGTCTCCGCATCAATGCACGTACAGTATAAGAACCTGAAAATCACGGCACTTCCGACGTATGTGCCAGCATAAGTCCCAGATGATGTGCCATGTCCAAGAGGACTCATTTTCTAAGATTTCAGAAATTAGGTTGCTGAGGGGATCCAAATAAGGCATGCGAATAAGCTGAAAATACAAGTATAAAGATCCAAACACAGAATAAGCTCCGTAGCGAGGCGGCGCAGATCCGTGGAAAGACGCGCAGGAAGATCAGAAGGCGTTATAAGATCCCGGAACACAAGAATAGATTCGCTACGTAATAAGCTCGCATTAGCGCGCGGAGCAAGATCCATAAGACAAGGATATGTCTAGCACAAGTATAAGAGCACGGCGTTAAGTATATGGCGGAGTACTTCACGCACTTGGGTGAAAGGTCAAGCTCCAGAACTCGCTTTCAGAGATCCGGAGGCGTATCATTCGCAGGTTCGGGCGTGCAGGCGTCCTCGGGGACTGGAATAATGGTAAGTCCGGTGGGCATCGGAGTAAGTCAGAGACAGGCCTCGAGATCTCAAGGCGGCATTACGCCCACAGGCGATGCGGTGGTCCCGCTGACAAGCATATGCAGGGGAGGTCAGCATCGCATAACAGGAATCTAATAAGCAGGGGGTCCGCAGGGACAGGTGAGCAAAGCAGGTGTGTCCGCCGGATCGGAAGGAAGGTCGCACGCAGGCGCAAGACTCAGGCAGGTCATGCAGGCAGGCTTAGTAAATGGTACGAGATCTGGTTAAGCAAGCCATATGGCAGCAAGGGCGATAATTGTGTAAGCGTGGCGCAGTGCGAATTCAAAGATTTCGTGATATGGTGCTTTCTCAAGCAGGCGTAAGACAGGATTCGCAGATAAATGGCGTGCTTTCTGAGAAAGAGAGAGTCGGTAATTTGCCGAAAGCTAGCACACCGCGAATCCATGTAGTACGTGGAGAAGACGTCAAAACATCCGCATACACCAAATAACACTAGTGGCGGCGCATCGCGCAAGCCCACGCCCAATACGTAATTGAAATGTAAAGTTGTTATTGTATGCAGGGGCAATGACTTAGATCGTATCAGATCAGAACACCACATTGGGTAGCTTACTTTCAGGATAGCGATATTTTATCTCCGTTTAGTTCGGGCCCGAGAAAAAAAACGTGTGTGTGTGTGGAAGAGTCCCGGGCCGTCTGTCGCTTCAAATCGCCCGGATCCACAGCTATCTGGTCGGATCGGAATCAAAAAGATATGTTGACTAGTTATTAAAAATCATTTGTGAACATTACCGATACGGTCCCACTGGGCTGCTGATCAGAGTGACACATCAATACAATTGCTTTAATATCATTTATTTAATTTTAGTCAGAGTACCAATCTATCTAATATACGGTAATATTAAACGGCATTATTCCTATTAGGGGCATTCAAAGACGCGGAGTAGCAAAATACATTAATATGTACATTTGTATAAATAGCTCATTTTCAATATCATGCACTTCTATATACTAAACATTTGCAATCAATTCTTCAAATCTATTAAAACAAATCAATATGCTTTTGTTATACGTTTAAACCAAATATTTCAAATCTTGAAACGAGAATGGAGAAGATAGAACAAACCAATCTTTCTCTTTCTCTTTGCCTCGCCTTTAATCTCGGTCCTAGGTTAGGTGATCCTCATCGCCCCTTAGCAAATCATACACGCGTTTTCAGCAAATCTGGTGCAATTACCGGCACAAAGCTTCACCCCTCAAGGCCGAGGTACAATGTGTTTTTCACTTAGTCTCATTCTTATTCAACCCATTAATTCATTTCAGGGTCCCTAAACAATTGCAATGAATATGGGACTTAACGAAAAATATGCAAATAGCTAGAGATAAAGTGGGTAACGTATACCACTTTGAATGGCAATGCACCCTTCTCCGCAGACTACGGGCACCGCACCAACTTCAAAGACTGCACCACCCTGGTTTGCTTTGTAAATGGGCAGATTTTGGCCATTTTTCCACCCATAAAACTCACTCAATAACTTCCTTTTGAACTCATGTATATCATAAACCCACCCATGGAATCCAACTAAAAACAACTCCAAAAGGGCTAGAAACAAAAAACCCCTTTTTCCAAGTCAGGCTTTTCTCCCAATCCAAAATAAAAGAAATGAAGTTAGGTTTTGTTTTCTTACTCAAGGTCTCAAGTAATCTTCTTCCATGTTGTCGGCCTTTGGGGAGAATGGGAAACAATCCCACCCAAAATCATCATCTATTCTGCAAACCCAGCTTTTCTCCCATTAATTTGCTCTCATCTTCCTAAACATTTGCTCAAAAATGAGCATCTAAGACCAAATTTGCTTAAACTCTCATTCCTCAAGGCCTTGTTTGCACACCAAAATGCATTTTTTACTTAAGTTTTCTCTCTAATTGCACTTCCACTTTCAATATTCACTTATTTTTAGTATAAACTTATTTCAAATATAATCTTTAAACCTTATTTACACTTTTTCCTTTACCCTTTTGCATCATAATAATTTTTCAGTTCAATCACCTCATTTAGCAGTTAACATTTCAAAACATCTGGATTTGGGTCACAATCATTTAATCAATATTCATCAGTGTAATCCCGGTAATGACTCAAGTTGGTCAATTTATTCCCTATATAATAATTTTTTTATAAAAATTCTAGGATATTTTGGGCGTTATAAAGATTGATGTCCTAGAGCACATTTTTTTTCACAAATTTCACAGGCATAATGTTTCATTAGTAGCGAAGGCAAAGAAGAGGTTGCATCACCGTTCTGGAGGTATGACAAAGACTATGGGACGACAAGATGTCGCGGTTCAACAGCGTATATGCGATAAAGGAAAGAAGATAATCGATGCAACCGATGTGATAGGCCATAACTTGGTTTATCTTTAACAATACATTGTGCCACGCATTGACAAATCCGTAGATTGACCATTCGTATTATTAAGTGTAATCATCACATACCCGGAATGCGCACGATCATGAGGAACCGAAAGTATGACATCTCGGGTGATGAACCCGCCGCATAATGTCACGGAATATATATGATTGGCCCAATGCATAAAGAGAATATAAATTATGGAGACTGATAGTTAATTTTCGGAATTCAGATGGGATATTAGATGACCAAGATTAACACCCAAGCTGGTAATGATTGTAGAATGAAAAGGAGTGACCTGTTAAGACCGAATGAGGATGGCACTTTGATCGACGTAGAGGTCAAATCTACCTTTAGCTGTGATATCCACAACACCGCACGAACAATGGTGTGGAGGGCATGGGGGCTTATCATCAGTAATTGAAACCAAAGGCGGGTTTAGTGTATCCGAACATCCTCACCCAGCAGCACTTCCGGCGTTTCAGAGTTACTGCAGATTCGCCCGTTGTAAGGGAGATCGAGCTTATCACACGCTATACTTGTAGGCGTTAATCGCATCATTAAGACCAGACTAATACGGGCCTCCCAGTGGAGCAAAGGAACGGTGAAACTTATAAAGCAAAGAACCATAGAAAAGGAGTATTCTCCGAGGTATCACTTATGGAGCTCCTTGCTTTTTCTTTGGTAAGAAAGATGGGTGACTAAGGTGGGATTTATGGCTAATCAACAAAGTTTGGAAAGTGGTGCGAAGGTATCCTGGTCCGAATTTTGATGATTTGTTTGACCAATTAAAAAGGTACAAGTATCTTTTCAAGATTGACTTACAACATCCGGGTATCACGCTTGAGGATTAAAGGTGCAGAGGTGCATAAGAAGGCATTAGAATGCGACATGACATTATAGTTCCGTGAATGCCGCTTATTCGATAAATGTCTGTAAAGGGCTTTGATGACCTAATGGAACCATGTTTTCGTATCGGCGATCAACTCGTCGAGCGTCAATATCTACATTCTGTGTATTCAAAAGATCGGAAAATCACGACACACCTTCAGTGTTGTAGACTTTGAGAAAGAGTAGTTGTGGCGCAAACTGGAAAGCAAAGTGTGAGTTTCGCTGAATGGCGGTCCTTTCTTGGGCACATATTGTATCAAAAGAAGGAATCCGAAAGGATCCACAAAGAAAATATAAGTGGTTGTTGAACGGCAGCCACTAAGAAATAAGTAGAAGTGCGAGTTTCTAGACTGCAAAGATGCGTAAGATTTAAGGGGTTGGTGATTGTAATGGCAGATTCAGATTAATCCAAAATGTAAAAGTGAATGGAAATGTCAAATGTTTGATGTTGAAACATTCTGAACCGAGGGCTTCACATCAAATTCTCCACCCGCAGTGAAGAATATATGGATCTTTACCGCATGCAACTAATCGGACTGATGAGATCCCATCAAAAGAGGGGGTAGAGCTTGGTGGTCAAGGACAAATGGTTTGATGAAAGAATCACCCCATGAATGATTCGGAATAGCCGCACTAGATTGCCACTGAAATTCGGAGATGGTCAGGAGAGTTATTTCACCCAAAGAACAACATAAGAGTCTGGGGCATTTGGCCCCACAAATGAAGAGCTTAATTGAGACAACGATGGAGAGTCAGAGAAATGATTTGAGAATAAAAATGACCCAATCAATCAAAGAACAGTGGTCACTCGCCTTGAGCGAAGACAAACCATCACTGAACGTCATCATCTGATTCATCTACTGAAAACGAATGCAATAATCGATAACAATAATCCAGATATGGTTTGAACCGAGTGCCGTATCGTTGAGAGATAAAACATCGCCTACAGTTATCAAAACCGGAAACGACGCGAACCAGCCACGCGAACAACACAGTTTGATTGAAGACCGTTTACGCACCGTGACACCAGATTTACAGCGTCATTACTGAATATGTTACCACAACGGATTTGTTATCTAACCCGCACAAGATATACATCGATCGAAAACGTCATCGGTGGTCCAATAAGACGTATCGTCAACACGCATTGGCGTATCGAGTTACGATATTCGTTCGGATTTATCGTTCATCGTAATACCCGAGCGAAACGGAACTCGAATCACGATTTATCGGGTCATCACCACAAAGATAAATGAATAGATCAAATAGTCAGCAGACAACCCTCAACCGGTTCAACTTCACTTCATTACGAATCCATTATTCATTTGACGCTGGTCGGTAATGCACAACGGCAGAAATAGTTCATCGGTACGGGATCTATACAGTGACCGGCCGATATTTCATCAGATCGTCCGGAGGCTCACTTAGATCTTGACAGCACCCCATGATGCACTTGAATACTCAATTAGGTAATTTCAGCATAAATGTTTCCAACTGCATTGTGTATTTATTACACAATCCAGAGAAGAGATTCATCCTTCAAGACTGAAATATACATACCATATGAGTTGTGTGATCCACTATGAGGGTAGCTGGGATCACACACATTCCTTTAGTTGACCAGGTAAGGAGATTTTAAACACTCATTTTATACCATGTTTAGAAGCTGTTAGTTTTTCTAGTGTTTTTATGTTAAATAAGTGCCCAAATGCTCTAAAAGTTCACACTTATGATCAGTTATCCATTTGGTGGAATTAGCAAAATTGGTGGAAAAATCGCATGCATGTGAGGGAGAGGCTATCAGATTTTGACATTTTCACATCATATGAGCCCACTGCATCGCCAAGAGATGACCCGCCACTGGGCAAGATCTTTCCAGGGATACCAAGAACACCAAAATTGAGTTCGAATAATGTTATGCAAGTTCCAAACTTGAAGAAAATCAAAGAAACATTGCAGCACCAGGCAGAGAGGCCACTGATTGACGTTTCGTAGATATCACATATCTGCTGTACCAAACCATATATGGATGGATTCCACACTAATAGATTTAACGTACCAAGAACACCCAAATCGAAGCTGATGCAGACAGTTATGGCCTTACAAAGTTGAAGTAAAAATGGATCAAGAAGAACGCCGCTGATACAGAGGAACCATCGCTGCACGCTGCGGTGTGCAAACAAATAAGATCTCGACGCCGCGACAAGCCGCGACGACTTCACGCAGACGCTGTTATATCGATGTCGCGACGTTACGTGAAGAACGCGCACGTCAGGTTGGTTTTGGTGATTTTTAGCCCATTTCGAGCCCATAATGGAGGATTTTAAAGCTCAAACCGAGGATCAAAAAGGGAGGGCGCCAGATAGATTTTGCTCTTTGTAAAAGGGGAGAAGTTTCAGGGGTGGAAACAATTCAGAGCACACATCTTAGTTATGAAAAGCCAGCAGTTAAGGAGATCAAGAAAAGCCGCAGATGACGTTCACATCAAAAATCGCTGTATTCTCATCCTCTTCTTTTGTTTTTCTTTTCTTTTCTTTTTTGATGCTTTTTGACTTAGAGATGTTCTAGATTTATTTCTAGGTTTTTGTCAGAAGCCTTGCTACTTTGAATGGATTAATGGTTAATTACGTTTATTCAATATATGATTGATTTTTATCTTCGCCTTGCTCTATCTGTAGATTTAAATACATGGTAGTGTTTGGGCTGTTGGTTGTTGTTTTTGCCGGGAGTTCAGATCGAGAGACGATGACCCTGTGTGATATTATGAATAGAGCAACACTTGGTCAATCGGTGAATAGAGATATCCCGATTCCAAGTGTGGCATTAAATGTTTAAACATTTAAGCGTTTGGGAGTCTAGGGTTGAGGCAGAGATGCAATACACCCTACTGGCGAGATAAGCAAATATATCTCGAGATAGAATATCTTGTAGGCACAATCAACCCTGGCCAACGTGAATTCACAATATAATCGAATGAATAATATATTTAGGTTAAAATTCATCGAAAGGTGTAAAGGCAAAAACCCAGTTTTCACTAATTGATTTAGCAACAATATAGGATTAGTTTTTTTATTAATTAAATTTGGCTAAGATTTTAGGTCCGTATAATATGAAAGTACAGTCGTAAGATTTTATACTTCCCCGGATCGACATATCCCACTTAGGTAATAATTATATTATTTTCGAGGCAATCACAAGGCGCCAGCAATATAGCGTATACATTTTGCTACATCACGCTTTCGCTTATCAAGTTTTAGCGCGTTGTCGGGAGAAGTTTGTATTAGATATTACAAATAAACGACTAGATATTACTTTGGATCAATTTTTTATTTATTTATTTTATTGTACTATTTATATCTGCTTGTTACTTGGTCTCAAATAATACATTGTGTGGTTTGTGAGGTTAATCGCAGACACAAGATGGGGTCGGCTGAACTATATTCTTTCGATCCCAGTGCCAGAGAGAATCAGAAATAGACTACTTAGAGAGCAAAAAGAAGTTAATAAGTTTCAATCACAATGGATTCGACGGCTGAGTTGATAAATACATTGGCTCTCCTTAATCAACAACTAGGAATGAGGTAAATACAAATAGAATATCATCAAAAAGTGAAAAATCAAGTGAGTAGAACCCACATATGCACAGACTCAAGTTCAGTATGGAGGTACCTCTAATATTGGAACAATTATAACTGAAGGCGGGCAATATTCTAGCACTGCTGCGAACACAAGTCACTATAATACTCCTCAATCTCCATATAAGTCCAAAAAGATCGTGTTTGTAAGGCATGAAGGAATTAAGAAGAATCCAAACTACATTTACTATGTGCACAAACTCAGCAAATTTTCAAGATCATCACAGCCGACTACTCGTTAAGGTTTCATTTTATCTAGTCAGATAAGTCAACTTCCACATAAGAGAATGACAAAGTTAGAGGCATTTAGTTGAAATGAAAAGAGTTCATGCTAAATGTGTAGACATCTCAAGTTCAATTCATGGAATTGACAAGGCTAAAGTTCAACTTCACATACACCATTCGCCGAGCAGCTTGAAAGAAGATATATTCCACGCCACTTCGGTACTCAACTCACGAAGAATAAACTCAAAGAAGAGAGAAGAGGTAGGAAGATCAGTGGAAAATGAGAATTGAACAAGAGAATATGGCTACAATGTCCTTGAAGGACAAATATGAGTCATTATATCTGCTCGGGGTATACAAGAAGAAAACTCTGGAGCTACAAAACAAAGGAAATCACTAAAAAGGCAATGGAAGAACCTGAGTAGCTTCAAAAAGCCGATAGTGATGATCAGATGTTAAAACTCGAAATACTTAGTTGAAAAGGATGGTAGAGCCAATCTCTCCGAAATCATATGAAAACGTAAAGAGTGAGGCAGCGCTGCAGAGACTCTTCCAGATGACTTTATGGGGTGAAAAATGTAAGAATCGCTGAAAATGAGAAGACGATCCCAAATTCCATGAAATGATTTAGGTATATCATTCACTCAATGAATTGATATGAACTACATTGTAAACAAAATTAAAAAGAAATCAAAAATAATAGATTTGTAAGACTATTTCTACTATTACTGAGTACAACTATCGCCTTGTAGGGATGGAGGCAGAAACACCAACCCACCGTAGTCAGGAGTCTAGCCGACTAAAAACGGAGCAAATTTCCTGGAGTGCTCCGCCGTGCTTAAAGTCTTCATCTGAGTTATTCTGAATAACAAACTTTACTATCATATTTTCCGTGTTTTAGCTTTAATTTCAGGCTTTTGGATTCAAATGGTTTGGAAGCTAAAAGAAAGTTTGAAGTTCAATAATTAGGCGTTTAAAGAACCAAAGATAAAACCATATTCAAGCATCCCTTCATTTGGACTTCTAAAGTCTGAATCCCTTTCAATACCTTCTTTGTCAAAGAGCCATAGTCATTGAGCAAATTTCCAGACCACATCAACCTCTGTGTGGAGCACGCATTATCTATTCTTGCTTTTGAGCCACATCGAGGACAATGTCTATTCCTGGGTTGGGGTAAATTCAACAATTCATTAAGAAAATTTCCAAATCCAACTTTGTATCTCTCAATTGCTGAAGTTAGCTTGTCCATGGTTAGTTGCATGTGTTTTTCTATTCTCAGATTTATTTATTTTTGTTCCCATATGAGGAGTTTGATGCCTTATATTAGTAGAAAATTCATTTTGAACACAACTATTCGTAAAAATGCCAAGTGTAAGAGAAGAGGACCTTTGTGCTCTTTAAATCGTCGAACTCAGGCATTGCTTTTGGCAGGTAGACGCCAATACCTCCATTGTGCTAAGCAAGAAGCCATTTCAAGGAACCCATCACACACACACTTTTGTCTCTCAGATACCTTGGGTCCCGAACCCTTGCCTGAATTCAACCATAACCTTGCGATTCTAGCCACCTAAGCGATGGGACACCTAAACAAAAGAGGATCGTCATCGAGCCTCAACTTAAAAAAAAAAAAAATAAAACAACACAAAAACAATAGAAAGTGAAGAAAAGAAAAAAAAGTGTCAAAAAAATAGGTTTGTAGAATTAGAATAAGTGTGGATCATCCAATCGAACTCGTGCACAAATCGAGGGGCCTTTCAAAGCCTAATGCCCCGTTAATCGGGTCGAGTCATCGAATCACTTCACGCTCGCCATGTGGGACGTAAACATGGATCATCTGGCCAACCCAAGGCCTTTGAGTTTGCTGAGTATTCAAAGGTGAAGTTTGAAGGGAATTTATCGTCCAAGGCTCCCAACCAACCAATCGGGGGGTGGGAGTCACCAATGGATCCCCGCTACGTGAACACCCCATTCAAAACTGGGCACTAGTTCTCCTTCATTTTAGGTATTTAGGAAATTTTGTGTACTGAAGGACAAAAGGGTGTGTTCTTTATCCTTCTAGTTAGCTTCTTCCAAATAGGTGTGAGTTGAGCTTAAGTTTGGGGTGATAGAACTTCATATATACACTCAAGATCATGCTATCACTTCACTTAGTTTCCTCTCGGGAAAGGTCATCATGACTGGGGGTCACTTGCCGCCACCATGCTGCATATTTGCCAGCACCTTGTAAAGTTTAAGTTTAAGGATCCTAAATTTTGCTGAAAAGGCTAATATTGCTAAATTGTGTCTGGCAGTGATCTTTCCATTTGGAATCATGTTATCATACTCATCTCATTATTTTTAGTTCATGTCATTTTCAATTTTTGTTTTGTTTTCAGTCACCCTCGTTTGGGGGTAAGCAAGAATTTAAGTTTAGGTGGATGAGTATCTTAAATACTCATTTTATCCCTATGCTTTAGTTATTTTTTCTAGTGTTTTGGTGTTGGGCTAAGTTCCCTAATGCCTAAAAAAAGTTCACACTCTACGATCAAAGTTATCCATTTGGTGAATTGTAGCAAAATTGGTGGGAAAATCACAAGGTAAGGTACAGGAGAGGCTACTGCATTTTGACATTTTCAGACATCATATGAGCTCCTATTGCATCAAGCCATATATGGATGTATTCTACACTTCAAGATCTTTCCAGGGATACCAAGAACACCAAAATTGGAGTTCGAACAAAGAAGTTATGCAAGTTCCAAAACTTGAAGAAAATTAGCAAACATTGCAGCACTTTAAGCAGGAGAGGCTACTGTATTTTGACGTTTTCAGACATCATATGAGCTCCTATTGCATCAAACCATATATGGATGGATTCCACACTTCAATATATTTCCAACGGTACCAAGAACACCCAAATCGGATCTCAGATGACAAAGTTATGGCCTTACGGTTGTATTTAAAAACAGAACCGCAGAACGTCTTGGAAGCAAAAACAAATCGCAGTGAACGCCGCGATGCGTTGGAGAACTGCCAACGTCGCGACGCTGCGTAAATAGGAGCATCCCGACTTCGCGACGCTGCGTACGACACGCGACGCTCGGGTCGGCTTTGGGTGATTTTTAACCCATTTTGAGCCCAATTGAGGGTTTTAAAGTCAAACCAAGGATCGGAGCTGGAGTGATTTGTGGATAATTGGGAGCTTTTGAAGGAGAAGTTCTCTTAGGTGGAAACACCCTAAAGGGCCACATCTCAGCGGGAAAAGCTGTTAAGAAGGAGATTGAAGAAAAGGAAATGACGCCACTCAAAACGCTTATTCTCATCCTCTTCTTTGTTTCTTTTTCTTTTTTTTTTTTTATGCTTTTCGACCAGAGATGTTCTAGATTTATTTCTAGGTTTTTGTTGTAGCCTTGCTACTTTCGAATGGATTAATGGTTAATTACATTTTCATTCATTATATGGATTGATTTTATCTCTTCTTGCTTTATATCTGTGATTTAAATACATGGTAGTGTTTAGCCAATACGTGAAAGCTAATGGGAGTCTGAGATCAAGAAAGGATGACCCCCAAGGATATGAATAGAGCAACACTTGGTCAATCGGTGAATAGAGATATCCCGGTTCCAAGTGTGGCATTAAAGGTTTAAAAATTTAAGCATTTCGGAGTCTAGGGTTGAGGTAGAGATGCAATACACCCTACTGGTGAGATAGGCAAATATATCTTGAGAGAGAATATCTTGTAGGTACGATCTTCCCATCAACGTAAATCAATTAATATATTGAATGAATAATATATTTAGGTTAAAATTCATCGAGTGTGGCAGGTGAAGGCAAAACCCTAGTTTTCATAATTAATTGATTTAGTAAATAACATAGGATTAGTTTTTCTTTATTAATCGTGAATTATTACAATTTAGGTCCAAATATTTAAAGCATAAAATCGTTCGCACTTCTCCCGTGGATTGATATTCATACTCTAGTACACTATATTACTGAGGCCACGCGCACCTAGTTAAGCGCATAGGCGCACACATTTGCTACACATCACGCCGTTTATCAAGGTACAATGCTTCCAATCAAGTATCGAATGGCGCTTACGAGGCTTCAGAGTATGAAAGAAAATGTAGATAATCAAGTATAGTTGATGCACTGAGCGAAAGAAAGTGATCGTCGACTTGATACAAGAGACTCCAAGAAAAGTGAAATGTGATTAGAGAGATTGAAAGTGGCCACCGATATACAGAAATCATATGACGACTTGAAAAGAAAAGATATTCAATATGAGATCGGCGACAAAGTATTTTTGAAAGTATCACCTTGGAAGAAGGTAATGAGATTTGGGAAAAAGAGCAAGTTGAGCCTTAGATTCATTGGGCCATACAAAGATTGGAAAAAGGTACAGGCCTAGCATGATATATTGGCTTTTCTTTCTTTACTCCGGAATTCAAAAAGATTCATAATGCATTCCATGTATCGATATTGAGTAGGTATAGATAAGACCCGTCACATATAGTCTCTTCTCAGAGACACCGATCTAGACCCATTTAACATGCGAAGGTTAGAAGAGCTAATGAATGGGTCTAAGTGAAAAGGACTCAGTAACAAGAAGATTCCGCTTATCAAAGTGTTATGAGAAACCACAAGACTGAGGAAGTCACCTGGAAAGTGAACACAAACAGCAAAGATCCAGAACTGCTTAACAGTTGTACTGCGAGGGAAAAATTTTCTTAAGTGGGGGAGAGTTGTAATGCCCCAAAAATACCCTATAATTTTTACAATAATTTTATTATATATTCCGGGTATGAATTGAGTCAAACTTGGGTTTTTCCGAGAAAACTGATAAATTATTAAATAGTGAAATGTGAAATGAATATGTGAGTATATGATTAAATATTGATTAAGGCTCCGCTAGTGCTATTTTCGAGCCTGCTTATTACAGGTTTTGACACTTTTGTGTGTACTAATCAATTTAATTAACCCAATTAGTACATTAAGGTCCCCAAGTGCTTATACTTCTCAGTAGTAATCACATTTTGTAAGTAAATTTTTGTAGTTTTGCAATCTAATTCAGTGGCAAATCATTTAGTTTACTTCAAACACGAAGAATCCAAGCCTAATCAGAGTCATAGTCGAATGTAATAGAAAATGAGAAAATATGAAATTGGCCACTTCGTGAATTCAGCAACCTACGAATTTATTTTCGCAACGTGCTCGTGTCCCGCTTCGACCCATTTTGACCACTTTAACTTTTTCCAAACTACCTCTATATTATTGGTAATCCATGCATTTTTTTTGTAATTTCCTTGTTCGAGCAACATATAAGGCCTACCAAGGCTTAGACAAACAATCATCACATTATGCAATAAATTTTGGCGCAAAAGCTTTCAACTCTCCCGCCTATTTTTCTTTCCTTCATTTTCCTTCACTTTCCTTCACTTTCTCGCCTGCCAAACACTCCCTGAGAATGAAAACTCAGAGGATGGTTGACTAAACCCCCCTCATCCTTGAAGAGGAGGACTACTGGGCTAGGGTTTTGAGGTAAAATACTAGTCCTCTTGTTTTTAACGCAAAGGAAGCATTGTCACTTTGTTTTCATTTTCACCGCAGGTTTAAATCCCTTTGATATATCCCGATTAACCCAAGACTGGCACTCAGGTTCAAAGTGGATGCTTATCATAGATCCACCGGAGAGGCTCGCTTTAGTTGCCATTTATTTTGCTACTGGTGAGAGGTAGACCAAGGATAGTTTCACCGGTCCAAAAACATTAATGACCAATAAATGCTATATCTCAAAAGGAAAATTATTAGTGGTTCAAGCTATAGCCAAATTTAAGATCAAATGAAATGACTATAGGCCACATCCTCTCCCAACTCGAGGAAAAGGACCCGAGGACCTTCTCGCTGTTCTAGAACCTCTAACCCAAAGGGATCGAGGCTCGGGCGAGTTCTTTCACATTTTACTGGTCATTTTACCAAATCCCTCATCAAGTGACAAACCCCAAATCCAAATTGGAATTGCCACCATTCCGAGCGCCAATCGTTAATCATTCAGGCGGTTAAAAACTATCCCCGTTCAACCTTTGTAGAGCCATACTATAGTAGCTATGCTACGGTAGTAGGAGGTTTAGGTTTATAAATATTTTTTATTCGATCACCAATCTTCACTCCTATATGATACTTAAACAATCAAATGGCGCCGCTGGGCTGATGCAGCCTTAGCTGCAAGTGTTTATTTGTTAAACGTGTGATCCAGCATCACAAGTATTGGTGAACCTCAACCTCCTTGTCTTTACTTTCATTTCCTCCTAGCAAATACCGTAGGTTGATTCAATTTTGTACTGTCCATATACAATTTCTTTCTTTTACTTAGAATGGGTCAAAGAACCTTTCGTAGCCTGCTTTTTTTTTCGCTTTGCTTTGTGCATTTTATCAGAGTTTATACACCACTGGGATAGGAACACAACTGGCAAATTAGAAAGGATCAGTGCTCCCCAAGAACAAAACTGTGAAGTGAGCTTAAATAGTGATCAGATGGAGCTTCCACCTGAGGAACAGCAGAGCCAACAAGGGGTACAAAGGAATCCCAACGCATCCAACTAAGAGGACTGTCATATACAACCATCGAGTTGAGCACCCTCCTGGCCAGCCTCCTCCAGAAAAGACAGAACATTGCTCCCAGACAGCTCTCTGCTCCCGCTTTCAAGGAATGGAGAGGTGAAAATCCATACTCACACATCCTCCGGGAATTAGAGAGGAAAGGACATAAATATTCTTCTCAGAGGACATCTCCAATGTGGATCCGATGAGGCTGAAGTTCTTTCCTCTAACTCCAAAGGACAAGGCTAAAATTTGGCCCAACTCTTGAGCCGAGAACTATTAGGAATGGGGAGATAGCAAAGAATTTTCAAAGAATTCTTCAAAGACCCATGCAAAACCAATAATTAAGAGGTTGATTTACAATCTTTATAAACAAGAAAATGAAAATTCTACCGCTTCGGGAAAGGTATCAGGAGACTATCAACACCGTCTCTCACCTGTATTTATATTTGACGCCGTTAATCATCTGATAATGGAATGTCTCTCGCATGAAGGCAGCTTGTTGAAACTATGTGTGGAGGGACTTATGAGCAAAGACTTCTTGAATTATATGGTTGAGAGCATCAAAGGAAGGGATGAACCTAACTCCCAGGAAGGTAAATGGCGTAGGCTGGCAACTAATCGCGCGTAGAGGTATGTACTCACTCTCAAAGGACATGGATAAAGGCAAAGCTATCCACCTTGGCTAGGAGGTTGGAGTAGCTTGAAATGCGAAATCAACATGAGGTGCGGGTAGTAATGGTGCACTGCGTTTCAACCAAGCTTGCTTCATTTTCACCACTAAACACCAAGGAGAGCATCGGCCAATCGTCTTCAGTAAGGGATATGATGGCTAAATAAGCCAATGTTGTGGGCCAATACAAGCCACCAACCACTGCCTCATACAAGAATACATGCGAACCAACTGAGAAACCATTCCAATCCTTCCCAGCAAAACCATCGAGATAAAGTACTGGCCGTGACAACAAGAAGACTCATCCACATGCCTACCACCATCCTCATCCCCAATTAGGCAAGTTATCATGAACTTGAGCAAAGTGGTGGGAAACTTTATGGAAGAATAGAAGGCAGTGAATGCCCAAGTTAACCAGATGATTGATACAGTAGAAGGTACACTAAACAAGAAGATAGAGTAGAACCGCAGCACTCAAAATCTCCCAAAAATTTACAACCTCGCAATACTCAATTTTAGCTAAACAACTAGCAAAGAAAAAGGTGAAAAGTGAATTTCCTCTCGCACACACCAACCTAGGGTGATATGGCTTCTAATGAGCCAATCCTAGATAGAGTAAAGGCAAGCAAAGGGGCTATCATTTGAGAAGTGGTAAGAAGAACAACATCTCAAACTCAAAAAGAATAAGAAAAGAAGTTTAACTAGAGGAGGAGGTGGATCAAAGAAAATGCAAAGAAAAAGAGACACCCCACCCTTTTTTCCACTAAAGCCAAGAAGGCCATCAACCGTGCCGCTGAAATATTGAGGTGCTAAGGTGAAGGTCCACCCTTGTCACATGATTAAACAAGTCCCAACTAAATTTTATGACCTGTGCACAAAGAGTGAGGGTTAAATGTTGACAAGAAGGCCTTCCCGACCAATGTCAACAGCCGGTGCCATCGTAAACGCAAGACTCGGGAGTACAAAGATCTAGGTTGCCCTACCATCTCCGCGGAATATCGAAAACAGTAGAAAAGGCAATCGCCGACTGGGGCCGCAAACCCACCGCGACATTCAACGCATAAGCAAATGGTCAGAGAATTAAAACTCATCCGCATCAGACACTGTGTCCCTCGCAAATAGATCCATAAAAATACCAGCAATCGGGAGGATGTTTTAATACAAGTGGACAAATTCTACTATCCTGGGCAGACTTGGTTGTGCCAGAATATAGAACCGGTTGCAAAGGGGGACTACAATTATGTGCCTATCCTCAAGACTCATTCTCGCCACTACAATTATTAACCGCTTAAAATGAGTTATGCACCTAATCGGGAACACACTCTTTCAATCCAACATCTTCACTGAGTAAAAAGCATATGTAACCAAAGAGAAGAGGCCCAAAGGAAGTTTATAATTGATACTATTCGAGGAACAAGCGACGTTAGCCTAATGCAGACGCAGATATGAGTCAGTTCGATCATGGTAGAAGAGCTTAGGAACCCAAGACCTGGTGCACTATACGGGCCATGAGAAAAAGGATCTAAATTATACCTTCATCGATCGGGAAGAAGCCAATGAGCCCCAAAAGTCGATTCCGCCCGCCTGTGGAACTAAAGGCATACCAGAAGAACATGAGTAGTGCCTGGGCTATCATATCCTCCCTACCAAAGACTTCACAGAAAACAACTCCACTGAGATCCCAGTGACACAGTTGTGCTATTGGGTGGAAAATCACTTACCTGGGAAGGTGAATTAGCCCAATAGCTTGCACACATCACATCTATTTAGAGGAGGAAGCAAAATCGCAAGGCACCAGAGATCAATCCTCATGATGCAGGGCACGTGTGTAAGTCCTAAAATCGCTGCAACCGTATCATTTAATTCATATCCAATAGTACTTGGGTGAGTCCAACCCAGGTTATGCCCAAAAAATCAGGGGTAACCACTGTGCATAATGAGAAGGGAGAGGAAATGCCCACCCACCTTACCACAGGTTGGAGGGTATGTATTAATTAAAAAAGATTAAATGAGGTGACAAGAAATGATCACTTCCCTTTACCCTTCATAGACCAACTTCTCGAAAGAATCTCCGCCACCCTTTATCGCTCGATGGCTATCACAAAGCTCAAATTATTGAGATTACCTTAAGACCGTAGAAGACCACTTTCACCTCGCCCATTTCAAAACATAGCGTATAGGCGCCATAAGAGGACGCCTTCGACCCGGGTAATGCCCCGGCACATTCCAGCCGATGCAGGCGTTTAATCTTCAAAAGGATTTTGGTGGAGCAGATATGGAGGCCCATGGATGATACTGGCGCTGGCAGGAGGAGCTTTCAAGAATGCTTAATCAACTGACTATCTCCCATAAGATGGTATTGAGAAGAACTTGGTGCTGAATCGGGACAATGCCATTTTACGGTCAACGAGTAAAACTGGCGCTTCTTAAGAAGCCTAACAAAGGAATCGAGGTCGGACATGAAAAATCAATCGATCAAACTGCCTTCCACGAATGTGAAGACTGTGGAGGCAATTTAGGCATGCGGGTTTTACAGAGGTTCATCAAGGACGTTTAAAATTACAAGCCTTTATAAAATCCATCGAGAAGGATGCCAAATTGCTTGGGATGAAGATTTTCAAAGAGCTGAGGAGCTAAGTTGTTTACTTCGACCATCGCATCACAGTGAGAGAGCACTGACCGAAGTTACCTTTCGAGGTTGGTGCGATATGTAAACGACTTCACATTGTGGAGGCAGCCTGGCAAAGAGAAGAAGAAACCTTGCGTGGTCTACTATGCAAGCAAAAACGCGAACGAGGCAAAGGAATTACACCAATTATTGCGTTGAGCTGCCATAAAGGGTCTGGCGCCTTAGACGCTTTGAGCTATTCGCTGGGCCGAATATAACTCATATTTACGCATCACTCGGGGCCTTTGGGGCAGAGATTGCTCACCAAACAAATGCCAATAGCCTATCGATGAAGCCCTCCATTCCAAGAGTTCAACTCCGTGATTAGGATGTGCTAGGTGTGAGAAATGCAGCTTAGACCATCTCTCAAGACTCAATAGCGCGACAAACACGCCAAGCCAATCCTCCAATCAACAATGAGTTCCTTGAGGAGTCCCTGCTCCTAGTAAAGAAAGCCCCAGTTGGCATGCTCACATAGCCAATTTCTAGTAAACAGAGAGAGTTGCCGTACCAACAAACCGGAAGGCACAAGACAGAAGTTTTTCTTCTTCGCAAAAATCACTCCCTGTTTATGCAGGAAGAGTCTTCAGTAAATGCTTGCATCGACGTATATCATAGCGATGTGGTGCTTGAGGGCAACAACAAGGGATACCAATCATCGCTATGAGGAATGTATGTGGAGGCTATTTTGCTTCCTAGAAGATCGCCGCGAAGGTGCTCCAACTGGCCACCGGCCTCTTTCAAAGATGCCCGCACCTTGGCGACGTGATTTGACAAATGCCAAAGATTGGTGAAATTTCGCCGCCATATGATGCCTTCAACCAATATCGTAGTTGATTTATTCATGTTCAGTATTTGACTTCATGCGCGCATCATTCTCCTTCTTTCGCTAGCTTTTACATATCGCAGGTTTAATTAGCGTTGAAATGGGTTGAAGCAAAGGTTTTGGCAGCGCTGCACCATGCAGCAGTCAGAAAATCTCAAAAGAACATCTTCCGCATTCGGGGTCCCCAAAGCCATATACATCAGCGCATGGAGGTTCACACTTCGCGAACAAACATTTTGAGAACTCTTAACTAAATATGTTGTCAAGCACAAAGCGGCTACCCCTTACCATCCTCAAACAGGTCATAAGCTCGCCACCATGAAATCAAAACAATATTGATGAAAAGCAAAGAGCCCAACGTAAACAGTCTAGTCTCTCGTTGTTGGGACTCCTACGCATACAGAATAAAGACAAGACCATCCGCATGTCCTCTTTATCGCTTAGTTGCCGTTTATAGCGCGCCGCCACCCGGCTTCGTGAATTGAATATAAGGCATGGTGGGCAAATCAAAAGCTGAACCTCGACATGGGAAGAGTCGCCTAAAAAGGCTCCTTGATAACAATGAGCTGGGAAAAGCTGGGCGAACAGATGCCACTAACTCGAAAAATTGAAAGACAGACTAAGAAGTGGTATTGATCAACTAATAGCCTAATAAACGCCAAACAAGGAGCATCAAGTGCTACTCTAGATCTAAGCTCCACCCTTTCCGGCAAGCCTGTCAAGGTGGGACTACCATTCATCATCCATCAAGTCTATCTCAATAGGACTGGACCTTCTGCACCATGATGCAGGTGTTCAAGGTCAATGGGAAGAGACTAAAGCCATATGGGAGTACAAAGACAGACAGTTGCACAAGGAGGATCCTCTCCAGCCTCCGCGAATCTCCAACAAAGGCCTTGTTTTTTTTTTTTTTTGTGAATTTTATTTAATCTAATTAAAATATTATTTATGCTTTTCATTTGTTTTCTTAACTGTATCTAGTTCTTAATTCCACTTATCGTTTTGTATTGCATATATTCTCATGAATGGTTCTCTGCTTTATGCTGAATCAAGGCAGGCAACGGAAGAGTTTTATGTGCAAGAATTTCGTAACCCAGAAATTTCCAGTTGAAGGTGAATTCCACCGCATCGACTCTTCGCTTCGTACTGCTCATCTTCCGCAGCCTTTCGCTTTCTCGCAGACCTTGCAATAATTAGTCCAGATTTTTGAACTAGTTTACACTCTTTGACATTAAATGTGGCAGTTTTCACCTTCCTTGCCCCTATTAACACCCTTCTTTCCCTTTTCTATTTTATTTTCACACTACTTTTCTTTTCTTTCTAGTTTAGGTATATATTACACGCAGAGGACATGCCTATGCATTTGGCAGAGGTTTTCTTTCTTCTTCGCTGGTAGTCGCACTCGCCTTCCTGATTCGCTGCTGCTTTCAGACTTCCACTGGCGCTCTCACAGTTGGTAGTACTTCACATGGTTGATGCTGTGAGCTGGCTATTACATTACAAATTTTACTAATTCCTCGCTTCCTACCCCACACAAGTATGATACAGTTGGCCTCGCCTCCTCCACACATCCAAGGCCAACCCAAAGGGCCCACCTTCCAGCGGCTCGCCCGCCCAGGCCTCCCGGGCCCATGCCCCAGGAGCCCGGGGTATTCACCACCTAATCAGTGTCAGCCAGATCTCCCCTTCGATCTATCCGATTCGATCATCGTTTAACAACGACCTTCCATCACTAACTATTACCGCGTACTTCCACAAACTAAGGACCCGTGATAGCAAAGTTTATTATGATCTTCCGCCTTTACTAAAGATCTGCAGCTCGTAGAATCTATAAAAGAAAAGCAGAGGTACTCCTGGAGCACACACCCCACGCTGCCACCTCGTGGTCAACAGAGTTCTACCACACTATGACATCCAAGAGCCCAATCCGACCACAATTCATTTTTGTGTTATTGATGTATCGATCATGTTGATACTAAGCCACAACATTGTAGCTAATGCCCACTGGCCGCGGTCCCCGCCAACCCGGCCGACACAGACAAAGGCCCCATCCCTCTACCAAGGAGATGGCTCGCGATTATCCCGACACGCAAATGGGTCTATCTTGTTTTGGAGGAAACTCCCCTCGAGTATGCTCCTTATCGATCATATTTTGGGTCCAATCTGTTTCCGCTCCAGCATCTTGTACAAAAGAGAAGAACTATTCGCGCTCTATACCGAGATTCCGAGGGCTTTCGTTCAACCTCGCCGAGTTTATCACGACCTCCTGTTCCATTTAGTGATAAGGTCCACCGCAAGCAGAATCTGACCCGAAACAGTCCACCCTCCGCTCCCGAGACTGCGCCGTATTAAAGCATATCGGCTTCTTGCCGAGCCTAGGCTAGAGGCGTGAGATCAGGAGGCTTCGCCCTACTGACAGGCGATTATGCCCGTTTATCACCTCCCCACCTGCATCCAACCAAAGACTAGCCAACAGCTGACCTTCCTATAGAGGAGAAGCTAATTTGGCAAGCAGGCTGTAGAGGGAGCCTCATATCTCCAATGTCTCGCCTGCCCAGCCATCATTGCTCCATCACCTGGTCGTACCACATGATCCTCCGCATTCCTCTAGAGGCCTCAAACAGAGGCACCACGGCTCATACAGACTTCATCGACTCAGTACCAATGCCCTACCAACCTAACAGACATCCATCTCCACTTTGGGATTTCGGCTACATGGAGGGGCCCACACATTCTCTCACCATCGCCCGCATCATTTGTGGGCATCATCCAACCTAATCGGCGGCGACGCGCACCGAGGCCGTCGTCGCCCAAACTAGCACCATGCTCGCACGTAATCCGCCATCCAAGTGTACCCCGCAGTCACCCGGGCCTACCTCCGATTTCCCCATCAGTGCCTGCCCAGGCCTTCAGCTTCATCCCAAACAGCAAGACCCGCCCCAACCAGCCCTACACTTCGCGCGACCGCTGGTAACAAAAGAAGAGAAGAAAAGAACTACACCAACAACACCACCGCTCTAGGGATAAGGCGATGACCTTCCACCTACAGTAATATTGAGAGGTAGCACTTTCTCTCAATCTTCCAATCCGCCCATTGTGACAGTCGGATATTTGGGTTGGGGGAGAGTTATTAAGGAAGTGGCTTTTACATACATGTTTTTGTACTATTTTGAACAAGCCCACTATGATGTCCAAAGGGCTTATTATTTATCCTTGGTGAAGCTGCTAGTTTTTGGTTTGTAGCTGAAAACTAGTCACATTTGTTATACATCTCATAATGCCTTATATTTCACGGCTCTTCGAATCACACCCATTTTTTTGTGTTTTGCCTAGCCTGCAGTTTAAAAAATTGAAACACTGCCCAATTCCATTGATGTTAGATTAGTTCCATGCTTGTGGGGTGGATGTCGATTAATTGAAATCTCATTGTTTTCAACCTTCCTTCCACTTTACAACTACACACAAAAGGCACATTAGGTTTACCAATAACCTAAAAACTCCGCCTAGCCCAAGTTCAGTAAGAGCTTGATCTAGCTTCGTTAACTACCGAACAAGTTATGACCCCATGAAGAAGGCCAATGAAGTCTTCCAAAATAAAAAGAAGAGAAAAAGAAAAAGAAAAAGAAAAAGAAAGTCGCGACGCTGGCTTGAAACCCGAAAGACGGCCAAAGGGCATATGGCAAAGTCTTTAAAGCCCGGTGCTCTAACTAATCAAGTCGAGTAATCGACTTAAGGCTCGCCATACGGGTGGATAGGTGAGGCTTTCTAGCGAGTTGTAGGTGCATCGGAGTCTGTCCATTCTGAGTCCGGGGTGAAACTCAAGAGTTGAAGGTCGTAAAGATCCTTGCGACTTGATGCCCTAAACCTAATTTGGTTGGGAGTCACTGGATCCTCGGTTACATGGACTTTGTGAAGTCGATTCTCAAAGATTGCAACTCTACAACACACAAAAAAAAAAAGAATTATGAATGAAAGTGGATCCTCAATTTTTGTTTAGGTCAGGTCATCGTTCTAGGTTATGGCAATAGCTTGTTGGGAGGAAAGTGGTAATTTGCGCTTATTGTTGAAAATCGATCATACAAACACTTAGATTTTGGTGAAGTTTCAAAGTTGATTATCTGAGTCGATACCTAAGTTTAATTTTATATGGCATCATTCTCTCAAGATGGTTATCGCGTATTTTGATGATTCATACTCAGGTTAGTAGCCATCTATTCATATCTTCTTTTGAAACATTTTTTGTAGAAATATAATTTTGATCATACTTTGTCTACTCTCTTTCTTTCTTTCTTTCTTTCATTGCTAAGGACTAAAGAACGGCCAGAGGAGTGATTAGTGCCCAAATAGTGCTATTTTGAGCCCTGTTTATTGCAGGTTTTGAGCACTTTTTGTGTACTAATCAACTTAATTAACCCAATTGGCACATTAAGGTCCCTGCTATACTTTTGATCGCATTTTGTGGCAAATTTTGTAGTTTTTGCAAGCTAACTATGCCAAAATCATTTAGTCGACTCAAACACGAAGAATCTGTTTCTAAACGTCGCAAGTCAAGACGTATGAAAAGATAAAACATAAGAAATTGGGCCATCAGAGGGACTTCCAGGTAGGTTAAGTGAAAATTTCGCAACCTGTAGAATTTCACAGGTTGCAAAATTTCGCAACCTCACAAATTTCACAACCCTCCTCTATGTCCCGTTTCACCCCATTTCTGACCACTTTTTTTAACTTTTCCTAAACTACCTTATGTATTATTATTGTGTTCATGCATTTTATTTCCTTTTCCAGCAAAGATATAAGGCTCGTAAGGCTTTGTACGCATAATCAATACATTAGGTAATAAATTTTGGCGTGAATGCTTTTAGCTTTCCCGCCTGCTTTCTTTCCCTTCATTTTCCTTCATTTTTCTCACCGCCAAACACTTCCCGAGGATGACACAATCTCGAGGATGGTTATTAAACCCCTCATCCTTGGAAGAAGAGGGCACATCGGGCTAGGTTTGAGGCAAATTGCTGGTCCTTGTTTTTAACGCAATTATTGTCATTTATGTTTATTTTTCACTATAAGTTAAATCCCTTTGATCCCGATTGACCAAAGATCAAAGTAATCTTTTTTAGGTTCGCGATGCTATTACTATATCCACCGAGGCTCGTTTAGTTACTGTTTGCCATCAGAGGGGTAGGATCAAGGGATAAAGTTTCTACCGTCCAAACATTAATGACCAATAAATGCTATATCTCAAAAGGAAAAATTATTAGGTTCGCTTATAGCCAAATGAAGATCCGTTCAGAAATGACTATAGGTCATCCTCTCCTCAACCCGAGGAAAAGAACCCGAGACCTTCGCTGTTCTAGAACTCAACAACCTGTGTACCGAGGCTTCAAGGAGTTCTTTTCACATTTTACTTCATTTATTTTTCTGTTCCAACCTCACCACTGCTTATCAAAACCAACCAAATTGAAATTCACCATTTCGAGCCAATCGTTAATCATTTGCAGCGGGAAAACCCATCTCGTGTTCACCCAGCCACTCATACCGCAGCGAGGCACAGCGCCAGGAGGCTGTAGGCTTATAAAATATTTTTTTATTCCAGCACAAATTTCTACCCGCGTACTGATGCTACCTTCGAATCAATGATATGCCAAAACGAAATTGATTGAACCTAAATAACCCCAAGAAAAAGGGCAAAATTGTAACAGAAATGATATCCAAGTGTTAATTCAGAAAAATGTTAGGCTCCAAGCGTTAAGATATAAGGTGCCATAAGGTAAATCGAAAGTAACTAAATCAAAATGGGTTTTTTGCGTGCCAAACATGTACTTGAGAAGGGTAAGAGTGAATTGTGCTGATTTAATATCTTGTAGAATGCTCATTTGAGCAAACGCTTAGAGTTGGGGAGAGTAGCGCTAAGTGCAAGCAAGAGAAGATCAAGATTGCTGTTGGTGATTTCTTCCCATTATTAAGTGATCACATCTTAGTACAGAAGATCTTGTATGGATCGCGTAGGAAATCCAAACCCAGAAAGATGTATTTGATGTTTAATAGAAAAATTTAATCCATCCACATGAGTTTTGGCTCATGGTTGCTAAGATGATATTAGGATGTTATCGGGAGTGATTCCAGTGTTTTGTTTTCGAGAATTTGACTGATTTTGGAGAAATTGCAGAGAAAAATGGAAAATCTAAAGTGATCTGGGTTCCACACAGAGAATTTAGGCTCAGAGTGCTACATTAACCCAGATGCCTCACAAGTAGAGTCAAATAAAGCCAAGATGGTACTCCCACCTCACACGTGCCAATAAATAAGAGGCGCTACGTTTCTGCTGGGAAAATTTGATTTGTCTGGAAGCCTTAGCATTTACGACCTGGCGGTGATAGAGGAACCATAAATGAATAGGGGCTCCAAATAAGGACAAAACTAAATGAAATGTATCGCACTCAATTTCGCCGGCGGTAATTAGTATGATTAATTGTTCAACCACCGAGAGGAGAAATTGTATTTGACTAGGTACTTCCAGTGAAGACCCACAAATCGACCTAGATTGGTATCAAAGAGACAAGGGATCAATAAATCAATCTGCCTTCTATTCTCTCGTGACTCACCCCATCTCAAGTCTCTATTTATGAAATACATATATATATTGATTTGAATTTATTGTATTCAATGTTTACTAAACATTCGCATGTGCACGCAGATTTAACTGATATGATTTGGCCATACGCGAAAGTAAATTGATTGAAATGTATTATTAAATCTACCAACATGACAGATCTACGAACTCGAATTGGCCATGAAGGTAACCGTATTTGTTTAATGTAAAATCACATTGCTACTGAATGACAAACAAGACAGGATTCACCAACTGAATCGTGAATGTCGCCTTCTATAGCTATGAGATCATTATTTAATGAAATCACATTACTACCGAATGACAAACAACACGTGATTCCACCGCAACTAATTTGTCGCGAATGCTTCACTCAGTCATATGTGAAATCGCAAACCTGTGTGCAATTAAAATGAGAGCAAAGGTATTTGTATAAGTATTTTTACATTACACATAGATATCAGATAAAGGCTGTTATTTTGATAAATGCTGATTCGTATTGAACTCAAAATGGAACTGAGAACTGATAGAACCACTAAGCATGAAAAATGCTTAGCTTGTTGTTTTATCAATTGTGTACCAAGTGATAGACAAGTGATTGAAAGCTTTAATTCAAGGTCGAGGAGCTCGTAGTAATTCGTAAAGTTCACTTTTAGGTATGTTTCACACATGCATTCCTCACCATTTTTTAGCATGACATCGCTTTTTTCAACTCCAATTATTTTAAAATTCATATCTCAACACGATTTTGGATATTATGTTGTAAAACGGCATAAAATGCCATATTTTTGCTAAATACATATTTTGTAAAAGGAATTGCATTGAATTTTGTAAATGTTTATGGGCCATTCATTGAAATCACTCAAAGCAAAGATTTGAGAACGAAAACGCTTATATTATTGAAATGTATTTGATAAATGGATTTGATTAATGGCTTCGGCCGGGCATCCCCGGGTTTTAGTTCAGATCTGCCAACCGGGTAGGGCCGGGCTCGGGGATCTCTACACATTGCTCTGGTGTCGTTGTTGATGTCGCGACATTGCTTCTAGTGCCTTCACTCTTCGAACCTTTCTTTGATGTCGCGACATTGGTTTTTGTCATGATATTGATGTCGCGACATTGAATGTTGATGTCGTGACATTGGATTTTTATGTTATGCCTACTTTAGTCGATGTCGCGACTTTATTGGGGACCCGATCACGACATTAAAAATCATGTCATGACACTTCACACGAGCAAGTGACATTTCTCATCCGATGTCACGACATTGATGCTTTTGCTTCACATTGCTGTTTTTTGCTTCTTTTCTTCAAATTCCTGCAAAACATATGGCTGGATTATTTCAAAACTTATGGCTGGGATTCGGTTTTGACTGGATTATCCATCGCATCGTAGTTGGATTATTTCTTCAATGTAGTGTTAGGAGGTATTCCAAGGCTATACTACTTTGCTCTTTGACAAGTCCAGAATTCAAACTTAGGGCTGGACTATTTCAAAACTTAATGCAAGGGTTGATAGTCATAACATTGATCCCAATCCAGGTGTTATTGTAACTTAGTGAACTCTCTAATCTTCGTATCTTTATTTTCCTTTTTCATTACAGAATATCAGACTAGAAATTCTTTTATTCCATTTATGTTAGTTAAATCTATTATTGAAATTATTGGTTCAAATAGTAAATTTTTTCAGTAGTAGGGGTCGTTGATCTTTAAATTTCTCATCAATTCCTGTGGGAATGATAACTGGACTTATAATCCACTTTATTACTTGTATGTCTTGTGCACTTGCAAGGATTTTAGACCAAAAATGGTTTAATTACGTAACATCATATACAACAAAGAGAAAACAATATTCTATATTGAGTAGTCTAACAAGTTTTTGGTATGATTGTTTGGGATTGAATATAATTCTCGTGATAGTGCAGAAATCGGGTTGGGTTTAGATAATATTCGCTCATGTAACAAAATCACTTTGCCCGAAGCTTTTTCGCGGTGACAAAGGTGAAATTTGTCGCGACATTCAACAATTTCCTACCTTAGCCCTTTTTGTTGTTTTTCCTTCTGATTTTTGCTTCTTTTCTCTAAATTCCTACAAAACACAAATCTGGGTGAAGACTCCATATTTTTGCATTAAATTAAACTTTTCGGCTTCAAATATGTATGAAAATAGCTAAAACATATGAGTTTCACACTTGTCACAGAATACAAGGACTTTTATTGAACACCAGAGAAGATTAAATCCAAAGGATGAAAGAAGCGCGAAGAAGGAGGTCCTAAATGGTCAAGGTTGGATTCATATATGCCATATCGCATAAATTCCCTTAGGTGAGCCTATCATGTGGTTCCTAAAAGTGGTGGAAATGACAAAGTGATCGTAAATGAGAAGAAATGTGAGCACCCACAAGAACAGTGATAGGATGGAGAGTCTTTATAGACTATAGGAAGTTGAATGCTGCCACAAGGAAGGATCATTATCCTTTACCATTCATTGATCAAATGCTGGATAGATTGGCAGAACATCCTCACTATTGTTTCTTAGATGGCTATTCTAGCTACAATCAGATAGCTATAGCCCTTGAGGACCAACAGATGCCCCTATGGAACCTTTGCTTTTAGAAGGATGTCATTTGGACAGTACAATTCTCCTGCCACTTTTCAAAGATGTACGATGTCAATATTCTCATATTTGGTGAAAGAAGTTACGGAAATTTTTAAGGATTATTTCTCTGTATATGGGTCTAGTTTTGAGAGTTGCCTGGAGAATTTGGCAATTGTGCTTCAGAGGTGAAAGGACAAGAACCTGGCTTTAAACTAGGAGAAATGTCATTTTATGGTAACTGAAGGAATTGTACTGGGGCATAAAATTTCTGCAACATGATTGAAGTAGACCAAGCTAAAGTTTTTGTAATTAGAACTCTGATGCCACCCACTACAATAAAGGGAGTCATAAGTTTTCTAGGACATGCAAGGTTCCATAAGATGTTTATAAGAGATTTCTCCAAAATAGCAAGACCACTATGCAGACTGTTGGTGAAAGATGCAAAGTTTGAATTTGATGAAGCTTGCAAGTCTGCATTTGAAGAGATCAAAGCCAGATTGATCATAGCTCCCATTATGGCAACACTAGACTAGAGCAAGAATTTTGAGATTATGTGTGATGCCAGTGACTATGCAATGGGACCAGTGTTGGGGCAAAGGACAGAAAATCTTCAAAGCTATATATTATGCTAGCAAGACCTTCAATGAGGCTCAAGAAAACTACTCAACCACAAAGAATGAAATGCTAGCAATGGTCTTTGCTTGTGAGAAGTTCAGACCATATATATTGGGATCTCATGTCGTAGTACATACTAATCATGCAGCAATTAAGTACCTAATGGCAAAGAAGGATGCCAAATCAAGACTAATCAGATGGGTCTTATTGTTGCAAGAATTTGACTTAGACATCAAAGACAAGAAGGGCAGTGATAATGTGATAGTTGATCACTTATCCAGGATAGAGAAGCCCATAGAAGATGAATGAGAGATTGAAATTGAAGAGAACTTTCCAAATGAATCCCTGTTTCAAGTAACAATTCAAGTGCCTTGGTATGCTGATCTAGTAAATTACTTGGCTTGTGGTATTGTGCCACCAGAATTCACTTTTCAGCAAAAAAGGGAGTTGAGAACATATGTCAAATTTTATATATAGGATGACCCATTGTTATTTAGAAAATGGGCAAATCAGATTATCAGGAGATGTGTACCTAAGGCTGAGCAAGCTGAAATCTTAGACAAATGTCATGCATCACCATATGGAGGTCACTTTGCAGGAGACAGAACAGCCAAGAAGATTCTCCAATCAGGATTCTACTAGCCAACATTATTCAGAGATAGTTCTGAATGGGTCAAGCATTGTGATAGATGTTAGAGAATGGGCAACATTAATAGAAGAAATGAGATGCCTCTACAAGTAATCTTAGTAGTGCAAATTTTTTATGTATGGGGTATAGACTTCATGGGACCTTTCCCACCATCATTTGGAAATTTATACATTCTCCTTGTCATGGATTATGGATCCAAATGGGTTGAAGCCATTGCTTGTCCTAGAAATGATGCTAGCATGGTTGTGGGGCTTGCTCAAAGAAACATACTGAATAGATATGGAGCCCCAAGGACCATCATCAATAGTGAGGGAAGCCGTTTTGCTAACAAATTCTTCACGAAACTCTTGAACATATATGAAGTAAGACATGCTATAGGTTTGGCTTATCACCCTCCGTCAAATGGGCAAGCTGAGATATCCAATGGTGAGAAAAAGAACATGCTTGAGAAGATAGTGAACACAAGCAAAAAAGACTGGTCAATAAAGATAGATGATGCATTGTGGGCTTTCGAACTACTTACAAGTCTCCTATTGGGATGTCCCCATACAAGATTGTGTTTGGAAAGCCTTTTCATCTCCCTCTTGAGTCAAAATATAAGGCTATGTGGGTAATTAAGAAGTTGAATTTTGATTGTCAAGCTGCTTGATGAGTCCAAAAACTCATTAGATTTTTAATCCATTTTTTTGAGCATATTACAAGATAAATGTTGATTTGTATGCAGAAATGTGGATATTTTACTCAAATTTAATTTTGCAGAAAATACAAAGATAAGCTAAATCTCAAGAAACTGTAAGAGACCAAATTTACAAGCAAAATGAAGTCGCAACTCAGCTGAAGTCGCGACAGAGTTTAGTTTTCGGCCATTTCCAAGTCATGACATCACAAGATCAGTTTTGTGGAAAAATAGAAGACTATAGCAAGCTTAAGTCGCGATTTGAAGATTTAATCTTATGCACCGTAATGACCAAGGCAACAGCCAAAAGAGGTCACGACACCACACTGATGTCGCGACGCCAATTGAATATAATTGAGGTCGCGACGTCAGTCTGATGTCGCGACGTGGATCCACCAATAGAGCCATAAAGGAAGTCTCTACAAAGAAAACGAAGTTGCAACTAGTTTTTAAATGAAAGGCTCCATTTGAGGTCGCGACATAAAAACAGGAACTGGAGTCTCAACAGGAAAATTGAAGTTGCAACCACATTAAGAGTTGAAGAAGAGAAAGGGAGGTCGCAACTTGAAGCCAAACCGAAGCCCTTGCCAAAAACCTGAAGTTGCGACCATTTATTAATCAAGGACCACAAACGATGTCACGACCACTCATTCAGGTCGCGACCTGAAGAAGAGCTAAGCAAAAGAAATCAAGATCGCAACTACTTTTGAGCAATTAAATCACATGCCAGTTGTTAGAACATGGAGGTCGCGACATCACCTTGAGGTCGCGACCTGGAATAGAGGTTTAAAGAAGGAAATTGGTTGCAACAAAGAACTGAGGTTGCAACCAGAATAAAAGAAATAGACATCAAAAGAGGTCGCGACATCACCTTAAGTGTCACACCCCCGATCCCGCTCCGACCCGATGGGCGAGTCCGAACCGGTTTCGGGGTGCGAAACCTTATACTGGGACTCCTTATTTATTTATTTTTTTTTTCTTTACCAACAATCATTTATATTTACAAATGAACTACTCACCGGAGTGATATCCATTAAAATTTATACACATATACTAAGTCCCATTTACTTAAACAAATACATATACATATACCTATCTACTACAAACATCAGAGATCGCGGAACAGTGCTGGTGAGCACCTATCTCTGAGGTGGCCCGTACCGGCCGGTGGAATCAGTCCCTGGCCCTCTTTATCTCCTCTTCGCACCTACACGGATTGAACACCCGTGCTGTTTACGCTTTAGTGGGAACATATAGACAAAAGAATGACCAATAAAAAATCGCCATCACTATCTACTTTTACTTATGCATATATCGAAGTCTATTCTTATGTGACTTCTCTAACTCATCTCATTTTATACATGTAGATTTTGGCCCTTTATTCCATATCATGATCTTATTCAGATACTTCCATGTATCATGTCTTTACAAGTTTTCAATTCATATCTTCTACATGTATGTCATATTAGATCATATTCAAAACAAACTTATACTTATACAATGGTAAATCGAAACATATCAAGTCATATTAAATTCATACAACGTCAATCAGACTAATACCAATTCATATTAGACTCTTATCATTATCACGACCGAAGCTATTAATCAACTCCCTTTTGAAATTACATTTCGTGATCTGGGATGCCCGCTAAATCATTTTAGTTTTCGTTTTATTACTTTTCATTTTCAAAAGTGTCGCGACCCGAATCCCCTACTTGACCCGATTGGCGGATCCAAGCTGGAGCCCGGTTTACTCCGACGTTTTCAATCAAAACATTTATTTCGTCTTATTAAATTTTTTTTCTTTTCAAAGTGTCACACCAATCCCGACTCTCGACCGGGCCAAGGATCCCACTCGAGTCTCTGCTTACTCCGACATTTTCAATTATCTTTCCAAAACATTTGTTTATGTTATTCTATTTCGCACCTTTTAATTAAATCGAAGCACTTCTTTCGCAACCCATAAACACTTATAATTTCAAAAGACCCTTAACATTTACATTCAACAAAAATGCATTTACAAATGATGCCTTTACTATGTCCGTAATGTAAAGATACCTATACAAATACACTTTTTAATACCATCGTTTTCCCTTTTTCGGTTTGTGATTCCACATATAACTATGGAATTCGTCATCCACGACAGATTCGGTTGGTGAATCCTGCCTGTTTGTCATTCAGTAGTAATGTGGTTTCACATCAATAATACCGTCTCACATATGACTATAGAATTTATTGATTCACGCATGATCTTTGGTGAATCCTGTCCTGTTTGTCATTCGGTAGCAATGTGATTTCCATTTAACAATTACCATTTCACATATGGCTATAGAATTCGACGTTCACGACAGATTCAGTTGGTGAATCCTGTTATGTCTGTCATTCAGTAGCAATGTGATTTCGCATTACATCGATTCGTTGTTCGGTTTGTGATTCCACATATAACTATAGAATTCGACATCCACGACAGATTCAGTTGGTGAATCCTGCCTGTTTGTCATTCAGTAGTAATGTGGTTTCACAATCAATATTACCGTCTCACATATGACTATAGAAGTCGACATTCACGTACAGACTAGCTTGGTGAATCCGCCATGTCTGTCATTCAAGAAGAATGTGATTTCGCATTAGACAAATATTTCAAGTACCTTCATGACGACCCATTTGGTGAATCCCATTATGTCTACTATTCAATGATTCATTTCAAATCAATTTACTTTATGCGCACTCGCTTATCGACCAAATACATGCACACATGCATACGTAGGACAGACATTTCGAATAACAATCATTCAAATCAATATATATATACATATATATTTCCTTACACCACATTCATAACCGATCATAATCACATTTCAATTTAATATCACTTTCAGATATCTTTCAAAGATATACGCATCTATGTACACATTTCATATGCTCATTTACATATTCATTCACGATACTCATTCATGTATACTTATTCATAAATTACTCATTCACATATTCAATCACGTATACTCATTCATATACCCATTTACGTATACTCGTTTCATTTGTTATCATTTTCTGGTTATATGTGATAATAATCATTTATCATTTAATCCACATTATGTCTATGACATATTGCCTCGCATGTTCACAATCATGTTTCAATTGCTTACTTTCATTTTCCAATCATTTTCATGTTTCATGAACACATCTTTACA
This sequence comes from Tetrastigma voinierianum, assembly GCA_016808115.1. NCBI lineage: Eukaryota > Viridiplantae > Streptophyta > Magnoliopsida > Vitales > Vitaceae > Tetrastigma > Tetrastigma voinierianum. Next base: position 245,350 of record JAEQBH010002993.1, on the reverse strand, counting down.
TTTTTCATATTTTCATTTCTTGTTTCATGCCTATTACATATGGCACTTCATATTCTTGTGAAGTATGATGCTCCAGAGATCACACCTCATTCATATATTCTCATTCTTTTATGAATCTAGTTTACTTAGAATTGGAATCAATCCAATCGATCATCCAATTAAAGTTATGGCATTTCTTTTCATGCCAACTAGTCATTTTACCGATTTTTTCTAGTGACAGTTTGTAGCTACTTCATTTTTCCGGGAGGTCTTAACTTCATATTTTGGACACTATGTCCTTATACTATTTAAATCTAAGGTTCTAAGGGTTCTATTCCAACTGAATTCAATCACCTGGAGCACCGAAACCTGGTTACGTCCAACAACCGACTACACTATGTCCAAAGCTGATGCAGAAATTTTCTTGCACATGGCTCCACTTGAGAATTTTTAGATCACTTAGGATCACAATTTGACGATCTTCTTATATTTGGTTCTCCTTGAAGTCTATTTTACTTTAGCCACTGAATCACTCAAATCGGATAAGAAATGAGGAAGTTATGGCCAAAACACGAACCGGTCGAACAGGAAACAGAATAAGTCCTACCGGTAGACTTAACTTCATCGGCAGATCTGGCCAAAAATGACCAGAATCAAAGTCCTACCGGTAGAACTTAAGTCCTACCGGTAGAACTCTCCGAAAAGTGCCCAGAATGGGTGTTTTCTCACATTTTTCCTTCACTTTAATCCATGGATCACTCCCACACTTCCTACACACCTCAAAACCATTCCAATTCACTTTGGAATCTCTTTTCTATTCAATTCATCTTTCATTTCTTATCTTCTTCAAACCTTTCCCATGAATTTCTCCCCAAAATCATTTCAATATGGGTCTTAACCCTACACAAGCTAAATCTAAGATTTTGTTAGGGTTTACTCTAAACCCTAACTCAATTGCTTAATATTTAACCATGAATCCAAATCCTCAAAAAGAGAGGATTCCCTACTTTTCAGGGATTTATATTTTCCAACCCTACCTTCAATAAATCTTTGATTAGGGAAGAAAACTTAACAAACCCTAGATTTGAACTCATAAACCTCTAGAATCCCATACAAAATCCATGTGATTCATAATAGAGTTCATATCCAAGGTTGACCATACTAAGGTTAGTAGTTCCATACCTTGCTGGGCTTGATCTCCTTCCTTCCTCTTCCTCTTCTTCTTCTTCTCTCTTTCTTTTTGCTCTTCTCTCTCTCACGGTTTTTGGTCCCCAAAATGAGACCAAATTGGGTCTTTAAATCCCATATTTGCTAAGGCCATGTCTGCCAAGTAAAAATCCATTTTGCTTTGAAGTTTCTATAATCGCATCTTGGTCCCCAAATTCTTCCCTTTTTGAAAATCAACTTATGCATATTCTAGTTTAACCTCATCTTTTCCTCTCTTTATGACTTTCATATCCTTTTACAATTACAAGATTGCCTTGTATCTTGTAAACTTTCCGGTCCCTCATTTTATTTTCTCCTAAAATTCATATTTAACTTTTAATATACTCCTAAACAAGTCCGAAACCTTAGGTATATTTCTGGGATGTTACATTAGGCCGCAACGTAAATTTGAAAACCTCGTGAAGGCGTAAGATCACCAACACAATCGACTAGAAAAAAAGAAAGTCACGACCAAGTCACTTCTACAAACAACCGTGGTCGCAACCTAAAACTAAGGTCACACTGTAAAACCAAATGAAGAGAAGTGTGACAACGAGCAACACATGAACCGTGGTCGTGACATCAACTCTGGTGAGAAACATTTGAAGCAACAAGGTCGCGACTACAAACGTATGTCGCAGAACCATTAATCCAAGCAAAATTTAGTGAATTTGGTCGCAACAGAAACAACAAGGTCGCGACTGAATAAGAGCAATCAAGGGAAATCCATGTCGCGACATCAACCCGAGGTCGCGACATAGGACAGTGAGATGGGCTTTCTTTTAGGAATTCCACCTTGAGCTTTTTGGGGATTCAAAACTCCAATTCCTTTGGACAAGATAAATAGACAAGGTTAGAATAAGAAAGTAGCTTCTCCGCCTTCACTACCCAGAAAAGGGAAGGGAGAGGAACTCAGTGTATAGTTTAAAGTAGATTTTTATTTCTTTTCTTTATTTTTTTAGTTTATTTCTTTTCTGGATTTGAATCTGCGAACTGTGCATAGACGAGTGGAGCTGAAATTTTATTTCTGTTATTTTTCTTAGAATTACTGCCTGAAAATTTATGAAATCTAGACAAATTTATGGAATTCATTTCTTCTCAATTTTATTGCAATTACAGTGGTTGTACGTGATCGGTGCTCCATTTCTTAATTCGCAATGCAAGAATGGAGCAGCCTCCATTCGGATTTGATTTACATTTAGTTACGCCTTTCTCGCACAAATATGGAGAACTAATTTGGGTTTGATTTTACTTATTTGGTGTCGTTTTTGAATTGATAAGTTCCCAATAGTAGTACCGAATACCAGTTGAGGGAATGTATCTTGCTCTGATTTCCAGGATGCCCTCTGCGTGACACAGAGACGGAGATTCCTGAGAGCTGAGAAAATTCTTTTCTGGGTATGCTCGACTACCATTGATGAACTGCTGAGCTCTGAGAGTTCATTTTGATAAATCCCCATTCGCCTGGCACTGAAGCTCGAGGGGAGTATTTAACAATATAAGTAATCAGAGAGTTCACCTTAATCTAAAGGCAAGTTCCTAACCCCGTGTTAGCTGAGATCTAATCAAGGGAAAGGGACGAACCCATAGATCTGGAGGTTGAGCCATCAATTAAGTGGTAGAAACTTTGAGAAAATTTTGAGAAGGAAATGCAAAAGGTCTGCTGTCAACAAGAAATGGGTGTGAAGTATTGAGAAAGAAAAATACCCAAATCTTGCAAGAGGATTGGGAATGCTGCAATGGGTTTGATCTTGTCTTCAGAGAAGCAAGTATCCAACCTATGGAATATGGAGAAATCCAATTCCAACATTTAGGAAATCTTGGACAAAACCAGATCCATACACATAACAGAGCAATGTACTTTAGTGCTGGAATTGACTGTTTCATTGTATTTCACTGATAGTTTTCGTTTCTCACAAGAAACTGATTCAGTCCTGTATTTTGGTTACGATTTGTTTTTATTCATCAGACTTTTAAGTTTTATTTTATTCAACAAGAATGGGGATAGTCTAGGATCTTTTATTTTTCTGTGATTAAACCTTCATTGTGAGTTTTGAGTCCAAATAGTATAGAATTTTAGTAGTTGGGGTAGTTGATCTTTAATTCGTACTCAATCTCTGTGGGAATGATACCCGGACTTACATTCAGATTTTACTACTTGTATGACTCCACTGCAAAAGGTCATGCATCAAACCCTTATTTTTAAATCATGAACCTTCTGAAAGAAATATTTTATTAAGCAAATTTATCTAAAGTGACATGGATGCAAGAGAAATGTAAGGCTCTTACAACTATGTGAATTTGAGGGGTTTTTAGTCTATATAGAAAGAGGCAAACAAGCTTTATGGCGCCATTTCCGGGGATTGAAAGAATTAAATAGATCAATATTCTAACAAAAGAGGCAAACAAGCTTTATGGCGCCGTTGTCGGGGATTGAAAGAATTAAATAGATCAATATTCTAACAAAAGAGGGAAATGCTAATTTGGACATTTTATAAAAGAAAAGAACAAAAATAGCTTTTCAAGCAGTGGGTACATCAACCATTGATCTTTAATAGGCCATGTTGAAAATATTTTGTTTAGTTTGACTAATCCTATTAATCTGAGTGTGTTTTGATTTCGTGAAACTTTAATGCATAGGAAATAGGATTCGACCTGCTTCTAGCGCACACCGAATTGGAAAGAACACTGCTTAAGAAAGACTAAAAAGAGCAGAAAACGCAGCTACGGCAGATGACACACTGTGACAGAGAAACAGAGACAAGAGCCCAAGACCTCCTATTACTCGACACAATGGAGGATTTCGAGGCCTATTATTCCCAAAGAAGAATATTATGCGATCGTGACAACTCCACGGTGGATGCAAATAATCTCGAATCCAGCCAGCCTTTGATAACAATGGTGCAAGAAGATCGGGCCACCGGTCACCCACCGGGCACCCAAACGAGCACCCGGGTAGATTTCTCAGACGGGCAAATACAAAGAAAGCTGAATGGTGTGAGGCCAGAGGTGATAAAGCTGCATCTCTTCCCATTCTCCTTACGAGATATAGCAGCCACATGGTATGAATCATTACCATATGGTTCAGTTGATACTTAGGAAGAGCTAGTAGAAGCATACTTGGGCAGGTTCTTTCCCCCATCTCTCACCTCAAAGAGAAGAAGAGAGATAATAGTGTTCCAACAAGGGGAAGATGAGAGCCTATATATAGCCTGGGAGAGATTCAAGAGGTTGCTGAAGAGGTTCCCTATGCATGGAATTGATTTAAAACCCAGATGGATATAGTGTATCATGACTTAAAATGATACATCTAAAGGCATTATCGATGCTTCATGTTATGGAGCATTCGTAAGAAAAAAGTGTCAAGAGGCAGAGATCTGATAGAAGACCTGCCAAATGCAATATGAAAGCTCCATCTGAGTTTTCAAGGGTAATATGAGGAAAAGGAGTCAAGTGGAGTTTAGTAAATGACACCTATGGAGGCAGTTAGATGCCATCATGCAATGTGATGGACAAACAAGAAAGAAAATGCCATCGCTTATGAATAGAGCAAGTGGGAAAGAGAACGTGATGAGGAGATGGATAGTACCAATTAAGAAGATTCTTATGGTGATGATGTGAATGAACCAAGAAATTACCATTTCAAGCCAAATCCTAACCCGCCCACACATGTAGCCTCCAAAGATCGGGAGGAACCATGAGAATTTCATACGCGGAGGGCATTGAAGGCCCAAGGTACGAATGTAATCCTCAACAGGATATCACTACCACTAAGGTTCCAGCACAGTGATCAAGGGGGTAGCTGAATGACTATCAGACATAGGAGGACTCAACCATTTAAAGAACAAATGTTGTAGTTCATGGGGAAAACAAGAGTTTATACACTTCCATGAACAAATTGCCTGACTGAAGCTTTCAAGTCTCGACACTCAAGTATTTCGTGAAGAATACAAGTGTCTCATTGAAAACTTGAGACACAAGTAGCGCCGCCCCGAATATGCCAAATCGTAGAAAGGGTACATTCCTAAAGGACACTAAAAGAATCCAAAAGACCGCATGGCACCGCTTAAGAAGCGGAAAGAAGGAAAAACAAGGAAAGAAAGGAAAGAAGATACTGAGGCAGAACAAGAAGAGACTGGAAATGAAGGAGAGAAGAGCACACAACCGAATACCAAGGAAGTAATGAGTAGAAAATGTATGAAGGAGTACAATTTTTATACACCTACAAAGGCTATTTCTACAGAGGCTTCGTAAGGCAGTAAAGAGCAGCTTAGATTCTCGACATTTCAAGAAAATAGAACAATATCCCATTTGGCAAGAGGTAATCAACCAAATGGCTACTTATGCAAAATTTCAAGGAGATACCGAGCAAGAAAAAGAAAGTGATAGTTGGAGGAGGGAATAGTGAATTTGATCAAGCATTGGCAAGGTGCTTATCCAAGAAAGCCCGCAGAAAAACGAAGACTCGCGCTTTCACCATTCCTTGCTCCATAGGGAAATATGAATTCAAGAAGGCTTTATGTGATTCTGGTGCTAGTATAAATTTGATGCCCTCTATCGGGCCAGCAAAGACTTAGCTCTGGGGGAACTTACCCTACCAAAGAATTACATTGCAAATGATCGACAAATCAATGGCACAACTGCATGGTATTCTCAAGATGTACTTAATAAGGTTATGAAATTCATCTTTCCCATCGGATTTTGTTATCATGAAGATGGAAGAAGATACCCAAGTTCCTTGCCATAGGAAGACCTTTCTAGCAATCGGAGTCGCCTTGATAGATGTGCTGTCACGAGAAAGGGTGGGCGACACTAAGGGTGGGAATGATAGTGCACTTTAATCTTAATAGGAGTTTAGGAACATCACGTGTAGATCTGTGAAAGTTATGTAGGTGCATTGAGAGCAATGGTCTTCCTCGAGTGTTGAATTAATTATGGCTTTATGTTCTTTACAACATTCCTATCAATGAAATTGAGATGAATTTTTCGATTATCTTGAGAGTCTTGATTGTGAAATCGCCTTCAAATTTGTTTAACAAAGCAGTCTCGAGCATAAATGAAAGCAGTCAAGATGAAGTAATGCGAATGAGGAGAATAGAAAGCTCGTGATGGGAAGAACTAGTGCGGAAGGGTTAACACATTGAAGAAATTGCTTGATCATTTTGAGAAATATAGTTCTTAGAACGAGAAAGAGAAAAGCAGTCATCATATAATTTACGTGGCGAAGGCGAAACGAGATTCTTTGAAGTGCGAGAAAATACAAGGGAAGCTATTGCTTGAGTGATTGAGGATCTAAAAGGGTATCAGTCTAACCATTTGCATGCAAAAAATATTCTTCGAATGATATTAAAAACTTCTATTGGTATCAAGGAGCTTGGGCAATGATGAAAGAAGTTGTTAGAAAAAGTTACGAAATGGTTAAATAAGGTTTTTATATATGCTATATCAGATAGTTCTTGGGGTGAGCCTGGTGCATGTAGTTCTAAGAAAGGTGGATTCACTTTGTGATCATAAATGAGAATAGGCTGATTCCTACAAGGCGCGACGGGATGGAGGTGTGTATTGACTCCAGAAGTGAATACGTAACAAGAAGAAAAGAGGATCCTTTTCCCACTGCCTTTCACATTTGTTCGAGATCTTTGAGATAGATTAGCGAGGACTTTCCTTTTGTTTTTCTTGATGAATTACTCACGGATATAACCAAATTGCCATTGCACACGAGGATCGGGAGAAAACCACTTTACATGCCCATTTGTTTTTTTTCTTAGGGAATGCCATTTGGTTTGTGTAATGCTCTAAGTACCTTCCAAAGATGCATGATGTCTATATTTTATGATTTGCTTGAGGAAGAGTTATGGAGATCTTCATGGATAATTTCACAGTGTATGGATCCGAGTTTTGAGCGATTGTACGCACTTAGCAGGACGGTACTTCAGGTGCAAGCAAAGGGAATCTGGCTCCGAGGTGGGAAAAGTGTCATTTTATAGTTCTGAGAAGGAGTGTCTTGGGGCACATGATTTCTACGTGAGGGGCTAGAAGTGAGTGAGAAGTAAAGTTTAAATTATAAAATTTTATGCCACCTTTACGGTCGAGAACAGAAGTTTCTTAGGACATCTTTGGATTTTCACGAGGAAGATTTATCGAGAGATTTCTCAAAAATTGCTAGACCACTATGCGATTGGCACGGAAAAGATACTAAGTTCAATTTTGATGAATCGCACGGAATTCTTTTGAAGAAATCAAATCCAGGACTAGTTGAAGCTCATCAGGAAGCAGGAAAACCAGTTGGAGCAGAGAATTTGAAATATGCCTTTGTGTGATGATTTTGCAATGGGAGTTGTATTAGGGCAGAAAGCTGAAAAAGTATTCAAGGCCATATACTATGCCAACAGAAACTATGCGCTAACGGCTTCGGGAAAATTACTCTACTATGAAGGGATGTTGGTGATAGTATTTGCGTGTGAAAAGGGAGTTCTGGCCCATACATTTTGGGGTCCATGTTATTATACACCTTGATCATGCGGCAATTAAGTATCTAATGGCAAAGAAATAAGCGAAACGAGGCCCGATGAGTGGGTATTGTTATTGCGAAATTTGATTTAGAAATAAAACGAAAGAGTTGTGACAATGTGATAGGCCCGATCATACAATCGAAGTGGAAGAAACCTGTACACGAAGAAAGAAATGTGGAAGAATTTTCGGATGAGCGTTTATTAAATTGTCACTCAATCACCTTGGTATCGCGTGTATGAACTATTAGCTTGTGGAATTATGCCACTTAGGAATTGACTACCGACACGAAAAAAGCTGGGGCGACAGTAGGTACTATATACGGGATGACCATTCTTGTTTAAAAGAGGGTGTGATTATAAGGAGATGTGTACGGAAGGTGAAATGACAAGATTTACAGAATGTCATGCATTACCATATGGAGGACATTTGCGGAGAATAAAACAGCCAGCGAATTCTCCGGTCGGGTTTTTCTTGGCCCTCTTTATTTTTAAGGGTTGTTTTGAATGGGTGAAGTGTGTGATCAATGCCCAGGATGATAAGGGAAATATCGACAAGGCATGAAATGCCCCTGCAAAAGGTATCCACAGTGAGTCTGGTGTTTGATGTGGGGAATGGATTTTATGGGGCCTTTTCCGACTTCATTTGGAAATATATACATACTCACAGCTATGGATTATGTATCCAAAATAGGTTGAGGCAACAGCTTGTCCCAGAATGATGCTATCTGAGTTGTAGGTTTTTTACAAAGAAATATTCTCGTGATTTGGGACACCGAGAACTATAGTGTAGTGATGGAGAAGCTGCTTTGCAAATAAAGGAGTGTTTGGCTTGAGCTCATGGGGCGAGATATGGTATCGAGCACGTTATGAGCTTGGCTTATCACCCTCGAAACAGATGAATGGCTGAAATTTCCAATAGGGAGATAAAGAAAATTCTTGAAAAGATTGTAAGTTCCAGCATAAGAGATTGGTCTTTGAAGCTTGATGATGCACTCTAGGCATACAATTGCTTTTAAAACTCCCATTGGAATGTCCCCATACAGGCTTGTCTTTGGAAAACCTTGTCACCTACCTCTTGAGCTAGAATATATAAACTATGTGGGTCATCAAGCTAAATTTTGATTTCAAAGAATTTGCTAAAAAGAAGAGGCTACTCATTAAATGAATTGGAAGAGTTGAGAATGAAGCCTATATTAGTGCTAGAATCTTTACAAAATAAAACAAAAAAAAATGGCATGATCTTGAATTTTGAGGAAGGAATTCAGGCGGGAGATCGGGGTCACCATTATTCAACTCGGACTAAGACTCTTTTTCGGGAGCTTAAATCCAAATGGAGTGGACCATATACAGGTAGTGATAAGCACACAATTTAAGAGACGGTGACACTAGAAGCGAAGCTATCATGAGGAATTCAAAGTTAATGGTCGGAGATTAAGCACTACTGTAGGAGAAAGCAATTGGAAGAATGACTCTTAGTTACGAATGAAAATTTGAAGAAAACGAGAACTATGAAGCGACAAGTCCAGGCTAAAGACTAAAAATTGAAGCGGCTTTTGTGGAAGGCAATCCACATCGGTTTGTTTAAGTTTTTCTTGGTATATTTTTTTATGTTTTAAATTTCCTAGCTTTGTGTAATTTGATTAATTATTGATTGAAAAGTAGGTAAATATTTTTTGTTAGTTTTGTAAGACAATGAAAATTATGCAAAAGGGGGAGCATCTACAATCAAGCTTCCCGATGCGCCAGAGACAAAAAAGAGGTATTATACTCTTGATTTTGTTTTAAATTTTGTCTACGATATGGCATGAATGAAGGTTTTGGGAATTTTACTTTGTTACGGTGCTTAAATTTTGAATATGATGCATAGTGGATGATTTTGTTGAATATTTGCATGATGAAGATGAATTGAGTTGTGTTTGCGTTGATTGGTTGAATAAATTGAAATTGTTGTGAATTTAATTCGAGGAGACTAAAAATTTATGGTCGCAACTGTAATCAAAAGTTTCAACGAGAATCTTGGATGTGGAAAGCGATAAAGTAGAAAAGAAAGTCATTGACATCAGTTCACAATAGTGACCACATTTAGTCGCAACAAAATCTTGAAGTGTGAGACGAATAGTCAAGACCTCGATGGAATAAAACCTTTCATTTTGGGTATTCCAGCATTAAAAATAGGATTCGTTGAAAATCATTAAGTAAGAGGCTCAAAATTTAAATAACACGAACCTCATATCGAAATCAGACATTGAGCGAAAGTCATTCAATTTCAAGTCGGATTGATTCATCTCAAGCCTTACTTCGATTCTTGCATCATTCATTGAGATATTTGAAATAAATTGTTATTAATGTAGAAACAGAAACCGATGTCTTGATTAAATGAACTAGTTTAGTTTTCTTAGTTTTAAAAGGAATAATTCAAGGAAATTTAATAACTCGAGATGGAAACAATCAAAATTCCTCATCAATTTTCCACATCTCACATTGGAAATAGCAAAGCTTAAATGCAGAAACTTCATTTAATTCATTCATGAGAATTTGGAAAAAGAGAATAAAAGAGCCTTGTAGTTCCCAGAGAAGCAAAATCACTATAAAGGATAAGGAGAAAGCAGGGAAGAATAAAACAACGAGGTGAAGAGAGAAAGGAGGAATGAGGAGAAAGAAGAGTTCGAGGGAACACTTGAACCTGGCTTTATGGAATGAGATGGAGTCGGAAAATAAACCAATTTCATTCATTATTCCATAAAATGATGTGTAATCAAGAGAGTGGGTGATGGGAAGGGAATTAGAAGAAGGGTTAATTAGAACCCATCGTCAGGAGCTCGAAAGAAAGGAGGAAGGATTTGATTTGTTGAACGGCCTTGTTCACATTTAGAATCCCTTTGAACAGGATTCGAGATTTGGGGAACAAATAGGCGACTGACCTTAGGAAGGAAGATATAGGGTTTTAGATCAAGAAATAGAGAAGTTTTCTCTAATTTAGTTATAGTCTTATTTAGTAAAGCGGTGCCTATATCGAAATGTTTGGATATTTAGATAAAATTCTTGTTGACTTACAAATTAGTTGTTTTGAGTTCACGAATTGATATCACGAATTTTGTGTTTGTGTCATTTCCTGTTTAGCATGAAAGAATAAGAAGTGCCTTGTGCGTGCAGGATCAAATAAACAATTGAGTTCTTTCCCGAAAAAGAACAAGCAGCGGGAAAAATAAGGCGTAGAGTAGTAAGCGGAAATTAGGTGTTCGACTTGCATGTTTAAATTCGAGTTTAGATTGCAAAAGTGGAAAAATGGTTATTGCTGATGGAACAAATAACTTGGTTGAAATAGTATAAATAAACGTTGAATAAGTCTGAGTCATGAAGAAATAATACATGAGTCGAAACCAGCTCACATGAACTTTGAGAGAATTAGGAACATCTTAAGGAAATTCCAAGATTAAGAGTCCATAGTCCTAGAACTTGTTAGATTATTGATTGAGAATTGAAATCTTAGGTACAAACAGCCAACAAAGTGATTGAGGCCGTAGCCAGCGGTTTGAGCTTTTTCAAGCCTACCCATAATAAATGCTAAAGCATATCCTCTAGTTCCTTGATTTGAGCGAAGCAGTATTATTTCTTGATAAGCGACAGCCCCGAAAACTAAATTCCCTTCCTTGCAATAATCTGCGACAAAGAGCCAATTATCGAGTTTCAGGTACATAAAAAAGTCTCTTACTTAAAGGAAGAAACAAGTTTGGGGAAAAATATTTTCAAATATTCTGAGGTATGAGGTGAAGAAGTAAAGAAACGAAGTGTGAAAAGGAATAAGTTTTTGTCTTGTGGCCTATTTTCCTTGAAGGAATTAAGCTCGTAGAGGTGTTTTAACACTAGTACCCTAATACAAACTAATTGGAGTTGCTGGCCCAAGGACTATAAGAGTAATAAAAGCCTTAGAAGACAAAACATTGCACTATTTGACCTTAGAAAAAAACATAAGCAAAGAGTTAGAACAAGGGAAGCGCTAATAAGTTGCATATGGGTAAAATTTGCAAAAAGAATTCCAAAAAGATGAATCGGACGAGATTGAGGAGAATCAACAAATAAAGAAGCTTGGCCAGTGGCGAAGCTGACAAGTCTGAAAGAAAATGTGGAAGCTGGAGCGATTTGCAACTTAAATTTTCCCATTATCACGATTACCTAAGCCCAACGGCTACAGAAGCGAAGGAACCTGATTGATCTTGAAGGTTGAATTTACCTACATTAGTGGAGATCAATATGAAAAACAAGCCTATGGGACTTTGACAAGGCGATGTTGCGGCCGCGATTGAATATCTTCGAGGTCACGGCGTCACTACGATGTCATGACGTGGATCTGATAGAGCAAAGGAAATCTAAAGAAAACGAAGTTGCAACTAGTTTTAAATGAAAGGCTCCATTTGAGGTCGCGACATAAAAGCAGGCCCGAGTCTCGTGGAAAATTGATTGCAACCACGTTAGGATTGAAGAACATAAAGGGAAGTCGCAACCTGAAGCCAAACCGAAGCCCTTGCCAAAAAACTGAAGTTGCGACCATTTTATTGTCAAGGACCACTGAAATGATGTCACGACCACTCATTTAGATGGCGACATGAAAGTGACGAAGAAATCGAATTCGCAACTACTGGCTTGGTGGGACCCATCGACCGGAAAAGAGCAACATGAGGTTGCGACATCACCTTAAAGTCGCGACTTGGAATAAAGGTTGAAAGAAGGATAATTGGTTGCAACAAAATGCGAGGTTACGACCGGAAAGAAATAGACATCGAGAGTGTGACATCACGCCCAGGGAGTCGTGACGTAAATTTGAAGCACGTGAAGCGAAGGCCATAACCTGATCGCGACCCCGAGAAAAAGAAAGTCACAACCTGGAAGTCAGCCTACAAGCAGGCGTAGTGCGCAACCTAAAACTAAGGTCGTGACTCGAAACCGAGATGAAGAAGAATGACTATGTCGCGACATGAAAGCGTAGTTTGTGACATCGGCTACGGAGAAACGAGCAAACAAGGTCGTGACTCTGAAACGATGTCGCGACTATTAATCAAACTTGAAGTGCAAAGGAATCTGTTCGCAGAACAACAAGGTCTCGGCCCGAATAAAATCAAGGAAATCCATGTCGAAAGAACATCAACCAGAATCGCGACATGAGATGATAATTATAGGCTTTCTTTTGGGAATTCACTAGAGCTTTTAGGGATTCGACGATTCCTTTTGGCAGTATAAAATGACATGAGTGTTAGAATAGTAAAGTAGCTTAGTCTTCAGCACTTGAGAGGAAAAGGGGAAAGGAGGAGGAACTCGGTGTATAGTTTAAATCAGATTTTTTATTTCTTTTCTTTATTTTTTAGTTTTATTTCTTTTGGATTTGAATGTGACGTGTGAGAGATGAGTGGAGCTAACAATTTATTTACATTATTTTCTTAGAGTCTTTGAAGTATGAAATCTAGAAAAATTTATGGAATTCATTTTCTTCTCGATTTTATTGCAATTAGATGATTTGTGCGTGTTCGATTGCTCCATTTCCTTAGTTCGCAATCTACGATAATTAGAGCGACTATAGCGAATTGATTTACATTTAATTCTGATCTTTTGCACAAATATGGAGAACTAATTTGGGTTCGGTTTACTTATTTTGGTGTCGTTTTGAATTGATAAGTTCCCGGCTAAGCAGTCACCAGAATACAGTTGAGGGAATGTATCTGCTTTCTGATTTCGGGATACGCTGCGCGTGACACGAGAGGCGGAGATTCACGAGGAAAGTGAAAGAACTGCAGGTATGCTTTCGACTACCATTGATGAAGCTAGCTAAGCTACGAGGATTCGGTTGATAAATCCCCGTTAGCTGTAATTGAAGTTGGAGGGAGTATTTCCCATGATATAAGTAATCGAGAGTTCCACCTTAATCTAAAGGCAAGGGTTCTAACCCGGGTGTTAGTTGAGATCTAATCGAGGGAGAAAGGGACGAACCATGAATCTGGAGGTTGAGCCATGATTAAGTGGTAGAAACTTTGAGAAAATTTTGAGAAGGAGGAAATGCAAAGGTCTGTATCAACAAAAATGGGTGTGAAGTAGTGAGAAGAGAAAAATACCCAAAATCTTTTAGAGGTTGGGAATACAAGTAGGTAGTTTGATCTTGTCTTCGAGAGAAGCAAGGGTATCAACCGTGAATATGGAGAAATCGATTCAACATTTAGGAAATCTGGACAAAACCCCGGATCCATCTGAAACGAGCAATGTACTTTAGTCTTTGGAATTATTTGTTTTGTTGTATTTTATCTAATAGTTTTCGTTTCTCACAAGAAACTGATTCAGTCCAGTATTTTAGTTACGATTTGTTTTTATTCATTTACTTTGGTTTTATTTTAGTTCAACAGTAGTCAATAGTCTAGGATCTTTATTTTTCTAGATAAAACCTTCATTGTGAGTTTTGAGTCCAAATAGCATAAATTTTAGTAGTTGGGGTAGTTGATCTTTTAGTCAGTACCCAATCTACGTGGAATGATACACGGACTTGCATTGGATTTTACTACTTGTATGACACATGCACTTGCGGTGTCACGCTAAAAACCCTTATTTTTAAATCCATAAGACATACAGAAAGAAATATTTTTATTAACAATTTTATCAAAAGTGACATGGATGCAAGAGAAATGTAAGGCTCTTGTTGCTTATGTAATTGAGGGTTTTTAGTCTATATAGAAGGAAATGAAACCTTCTTTAGGAGAAAAGATTATGATTGGATATTGGAAGAACTGATGAATAAAGCCTATGACAACGCCAGAATTATAAAGACAAAACTAAGAGATAGTCTAATCAGAGAATTCTAAGAAAAGAGTTCAAGGTGGGAGAACTAGTCACCTTTGTCTGACTCGAGCTTAGACTTTCGAGGGGAAGCCGTCAGATGGAGTGGTCGCTGAGGTTCATTGCCAGTTACACCATTTAGAATAGTAACATTGAAAACGAGAATGCGAAATGTGAGTTCAGCGGAATGGCAGTGGCTCTTATGTTGGAGAATAATAAATGAAACGATGCGAGATTTGAAAATGTTTGGAAAAATTTGCTAAGAAAAGTACATCTTTATGTGATGTCTAAATTGAGAGACATAAAGCTAGCGGCTTCTTGGGAGGCAACCTGATCAATTTTTATCTTCCATTTATAGTTTGTTTTTAATTAATGTGGTGTGTTTGAATTTTTTATTTCAAGTTTGTTTCTAATGTTAGTTGATTTTTACTGTTTTTCAAGGCAAGAATGCTAAATATTGAGTTGGATGTGATCAACTCATTCTTAGCAGTACTACAAATTTAATGTTCAATCCCCGAACAACGGCATATAAACTTGTTAATGGACCAAAGATGTGATCGACTCATTCTGCTTGCTCCCAGACTATGTTGGAGTCACGGAGACAATGGCGCTATAAACTTGTTTGACTAAAGGTATAAAATATGTTGTTTGCCTTGTATGAGAAGGATTCATTTAAAATTTTGTTTTGGTCTAGATCTTTGCAAGTGCATAGGTCATACAAGTAATAAAAGTGGATTTAAGTCCAGATATCATTCCCACGAGGATTGATGAGAAATCTAAAGATCAATAACCCCATCTACTAAAGATCCTTACTATTTGAACTCCTAAGTTTAAAAGTGATTTGTTTAAACTAAAAGAAAATAATAATAATTAAAATTCGATAACTATACATAAAGAATTAAAAATATTTGGATTGGAAAGTTCACTGGGTAAGTTAACACTAGGAAATAGATCAATGTACAATTATTAATTTCTACATCATTTTATAACATAGTATAGCCATTAGTTTGAAATCTGAACTTGTCAAAGATACAAGGTAGTATAGTTTGGAATTCTCCATACACCATACATTTCACTAATTAAAGATCCATGTTCCTTCCAGATACATGAGTCTAATCATTTACTTGTAGATTATAATCCTCTCTCTAAGATCTGGGTAATTTTCCTTTCCAGTACTTCATACCAATTCATGGGGCCCGAAAATTTTGCCTAATAAGCGAGATAAGCAAAAGAAATCTTCTTCAAATAATTGGTATCTCATCCTTCAAAATCTGATAAACTTCTCTATCTCCTTGATTATCTCTACTAACCATGGGATAAAGAAGATCCTTTCATCGGGCGAGGAGAAACCATCTGACTAAATTGATACCATCGTCAGCTATCCTCATGCATGTAGATTAGTGATACATCGAAGTAATCTTTGAGGAGTTCATTAGTTCCATAATATTAATCTAGCATACCAAATGGCCTCCACTCTCAAGAATCTCCATCTCTGTATTGCCACTCGAGGCCTTTTATAAATCGAGCAAGATATAGTCCTTTTAAATTACAAGCTACTAATATTCAAGAATAAATTAATTTAAGAACAACACCCGATTAAATAAATTGAATTTCTAACTATGAGCGTTCTTTCAAGTTGCGCGAGAAAAAATAATTAAGATCGATCCATTCCCGAAAAGGCTCAATCTTTGCATTGGATTACAAATAGCAGTGACTAGCGATCGAGAAAATTCAGCGAGATTGCGAACTAAAATAAATGAACTCCATAAAATTTCAATTCCATTGAAATCGGACGATAATAGAAAACTAAAATTTTACAAGTAACCATTCGAAACCGCGCTAGATCATTGCTCAAATCCAAGAAAAACTAACTAAAACTAAATTGACGGAAAAGAAATAAAATAAAAAAATAAAAAAAATATATATACAAAGGAGTCTTGTTTACCGGAAAGTTTCGGGTCGATGGAAAGGCTACTTTCAAAGTCTGCATGTGCTTATTTATAGATTTTAAATAATGGTAAAATGCTTTGAGGCTAAAATTGTGGATCCTTAAAGCGGCCCAAGTGGCATCTTTGTGACATAGAAAATTATGTCGGTATTGGCTGTTTTGTCCTCGACTTTTTTATCATGCCTTGCAGTGTTATGTCGCGACATTCTTTTGTGCCTTTTTCTAGAATTATGTCGCGACAAAGTTTTGCTGAATTTATCTTGTAATTGTCGCGACATTTCTTTTGCGCCTTACAGCTTGAATACTCGAATGGTATGTCATGACGCCAAAAGAGGCTTTGTTCGCGATGAAGTTTCCTTGTGCTTTGCTTTCAAATTATGTCGCGACATAAAATTTTAAATAATCGCGGCCAGTTTCTCGATATGACTTTGTTTTATGTCACGACATAAATTTACACTTTTTCTCTAACTGTGTCATGACAGTCTTCAGTTCTGTTCAAAGCACTTCTCTTCAATTAATGTCACGACATAATTTTCTGTGTCACAGCATTCTTTCCATAGTTCTCATCAACCTTTGTCTCAACAATAAAATTCTATGTCACGAGATTGTTCCCTCAGCATTTTGTTGTGGTTGTCTCGACATTCAACTTCTTTGTCACGACATAGCCTTCTTGCCTTGCTATGTTGCCTTCTGAACTTTATATCGCGACATACTTTGAAAATGTCGTGACATATTTCCTGCCTTGCTCTTGTCATTCTTTGAAATGTTTGTCGCAACATAAAAACCTTTGTCGCGACCCGACGGCGCTCGCTGACTTGTGTCTTTAGTAAAAATATTGCTGTCGACGCATGGTTTTTAATAATGTGAGGCATAAATTATGCAATCATTTCCTTTGATCAGTGCAACCAAAACAAAGAGATATCGCCTTGTTCTTCTTGAGGACTTCTTAGACAATGTCGCGACATAAAGATCCATTATCATGACATAAGTCTGTCTTCTAATCTTCATTATGTTGCGACAAAAATTTCTTTGTTGCAACATTTATCATTCATTCCTTCTCATATTATGTCACAACATTGTTGCAATCTTTACTTCCAACTTGAGCTCAGCTTTGTCTTGTTGTGACATATCATTTCTTGTTACGACATAGCCTGCCGTTGCATGAGCTTTGTTTGCGACATTCGATATTATGTCGTGACATTACGGAACTTAACATAAGTGACATGTTTGCCTTAACCAATTTTCTCTTCTTTTCTTCTTTAGTTTGCTTCTTTGCATTCAAACACAGTAAAAACACAAATCGAGTGAATATTCAAAATTAATGACCAAGATAGATCATAAACTTCCTAAAATATGCGAGAAAAATGGACTAAAAAATATATGGGTTTAGTACTCATCAATAAAGATACACATGTTGAGATAGCGTTGAAATTTAAATTTGTGGCAACTATTATTGAAAAACTGCCCCCTACTTGGAAAGATTTCAAGAATGACCTTTAGCATAAATGAAATGAAATGAGCATCGAAGATCTTATTGTTAGACTTCGCATTGAAGAAGACAATAGAGGATCAAAAAAAAGTGACACATAATTCAAGTGAGTCTAAGGCTAACTTTGTAGAACATGATCAAAGTTCCAAGTTCAAGAAAGCCAACAACAAAGGGAAAAGCACTATATGGGACCCAAGGGAGAGATCTCAAAGGAACAAAAGTTTCAAGGAAAATGCCTCAACTGTGGGAAGCAAGGTCAAGAGTCGGAGGACTGCATATTGCCAAAAAGGAACAAGCCTAAGGAGGTTAATGTGATCACTGACATCACCAAGGATGTATCTAACATTGACCTCACAAGAGTGATCTCTAAGGTGAACCTGGTGGGATCAAATCCTAAGGAATAGTGAATCGATACTGGTGATACCCGCCATGTATCCTCAAACAAGAAGATGTTCTCCACCTTTGACCCAGTTGAGACTGGGGAAAAGGCGTTCATAGGGAACTTGGCCACCTATGAAATTAAGGGCTAAGGAATATTGGTCTTGAAAATGACTTCTTGGAAGGAAGTGACTCTGAAAAATGTTCTATATGTACCTGAAATCCACAAGAACTTAGTTCCTGGTTCATTTTTTAACAATCATGGATTTTGAATGGTGTTTGAGTCAAATAAGTTTGTTTTGTCCAAGAGTGGAATGTATGTCAGGAAAGAGTAAATGAGCGATGGAATGTGGAAACTCAATGTAATGACTGTTATCAAGTCAAATATGAATACAGCGAGTTCTTCTACTTACATGCTTTAGTCATCTAATCTATGGCATGGTAGATTAGGACATGTTAATTATGATACATTACGAAGATTAGTTAACTTGCTTCATATACCAATATTCAATTGATTGACATAAGTTTTAGGCATGGGGTGTAGCAACAAAACTATACAGAATCATCCTTTCAAGCATTGAGATACACATTGCACCTCTTGACTTAATCCATAGTGATATATGTGATTTGAAATTTGTACAAACAAGAAGTGTTAATAAATATTTTATTACCTTTGTTGTCGATAGCACCAAGTACTGTTATGTGTACCTACTCAAAAGTAAGAATGAGACAATAGAGAAATTTGTTCTCTATAAAACCGAAGTTGAGAATCAGCTCAACAAGAAAATTAAAGTGCTTAGAAGTGATTGAGGTGGTAAGTATGAATCGCCATTTGTTGACTTTTTTGCTTAGAATGGGATCATACATGAAACCACAACACCTTATTCACCTCGATCAATGGGTAGCGAAGCGAAAATTGCACTTTAAAAGAAATGATGAATGCAATGTTAATAAGTTATGGTCTACCATAAAACATGTGGGGAGAAGTTGTTCTGAGTACAAATTTCCTTTTGAATAAGGTCCCTAAAAAGAAAGCACAAAAGACTCCATATGAGTTATGGAAAAGAAGAAAATCATCCTACAAATACTTACAAGTGTGGGGATGTCTTGGTACAGTGGCAGTTCCTCCACTAAAAAAGGTGAAGATAGGACCTAAGACTATTGATTGCATTTTCATTGGTTATGCACATAATAGTAATGCTTATTGGTTTCTTGTTCATGAATCGAATATCACAAATATTCACAAGAACATGATAATGTAATCGAGGAATGCATCATTCTTTGAAGATTTATTTCCATGTAACTCCAAGGAGGAGCAAGGTTCATCAAAACGAATGTTGGTGAATATTGATGAAAATAGTCAAGATAATAATAAAGATAGTAAGGTTGAAACCAAACGCAATAAAAAAGCAACGATAGAAAAATCTTTTGGTCCAGATTTTCTAACTTATATGCTCGAAGGGGAACCTCAAACTTATAAAGAAGCAGTAAACTCTAAAGATAACCTCATGTGGAAAGAGGCCATTAAGAGTGGTGATTCCATACTACATAACCATACTTGGGAACTAGTGGATCTTCCAACGGGTTGTAAACCTTTAAGCTCCAAGTGGGTCTTCAAGAGCAAAAGGAAAGTAGATGGATCAATTGACAAGTACAAAGTTAAACTTGTGATCGAATTTACAAAAAAAATTGAGGCACAGATTGTGATGCACGTTCCTATAGCCGAATAAATTACATAAGGATGGTGCTTGAGGGTATTCTTTGTAAAACCGGGAAAAATCGATTTTTCTAGAAATGGTAAAACGGTAATTTCGGTTGAAAATATGGAATTTTTATAGATCTCGGATGATGAAACGGACTTTACCATTGGAATCATCTCATGAAATCTAGTTACCTGTCGGGTTTGTCGAATTAGAGACGGTCGAGATTTCATGTTTCGAGGCAGGGGTGTAGTGACACGTGGCACTTGGTTGGATAAGAACTTGATGGTATGTGTCAAATGGTGAGATAAGTCGAAACGAAAGTCTAAGAAATTGAGGCCCATGTGGGACATGTCCACGACCTAAAGAGGATGGAAATCAAAGTTATGGATAAGAGGATAAAGGGGAATCTAAGAAAGCCCGGTAAGGAGGGTGACACGTGGCAAGAGGACATCCGCTCCGATAAGTTGGACCAAATTTCGGTGAGAGAAATTTGAGAAAAGAAGAGAGGGAAAAGAAGAAAGAATGAGGAAAGAAGCTCCACCTTCTCACATGCGATTTCTCGTGATCTGACCGTCGATTCGGATCAGGCTTGAAATAGGCAAGTTAGTCCCATACAATCGAGAGCTGCAGTGGGTACCCACCGTCCGATGATTTTAATGAGTACCAGAAGGTAGGGGTTTTTATACTTCCGATTTAATTAACTGTCAAAATGTCAAATGGTTGGTGTTTGGGGTGAGCAGGCGTGCATTTGATCCACTAGGATTTGAGGTGAAATTGGAATTTGGGATTTATTTTTCGGACGATGCAGGAACATTACGAAATTTTCGGATAGTCGAAACTTAATTAAGACTATTTTGGGCGATTCGAACCAAATTATGGACTATTTTTCGGACAGTCAGAGACTAAATTTTTGAGATTGTTTTGAATGGAGTCCGGGCTAGTACTGAGACTATTGGTCCGTATTATTGTTGTTTGTGTTATTACTAAAATGAATAACATATTGGTTGTGTGAAAATCATGTTGTTACATGCTCAATTGATGTATTAACATGGATTACTTGATGATGTGAATTATATTGTAGAAAAATATAATCATCCATGAATCATGAATGTTGTATACATTAAATGGCATAATTGCATTCATATGTACAGTCACATCCGCGTCGAGTCGAATTGTGTGTGCATGGTAAATGATTATTCTTTTAATGTGGTAGATGTGTAATGAGCTTGAAAGCGGGACAGCGTCGGGGTGAACTTCATTTGTTGTGTAATATGAACATAATAATGTTGATGAAATCTTGTGTGTTTGGGCGAAACAAGATGGGGCCGATCCCCCCTGGGTGAAAGACAATTCATGCGCGGTTAGACATGATCACTGGCAATAAAGACCTTAAAAATGTTGAAAAGGCATGCGACGATCCTGCGGTGTAAACCCAAAAAATGACGCGGCCCATAAATACAAAACACACGAGATTTGGAAATTAAATAAATATTGGAGGGTTGTCCAATGGGTTGAGTCGTTGGGTGAAACGCCAATGACTGGTTTTCACATTGGCATTAACATGTGTGAAAGAGTCGGTCAGGACTCGGGTTATGGGCATGAGGATTCTCATCTCATGCATAACATGATTTATTCTATTTATGATGTGTGTGTGTGTCATTGCATGTGCATTTATGTGGGGAGTAACCCTTGTAGGAAAATTCAACTACTAGGCATTGCTCACCTCATCGTGAGATAATATTTTGACAGAGGTACGGGGGGATGGAAGCATCAGACCTTAGTAGTGAAGAAAAGCCAGATTTAAAGCTGTTTGTAATTTGTAAGTTCGAATTGGAAAGCCCGAGTTTGTTATGTAAAAAACGAGTTATGAATTAAACACATTTCAATACATTTTGGCTCGTTTTCTAGGTTTCATGTTGCCTTTGTAATAAAAAGGTTATTGTGTGTTGAGATTATGGTGTATTGAAATGAAAGAAAAAGGGAAAACTAAAGGTACGGGAGGACGAGGAGTTCTTGCCCATTTTAGGTCCTCTATCACGATAGAGAAATTTCTGTCGTGACAAGGTTTCTTTAGCCCTGTGTCGCGACAGGGTCTTCATGCCACAACAGGGTTCTAAGGCCAAGTGCACAACCTAGCCTAAGTGCATGGAACAAACGTGCGCGCGTGGTTGGGACACCCACGCGACGATCGGCGGCGCTGCTGACGAGTTTTCGGCTATGTCGCAGCGAATTTAATGTGGCGACAAGGTTTGGGGTTGGGCGGGGGCTTGGGTTGCGGCGGGGTTTGCTTGTGTCGCGATCCAGAAGTTTTCCCGGGTGGGACATTCTGTCGGCGGCCAGAAGATTCTATGTTGCAGCGAGGGGTTTCAAAGTGGTGTTATGACAGGTGTTTTTAGTCGCGACCGGGGCGCGCTGCGCTTGCGACATGGTGCGAGGGTGGACCCGAAGGCGAGCTGAAACGCCGTAGCGGCGCACCGGTGGCGGTGCAACGACAGCGAGCTACCCACACCGCAGCCAGCGCCGCAGCCGGGCGCGATAGGGACTGTCTGCAGAGACTTCTCTATCGCGACATACTTGTCCAGTAGCCAACAGTGCCTTGTTTTTGTACCTTTATTTGAGCTAACATTCATGAACACTATTTAAAAAAAAAAAAAAAGAAACCCACGAGTTTGAAGAATCATAGCTATATTAAGAAACGAAGTAGATCAAATGGATGTGGCTTGACCTTTCTTAATGGAGATTTAGATGAAAAAAATCTACATGGAGCAACCTGAGAGTTTTTTTGCTACAGGACAAGAATATAAAGTCTATAAATTAGTGAAGTCCTTGTATGGCTTAAAACAGAAACCGCGAAGCAATGACATGAGAAATTTGACAACGTTATGATGTCACATGGATTTAAAATCAATGAATGTGACAATGTCTATATCAAGGATACAAAACATGGACATGTCATTGTATGTCTATATGTAGATAACATATTTATTATCGACAGTGATGATAAGATGATCATATCTACTAAGAATATGTTCAATTCAAGGTTTGACATGAAAGACATGGGACTTGCTGATGTTATATTGGGAATAAAAATCATAAGAACATCATATAGATTTATGTTAAGTCAATCCCATTATATATAAAACCCTAGAAAATTCTAATTTTCTGAAAAAATAGTAAAATGGTAATTTCGGTCAAAATCGGAATTTTACGGATCTCGGATAATAACGGACTTCACCCAGTTCGATCTTCGCGAAATCTAGCTACCACGTCAAATTTCGTCAAATTCCTAGACAATCAGAATTTCACATTTTTCTAGGCACCGAGAGTAATACGGGACACTTGGCATGAGTTGAGTGGCTCACAATGTGCCATGTGTCAAGTGTAGGATGAGTCAAACAATGAGCTCAAGTGAGACCCATAGGAGACATGTGACAACACATGGTTGGGTGGAAATCCAAGTGAATGGATAAGGTGATAAGGGGGAACTCTAAGGAGCCACTTAGAGCTTGACACTTGGCAAGTGAGAGGACATCTCACTTGACCCCATTCTTGGCCCAACCGGTTTGGGGGAGAAGGGAAAAAGAGAGAGAAAAGAAAGAAGACAAAGTTAAAGAGAGAGGCTCTACGTTCTCTTTAGATTTTCTGGCGATCGGTTCGTCAAATCCCGACGGGGTGAGAGGCAAAGTTGATCCCCACTGCAAGGGCTACGTGTGGATACTGAGATTGTGGGGTTTCAACAACTCCGAGAGGTAGGAGTTTTCTCCTACTCAGTTATTCTTATCTAAAAAGCCATGGAAATGGTTTGGGAGTTATGAGGCTGGGAATGGTCATGCATTCAAATCCCAAGAAATGGGACCGAATGCTTGATGAGGGAACTGTCCTCGGACAGTCCGTTGTTCGGTGTGGGACTGTTTTGCACAATCCGGAAGTGATTTTTGGACTGAAATTGTCCATGTGTATTGCTTGCATGACATTGCTTGAATTGAATAGCATGAATTGTGCGTGAAAAGTAATATGTTAATGCATGCTAAATTTATGTGTTAGCATGATTGTTTGAATTATATAAAATATAATTGTGTATGAACCATGAGAATTGAATATATGAATTAGCATGATTGCATTCATATGCATGTAGCGTCGCATCAAGTCGGGTGCGAGAGAATTGTGATGTTGAATTCACCATTCTTGGTGAATAGGTGTGATGGGTTCGGAAATGGGACAACGTCCAAGGTTGAGACCCACGGTCCATAATCGGAAACAAAGAAATAAATAGTAATAAAAATCACGTGTGTTAGAAATTTGAAGAGTTAGGGTAGATCCCCTCCAGTGAAAGTCCCAAATTCACATGTGGTTAGACATGATCTCCGGCGATGAAAGTCCATAAAAATGTCAGAAGGCGAACATCTATCCTGCGGTGTGACCCCAAAAAGACATGGCCCATAAATGAACAAATAATTAACACACGGAAAATCGATGATAAATCAAATGAGTGATTGGGGGTTAGTCCAATGAGTTAAGTCACTGGGTGGAACACTAAGGACTAGTTTCACACATGGCTTTGCAAGTGTGAGGGAGTCGATCGGGACTCGGGGTAAGTCGTGAGTTGTTTCATCTCATGCATGATATAAAGCATTCCATGTGTAAATTACAAATTGTATGGAATGTGGATGATTGTGGTGTGCCATTGCATGCGCATTTTAGGAGGGGAGTAGCCCTTGTAGGAAAATTCAACTACTAGACATTGCTCACCCCGTTGTGGGATCCCCCTTTCAGGTACAAGGAGTATTCAGGAAGATGGCGCTCACTAGAGGCCGCTTTTGAGAAGAAAGCCAACATGTGGCTTGATTATATATTTTTGTAAAACATGTATGAAACATTCTGATTGATACATCTTTGTGTAGGAGTGTAGTTAAATCTTGAAACTATTGTAATATAGTTGGTTATATTTTGGTGAGTATGGATGTATGGGCCCGACGTGGCCATTTTATATGTTTAGTCTCGGTGAGAGACACTCATTTGTAGCATTGAGACACTCCAATGGCTACATGTATTCCGCAAAGTTGACGGATTGTCAATGACCCGGGTTTGGGGCATCACGGTAGTATCTCAGGCTTGGGTTTATAAATACCTGAAATTTGGATGTCGGATACTAGAGTTTTAGCTTAGTATCAGGAAGTTCGATATACGATTACCTAGGACTCTATGGGCACGGGTTAGATTATGCATTCATTGTGCATTCTGATGATTGTTGTGTGATTTTGTGTCGTATGTGTTATGTGATTGTATGCTTGCTAAATAGCATATAGGAAAATGTTGAACACTAGGGTTGGGAAAATATAACCTTAGGGGTTTGAGGAATTATGGACAGAATAGTCCAGAAATAAGTGAAAAAAAAATAGATTTTTTGGACAGCCGTTCCAGTTTTTTAATATAAACATGTTGTGTTTTGTGGAGATTCCTAAAGATTATTCCGAGTTTTTGCCTGAAAGGGTTGTAATTAAACTCTTTAATTTATGAAGTATATAAATAGCAGGTGTTTATATATTTTCTAGTGATTTGGAGAGTCAGGCTACTGCATCTTAGGAGTAGCAGGTTTTGTAAAGGTTATAAGAGTCAAGAAGTGGTAGAAAGGCTACTAGAGGATTCCCCCTTCCGGAATATATATTCCGTGTGCCTTGAGGTGCTAAGAAGGGCTAAGAAGGTTATCAAGCAAGGTCACAGTAATTATGTCATGACAAGGGACGTGGCGGTGAGCACAAGCTTGCATGTGCACACAAACTGGAGGGTCAGGCGCCCAAAGAAGACGCGCGACAGTCAAAGTGCGCCTTAACACAAGCACCGAGCGACTAGACTAGGCCTAGATCAGTACCGGGTCACGACATGAACCTTGATGTCATGGCTACGGGCTACGTGTAGTTTGGTTTTTCGGCGTCACGACACAAATTTTGTTGTCACGACATAGATGTTGCTTAGGATCGTTTCAGGTCGCGACCGAATTTTCAGGTCGCCACTCAAGGCGCTTTAGTCAGAACGAACTCGCTGGCGGACAAATTTGATGTCGCGATGTGAGGTGGTCGCCTGCGTCGCTGACAGGCTAGTCGGTGTCGCGATCGAGCGCACTCACGATAGGGCACCATGGCGTGGCGACAGCGCCGCGACCGCGGCACACGAATCTAATTGGCCGCAAAGGTAATCGCTTGATCACTGTAGGGAACACTGCTCCTCGAGTCACCGCTATCCAAAAAAGAAAATAGTACAAAAAAATATATATATATATATATATATATATATATATATATATATATATATATATATATATATATATATATATATATATATATATATATATATATATATATATATATATATATATTTTGTATGACTTAATATATGGAATGTTTATCTGTAATACCCGTGAATGCCTTATGGTTTCGTGAAGAAAAATTCTGGTGTGAATAGTGTCTTCGGGGTCAGATTTACACCCTTTGAGGTACTTCATTAAAACTCAACTTGTCATTTGACATGTGTAGATGGCAAGTTGACTGTGGACGATAGTCCACGAGGTGCCAAGCCAGCACCACCTATTTTTGATCACTGTGCCTTTGTACAGCTATGTGGGTATCAGAATCACTCGCCATTACACAGGCTAGTGCAGTTGGGGGTCAGGGAGGACCGAGTGACCTCCAGAGGTTTATGGCACACCATCCTCCATCATTTAGGGGAGGAGGGGATCCGATGGTAGCCGACCATTGGTTCCGGCAGGTTGAGAGGGTTTTAGAGGCCTTGGGGGTCACCTCCGATGTCACAAGGATCAGACTAGCTACGTTTAAGCTAGAGGGTGAATCCCATATATGGTGGGAATGTGCTAAGACCTCTAGGGATTTAGAGGTAATGACTTGAGCAGAGTTCCATGATCTCTTCATGGGTAAGTATTTTCCGGCCACTATTAGACATGCAAATGTGATCTAAGAAACAAGGTGAGCACATGTCTCATAGAACACATGGCTAAGTTCACAGAGTTAATGCTTTAGTCGATGACTACGTGGCTACAGATATGGCTAAGGTTGGGAAATTTGAGAATGGGCCAGTTGTCCATTCGGGCAAGATTATGGACTCGCTACAGATACGGACTCTATGGTCGGGACGGCTATGACCATAGAGAGAGAGAGAGAGAGGACGCACGGAGCATCCGAGATGTGGGTGTCAGTGGCAAGAGAAGGGAGAGCCAGTCGTCTTCCGGTTTGGGAAAGAGGCCAAGGGCTTCTAGTTCCTATGGTCCCGTGAGCCGCACCATCCGGGCTGGGGTCGACCGGGTTCTCAAATAAAAAGACAAGACGATCTATTAATTCGCGACACTGACATATGAAGTGGATCGCTCTGCAAAGATAGGGATCCCAAGGCTTAGGACAACCATCCTAGACATCGCTGGGGCGCCGAACGCAGCTTTTATTCTCCACCTAACACGCCTTAGGAACCAAGATTTACCTGCGGTGCTACACAAGCACCTCCCACGCACGCATGTGCCAAAGTTACGGGTCAAGGATGAGGACATGGCCCACAGGCTGGGACATCAGGGATTCAAGGGCGTGTCTACACCATCATACCACCTATTGAGCCTATGGATCTACCATACAGTGGTACGCTCTGCTATCTCGCCATAGGTATGGCATATTTGATCATGATGCATCGTATTCATTCAACGCCGCATCGGGCCGTAAGAGAAGTTAGCTTAAAGGTCGAGACCTGGAGGAGCCCTTTGTAATGTGAGTTCTCCCTCAGTGGACTAGGGTGAGTAAGGATCCATATGCTCCAAGTTGCGAGCTAGAGATCTCCGGGATTTTACTAACAATAGACCAAAGAGTCATGGACATGTCAGAGTTCGATGTCATCCTTGGAATGGACTGGCTGACGGCAGATCGAGTTGTCATCGATTGTGAGCGTAGGAGGGTTACCCCCTACACGCAGGACGGTACTCACATTACGTTTCAAGGGGACAAGCACGACGTTTTTCCCTAGATCGTGTACGACTCCAGATGGCACGGGAAATTGATGGGTTAGCTAGCAAGCCTTACCCAATAGGATGAGGTAAGATAGGACTTGGATCTGCCTCGAGTGGTGTGCGAGTACATGGATATTTTTCCGGATGAGCTCTGTGGATTACTCCACTGAGGATGTAGTATTCTCAGACATTACACCCGGCACATCGCTCCATCTCTATGACTCCGCATGATCGCACTGAAAGTCATAAGAACCAAGGTCCAACTATAGGAATTGTTGGACAAGGGTTTTATTAGACCGAGGACTTCACCATGGGGTACTTTGATTTTGTTCGCAAAGAAGAAAGACAAGACCCTTCGACTGTGCATTGACTACCGACAGTTGAACAAGGTTATGATCAAGAATCGATATCCATTACCGAGGATTGATGACTTATTCGATCAGCTGAGGGGAGTGCGAGTCTAGTCCAAGATAGACCTTCACATTGGTTACCATCAGCTGAGGGTTAGGGAGGTAGATATCCCTAAGACAGCGTTTAGGATGCGGTATGGGCACTTTGAGTTCACGGTGACGCCCCTCGAGTTGACGAATGCACCAGCAGCATTCATGGGTCTTATGCATAAGGTATTTCAACCCTATTTGGATCAGTTTTTCGTAGTCTTCGTGGATGACATTTTGATCTACTCCCAGTCTGAGAGGGAGCATGAGGATCATTTATGGTTATTCTCGTTGTACCGCTGAGACCATCAACTATACGCCAAGCTCAAGAAGTGCGAGTTTTGGCTTTTACCGAAAGCAGGTTTCTGGGCGCACGCAGTCAACTTCGTGGAGTGTTAATGGACCCCAAGAAGGTCGAGGCTATGATGAGTCGAGAGACCGGGTCGCCGAGATACGTAGCTCGGGGATTAGCGCGTACTGCATGCCCATCGAGGACTTCTCCCAACTAGCGGCACCTATGACAAAATTGACCCTGAAGGAGGTCAAGTTTGAGTGGAATGACCAATGTGAGAAGGCATTCTAGGAGTTGAAGAGGAGGCTTACTTTAGCCCCTATTCTGATAGTCCTGGAAAGGGGACAGAGGTACATAGTGTATTGTGATGCCTCGAAGGCGAGATTGGAATGCGTTTTGATGCAGTCCGGGAGAGTGGTAGCTTATGGTTCTAGCCAGTTGAAGAATCATGAGCAGAATTACCCCACTCAAGACATAGAGTTGGCGGCCATAGTCTTTGCCTTGAAGATTTGGCACCACTACTTATATGGTGAGCAGTTCGAAGTGTACTCAGACCATAAAAGTCTAAAGTATATCTTCACGCAACGGGACCTCAATATGAGGCAACGCAGGTGGATGGAGTTCCTAGAGGATTACGACTTCACTTTGCATTACCACCCTAGTAAGGCAAATGTGGTGGCTGATTCCACTCAATGGAAGTCAATGAGGAGCATTAGTATAGCTTCCCTAGAGTGGCAAATGCTCGAGACTACGCGTTTTAGATTACAACATAAATGCGCACTACAGGTACATCGGGAGTTTGGTAGTTACATCGTCCCTCTTGAGCAGAGTGATCGAGTCCTAGGGCAAGACGTAGAAATAGTGTCCATCAGGGACTGAGTACAATTAGGTACAGGTGACGAAGGCTAGACCATCCACATAGATGGTAGTCTTCGGTATAGAGGATGGGTGGTGGTTCCCTAGTTGATAGATCTGAGAGAAGAGATCCTCACAGAGCCCACCGCCCGATTCATTGCGGCATCCAAAAAGACCGAAGATAAAACAGATCTTCACCGCGCATTTCACTGGAGAGGGATGAAGAGACACGTAGGGGACTTTGTTCGAAGATGTCTCACGTGTCAGCAGGTTAAGGCGCAACACAAAGCCGCCAGGCTAACAAACACTGGAGGTGGTCGAGTGGAAGTAGAGCACGCCACGATGGATTTTCAGGACCCACTCCGTCACTGACCCCGCAGACATGACACAATTGGGTGATAGTGGACTCAAGCCACTAAGTCAAGACATTCTGAGCCAGGCAGATGATCCCTTCACATTGAGGAGTTCTCGTCGGGTTGTACGTATGGGAGATTATCTGGCTGCATAGAGTGCCAGTATCCATAGGGTCGATAAGAGACCCGAGATTTACAACGCATTTTTGGAAGAGCTTCCACAAGGCTATGGGGACCCGGTTGACCATGAGTACAGCCTTTCACCTACATACAGACGGTTAATTGGAGAGGACCATACAAGTGTTAGAGGACATAAGCCACAGCATGAGTTCTGGGATCAAGGGCGGCTGGGAAGAGCACTTGCCCTTAGTGGAATTCGCCTACAACAACAGTTATCAGGTGAGTATACAGATGACACCATATGAGGCAATGTATGGGAGGCCATGTCGAGCACCTCTTTGCTGGACCAAGGTGGGAGAGAGCTCCATTAAGGGTCCAGATCTGATTAGAGACACCTCGGAGAAGGTGAGTTTGATACTGCAACGTCTTCTCATTGCCCAGAGTCGGCAAAAGAGCTACGCCGATATACAACGTTGACCCCTAGAGTTCAAGGTTAGTGATCACGTCTTCTTGAAGGTGATGCCTAAGAGAGGAGTGGTTAGGTTCGGAAAACAGGGAAAGATGTCGCCGAGGTTCATTGGGCCCTTCAAGATACTCGAGAGGGTGGCACCACAAATAAGATTCCATGGATTTACCACCAAGATGTCGTGTCCATGGGTATTCCACGCTCCATGTCAAGATACAATCCGCATCCAATTTCATAGTGGATCGGGAGAGATTATCGGCAATAATACAAAGGACCTTCGCGAGTGGACCGTGCATCATGGATACGGATCGTGCTTCGCGACACAAGACCTGGAGGTTACAGCGAAAGTACTATGGCAAATATCGCGGGATGGAGGAGGCAACGGGGAGCCGATGACACAACGCGGCCACCTATCCTTTCGTTATGGATGAAGGCTATCAGCTGGTCGCTTAATAATTAATGACTAGTTTACATGTATGACATAACGCACGCGTACTGTGCATGTGATTTATGATTGTGGAATTTGGGACAAAATTCTTTTAAGGGGAGAAGAATAAACCCATGAAAATTTAATTCTTCAAAAAATAGTAAACGGTAATTTGGCCAAATCCTGAATTTTCTAGATCTGATGACTAAACGACTTCACCGTTTGAATCGTCACGGAATCTAGCGCTACCACATCAAATTTTGTCAAATTCCGAGACAATGCACTTACCGCTTCGCTGCTATCTGAGAGCACATCGACACTCGCATGAGATGAGTGGATCACAGTGTGCCACATGTCAAGTGTAGGATGATTCAAACAATGAGCTCAAGTGGGGCCCATAGGAGATATGTGGCAACACATGGTTGGGTGGAAAGCCAAGTGAATGGATAAGGTGATAAGGGGGAAATCCAAGAAGCCACTTAGAGCTTGACACTTGGCAAGTGAGAGGACATCTCACTTGACCCCATTCTTGGCCCAACCGGTTTGGGGGAGAAGGGAAAAGGAGAGAGAAAAGAGAGAAGAAGGAGTTAGAGAGAGAGGTTCACTCTTTCTCTAGATTTTCTCTGCGATCGATCCACAAATCCCTGAGGCAAGAGGCAGTTGATCCCCACCGCAAGGGCTACGCTGCGGTACCTCGTAATTGCCTGCTCGACAACTCCGGAGGTAGGAGTTTTCTCCTACTCGGTTATTCTTGTCTAAAAAGCCATAAAAATGGTTTAGGAGTTATGAGGCTGGGAATGGCTATGCATTCAAATCTCAAGAAATGGGACCGACTCTGATTAGGGACTATCCTCGATAGTCCGCTTGGCGCAGTGTGTGGACCCGTTTGCACAAACCTAAGTGATTTTTGGATTGGAATTGTCCATGTGTGTTGCTTGCATGACATTGCTTGTATTGAATAAAGATGAATTGTGCGAAAAATAATATGTTAATGCATTCTAAATTGATGTTAACATGACTGGTTAATTATATGAAATGTAATTCGTGCATGGACCATGAGAATTGAACATATGAATTGTTAGCTGATTGAATTCATAGGCATGTAGCATCGCATCTAGTCGTGTGAGAGAATAGACATTGAATTCACCATTCTCGTGAATGTGGGTGATGGGCTCCTAAATGGGACACAATGTCCACACGACCCACGGTCCATAATTGGAAACAAAGAAATAAATAGTAAATAAAAACTCATGTGTTTGGTCGATAGTGTTGGGTAATACACCCCGATTCCCAAACGACCGATTAGCGATCCGAACCTGCTTCTGGTATCAAACCATATACCGGGACTCTTAATTGCTTTTTTTTTTTTTCGTAGTCGAACTTATACCGTGGTATACAAACAATTTTTGTAATAACCAAAAATCATTTACATATACAAAGGAACTACAACCGGAGTGGTATCCATTAAAATATATACACGTATGCTAAGTCCCATTTACTTATACAAATACATATACATGTACATATCTAATACAAACATCGAGATCGCTGAACAAAGGTCGGGTGAGCACTCATCTCGAGACGGCCCACACCGCCGGTGTGGAATGTCTGGCCCTCTTTATCTCCCTCTCTTCGCACTACATGGATTGAACACCGTGCTAAGCTTACGCTTATGGGAACATATAGACAAGAATCGACCACACAATAATCGCCACTATCTTTTACATTTACTTTTCCTTATGCATATAACAAAGCCTATTGTTATGTGACTTCTAACTCATATCATATTATACATGTAGATTTTATCCTTTCGTATTCCATATCATTATCTTGTTCAGACATTTCCATGTGTCATGTCTTTTACAAGTTTCAATTCATATCTTTTACATGTATGGCATGTCGGATCATATTCAAAACAACTTATACATATACAATGGCAAATCGAAACATATCAAAGTCATATCAAATACATACAGGGTCAAATCAGACTAATACCAATACATATTAGACTCATATCATTATCACGGCCGAAGTCATTAATCAAATCCCTTTTGCAATTACATTTCGCGATCCGGATGCCCGCTTAATTATTTTAGTTATCGCTTTATTAAATTTCGCTTTAAAGTGTCGCTAATCGAACTCGACTTAATCCTACAGGATCCAAGCCGGAGCCCGGCTTACTCGACATATTCAATCAAAACATCTTTGTTTGGTTTTATTAAATTTTGTTTTCAAAAGTGGTCGCGACCGATCCTCGATCAATCTAAATATGGATCCAAGCCGGAGTCTCTAGCTTACTCCGACATTTTCAATTATCTTCCCAAAATATTTGTTTGTGTTATTCCATTTTAGACTTTTTAATTACGCGAAAGTACTTCTTTCGGGCAATCCCATAAACACTTACAAATTCAAAAGACCCATAATATTCTCATATTTAACAAAATGCATTTATAAAATAATGCCTTTTACTACGCCCTAATGTAAAAGATATTTAAACAAATACAATCTTCACTGTCATTTTCACCTTTCTATAGTGATTTACATATAGCTATAGAAGTTTACATTCACGACAAATTCACTTAGCTTAATCTCGTCCGTTTGTCATTCAGTAGCAATGTGATTTCGCATTCAATTATTACCATCTCACATATGGCTATAGAAGTCGACATTCACGACAGATTCACTTGGGGAATCCTGTCCTGTTTGTCATTCAGTAGCAATGTGATCTCACATTTAGCCATTACGGTTACCTTCATGACGGTTCTGTGAATCCCCGGGCCATGTCGGGTTTCATTCAATAAAAATGTGATTTCACATTCAATATTTACGATTACCTTCATGACGAATTCAGTTGGTGAATCCCATCATGTCGATCATTCAATGATACATTTCAAATCAATTTACTTTTATGCAGTAATTTCGCTTATAGTTCAAATACATGCACACATGCATATGTGTGACAAACATTTCGAATAACAATAATTCAAATCGATATATGCATATACATATGTATATTTCACAAATAAAACTCATAATCGATTATAAACACATTCTCATTTTCATGTCATTTATGTATGATAAACATTCGAATAACAATAATTCAAATCGACATGCATATTATAATTTCAATAAATAGAACTCATAACCGATCATAATCACATTCTCGTCTTCATATCATTTGCATGCATTCTAATATTTGTTATCTTTTTTCTTCTCAAGTTATATATGATAATAATCATATATAATTTAAATCATTATTATGTGCTCAATGAATTATTGCCTTTCATGCTCATATTCATGTTTCAGTTCGTTTTCATTTTCATTTTCATGTTTCATGAACACATCTATACATATTGCATTTTCTATATTTTCCTTGTTTCATGCCTATTACACATGGCACTTCATATACTTGTAAAGTATGATGTCTATGAAATCACACCTCATTCA
The DNA here is from genome assembly GCA_016808115.1 of Tetrastigma voinierianum. Taxonomy (NCBI): domain Eukaryota; kingdom Viridiplantae; phylum Streptophyta; class Magnoliopsida; order Vitales; family Vitaceae; genus Tetrastigma; species Tetrastigma voinierianum. The sequence continues at coordinate 210,926 of JAEQBH010002993.1, read as the reverse complement.
TGTATTTTTATTTCTTTATGAATCTACTTTACTTAGAAATTGGAATCATTCCAATCGGATCATCCCAAACTAAAGTTATGGCATTTTCATGCCAAACTAGTCAATTTACCGATATTACGCTTGGGACAGTTTGTAATACTCATTTTCCAGTGTCTTGACTCCATATTTGACACTTGTTCTTTATACTCATTTAAAGCTAAGGTGCTAAGGGTTCTTCTCCAATTGAAATCACCCAAATCGGAGCACCGAAACTCGAGTTATGTCCTAAACAACCCGTACTACCCTATGTTCAAAAACAGAACCAGAAATTGGCTTGAACATGGCCCCACTTTGAGTGAATTTTTGGGCTACATAGAATCAGAATTTGAAGATGCCTATTTCTGATGTTTATTTTTCTTTGAACATTTTACTGGCAATTTGAATCACTCAAATCGATAAGAAATGAGTAAGTTATGGCTAAAATACAAACACTGGTCAAAATAGACAGGTGTACTCATGACTCCTCGCTCCTGCGACCAGACTGCACAGTTCGTTTTGAGGGTCAGACTGCACAGTTCAAGGTGTACTCGGTAACAGTCACCAAAATTGCCCAGAATGTGTGTTTTTCTCCCATTTTTTCATATGTTGATACCCAAATCAACCCAATACTTCATAAACACGTCAAAACCACTCCAAATTCATTTTGTAATCTCTTTTCTACTCAAATTATCTTTCAATACACCTCTGATAACTCATTGAACCTAAACATGCTTTCTATTCATCTCTTATACAAGGCCTAGGGTTTTACTCAACCCATCTTCAAGAAATCTAGGGTTCTTATCAAAACCTAGAACAAGAACAAACATGTCCATGCTTTACATAACACTTAGAACCCCAAAACACATGTAACGTGGACCTTGTATCTTCTCATAACAAAACCCTAGAAAAACAAAGGGATTTAAGTGATGATTTCCATATTAAGAACTCATTTTAGGGTTAGGTTTCTCACAACCCACAACCCACAAACATGTATCCATACAAATCTATACAAAGTTCCATACTCAAGGTTAGTTTCCATACCTTTGAATCTTTCTTGAACTCCTCCTCTTCTCTTCTTCTTCTCTTCCTTCTCCTCTCTTCATTCACGTTTTTTTTTTTTGGTTCTCCAAAATGAGACCAAATTTGGTCTTAAATCCCATTTTAAGCTTAAGGCTCAAGCGTTCTGGCCAAGTCAAAACCCATTTTTTTGCTTTCAAGTTTCTAATTGCATCTTGGTCCCCATTTCTCTCTTAGTTTCTATTCCAACTTTTCAAATCTCATAATGGCATATAAACTTTTGGATTTATGCCTTTATAAACCTCGCGGTAAATGACTAATTTACCCTTGTCTTTCCCATTTATGACCACTAGGTCCTCAAGTGGTAAATTACATATTTACCCTTTTGCTCTCTTATTAATTTCCGGTTCTATCATTTTATTTCCGAAAAATTCCATTTAGCTTTTTAATATACCCTAAACAAGTCTGGAACTACTAGGTGGTATTTCACTGTTACATGGAGCAGGATCCACCCCCTTCTCGTGGTAAAAGTCTTAAATTCACATACAATTAGACATGATCTCCGGCGGTGAAAGTCCGTAAAATGTCGGAAGGAGGTCAATCCGCCAGACTCCAAAAAGACGCGGGCCCTAAATGAACAAATAATTAACACACGAAAATTACGATAAATCAAGAGCTTATCAGGGGTTGGTCCAATGAGTTGAAATCATCAGCGGAACAATTGCGATTCAGTTTCACACTTGGCTTTGCAAGTGTGAGGGAGTCGGTCGAGACGCAGGGTAAGTCGTGAGTGGTTTCATCTCATGCATGATATAAGGCATTCCATGTGTAAATTGTAAATGCGAAATGTGGATGATGGCGGTGTGCCACATGGGTATTTTAGAGGGAGTAGCCCTGTAGGAAAATTCAACTATCAAGTATCATAAGCACTCGCGTGGGATCCCTCTTCCAGGTACAGGGAGTATTCAAGAAGACGACACTCACTAGAGGCCGCTTTTGAGAAGAAAGCCGACATGTGGCTTGATTATATATTTTTGTAAAACATGTATGAAACATTCTGATACATGTTTGTGCAGGAGTGTAGTTAACTCTTGAAACTATTGTAATATAGTTGGTTACATTGTATTTTTACTTATGTTTGAGTCTCTAGTAGAGACACTTCATTTCAGGGCATTGAGACACCCAATGGCTACATGTATTCGTGAGTTGATTCGATTGTCAACTAATTTCCTGCCTGGGGAGTCACATTATGTTGATAATATTCTCGAAAGTTTGATAAAGACAATTCGAATCGCTAAAAGACCGTGATGTAACCAACATTTATCCAAGAATAAAGGAGCAGAGTGTTTCTCAAGTAGAATGCTATAGAGTAATAGGCGCCTAATGTAATCTAATTATTGTATAAGACCCGATATAGCCTATGCAAAGAGTAAATTTAGTTTATAGTATTAGACAACATGGGAATGGTTACGCCACTTCTTAGAAGATATTCGATGGCCAAAGCTCATGCTCCAATTTGTATACATCAGGATAGTCAACTGCTATTGTAGAGTGCACAAAGCGCATGTATAATGGTAAACGACATATTCGTCGTGAGACACAATACCATCGAAAAACTACTCAACATGGGTTATCTCTTTTAGGCTATGTAGAGTCTAAAGAGAACATTACGGATCCTAACCAAATTGGTTGAATATAGAGTTAGCTTGAAAAGTCATCAAGTGGGACTAACCTATAAAAGAATAAGTTGATACGGTGGATACCCAACCAATAGTTTTGAAAAAGGATCGCATATCGGGAACTTAAAAGTTAATGGTTCAAGGATCAACACCGAACTGCTACGAACTGCAACGTAATAAATATATAGTTTATATTTTATTTAAATTAAAATTAATTATAAAATGTATATTTAATTTATTATTTATTCTATTTTATATAAATAAATTACTATTTTAAAGTTTTTTAAGAAAATATATATCATATTTAAACATGAAAAAATATTAAAAATGGAAGAAAACTTATAATTAGTATTAATGTATAATATTGTTATATAATAAATTTTTGTTAAAGAAAATGTATATAATATTTAATCAAGAAAAAATATTAAAATGGAAGAAACCTTTATGTTAAGTAATATTAATATATGATATCATATATATTAATTTTTTTTAAAATTATATACGAATAGGAGTTGTAGTGTAAATGATGGAGCACATACTGAGAATACAAGGCCTCTGGTTTGAGACCCTAAGGAGGCAAATATTGGAGTTTGGTTTTCATAAAGCCAAAATAATAATCCCACATCAAAACTTGATAGGAAAATAAACATGTTTATAAACATTCTTCAACCAACTTTAGTTAAGACTGAGAGAGTTATCGATGTCATGTACCTTAACAATCTTCGGCTTGGCTTTCGCCCCACGGCCCATTTTTGCTTTCAAACTAAAGGTTAAACGAACCGCCTGCCATACATTCGCTGAACCGACTCCGCTCAAACGATTTAGGGCCAATCTGATGTCCAAACGGTTTGAAAGCATGAATCGACTAGAACGGGCAAATGTCGACAACTGACCGGTCCAACCTCCCATTCCAATCCGATTTTCAAAACATTTTACCCAACCTAGTTGACTGGGGATCCTAAGATCTAGGTTCAAAAGGGACAACTAAACTATATAGACTTGGTTATATTACTATGGGGATCTTCCCTTGTCCATTCCCATGATGAACCAGTGATGCTTGTAAAAGAGAATATTAAGTTATGCTTTTAATGATCTCTATGTAATGGGAAATGAAACAAGAGCGAAATGAGTTGCTCTTGAATTATGAGATCACTTATGTAAGAGTGGAGTGGGGCCGCTTCAAAGGGAATTGAATAGGGCACAGTTCCTATTAAGCTTTTGCAGAACCAAGCGCATGTCCATGGCTAACCGAACATAAAAGTGAGAATTGAAATGTGTTAGGAAGATTCATATGTAAGATATGTCATTGTCTACACAAATGGCATAACAGTTTAAGGACATAATGTCTACTATTTACTTAGTAGAGTAACAGCATTTTTTACAAGGGAAGGTTTTAAAGGGTAACACCTACCTCTCCTATGCAGTTTCAACCGTTGGCTCTATCACCCCGTTTGTCATGTCTTTAGTCATCAATTTCATTCATGGGGAATTGTTGGAAAATGGTGAATGAAATTAATAAACATTCAATGCACCTTCTGTGTTCAGGTTTCTAGCTAGGAATCAGAGTTTATTATTTTGAGTTGAATTCTAAGAACCTAAGAGACTAGGCGTTTGGCATTCTAGTATTTCAATGGTCAGCTCTCCTTCTCTTGAGTTTATAAATAGAGGGAGTCAGGGTCTCTTTAGAAACAGACATAGACACACAAAAAGCTTATAGTCTTTGTTTCCTTCCTCCGTTCTCCCTTCTTCTTTGATAGAGAAAACACCCATTCGGTTTGTTGGAGTGGCTACAAGTGATGTGCAAATCATTCGTTGGGTCGTTTTATCTTGGGAAACAAACGCTTGTCAATCTCGAAGCACCTGTGGAGAAGGGCGAACTTGTTTTAAGGAAATTGTGGACTTAAACAAGACTCAACTCCTCTCCCTCTGCCTCTTTGTCTTTCTGATTTCTTCCATTGGACAAGCTTTGTTGTGATCTTCTCGAGTTGATTGTACTGCAAGTATATACAGGTTTACCTAACCAATGTTTATGTTGCGGGTGCGTAGTTTTCATTGTCTTTATCTTATCGAAAATGTTTTGTCGTCTGATTGTCCTAAATGACCCAATAAGACGACAAAAACCAATCGTCATACCAAGACGACACAAAAAAAAATAAAAAACCTAGATCTGTGTAGAAAAACCACTTTATCGAGAAAGAATATGATAGGAAGAGATATAGAGATGTGATTTTAGGCCAAGAATGGCCAAAAAATCACCCTTCTTGCTAATGGTAAAGGGGCTAGAAGAGAGAACATATGAGAGAAAATGAGTGGCGCCTAGGGTTTCCTTAACTTCTATTTAAGGATGTTTATTGATTTTTAATAATGGAATAAACCCATATTAAGGATTCAATAATGTAAAAGATATGATAAGAGTTAAAAATTCTAAATGGAAATTGTGCAAAAAAAACCCCTCATGTTTTTCCAAAATATCCCATTTACACCTCTAACTTTTTTTTTTTTTTTTTTTTTGTTGTCTAGAAAGGCCTCTAACATGCATTAGCCATTTTTTAGTCCCTATTGTGATAGAACCTAAGTAGGTTGGCTATTAAATGGACAGTATAACAAATGTTGACGTGGCACTATGGAACCCACACTCTCCTCTCTCATCTCTTTCTTCTCATCTTCCAATAATGCACCAACTGAGTAAACATCTGACTACACCACAATGTTTGAGTCAACCCTCTTATCTTAGCATTTTGGGTTCTCAAAATCTTGGGCTTGTGTTTGCACGATTCAAATTGTAACATAAACTCTTCCCATTTTGGGTTTGTGATTTTCACATAGAGCGCGCCATCTGCTTTCTGATTTAGTACGTACACTACAAGAAAAAAAAATATATGGTGACGTTTATAATAAGTCACTGTAAATAAAAGGTGTCACTACAACATAGCGTCACACTATCCACTGACACTATAGAGGGTACCAATGGGTAACACGTTTGGAAGTGACACCAAAATAGATTAATTGGTGATACATTTTTTAAATTAATATAAATATTATGTCTTTTAACACCCTTCCAACACCTTACACTCACGTAGGATCCGATACACAATACAGTGAGTCAAATAAACCAAACAAAATCTTAGACTTTCAAATAATCAAATGAGGATTCAAATTGCAGAATGAGGTATTAAACTTAGGACCTCCTACCAGATCAAGGTCTAATACCATGTCAAACTATCAATTCACCTACAAGTTCAAGCTTGTAGGATTTGAATTTAATATGAATATTATGTCTTTTAACACCTGTGAAAGATATGGTTGATTAACCCATAAATTATCTAAAATTATAATAATAAATCATTTATTCTAAAATTATCTAAACAAAATATATTAAAATATTCTTCTTTATAATTTATTTAGAAAATTTTATGTATTTATAAATATTACAAACTAAACATTTTATTTCTACAAGAATTGGCCAATTAAACAAGAAATAAGATTATTATTTAAAGAAAAATAAAGTAAATCACTTTATTCCAAAATTATCTAAATAAAATATATTAAAATATGTTTCTTTATAATTACTTATATAGAAATTAATTATAAGATTATTATTTAAAAACAATAATAAATCAATTTATTCCAAATTATCGAAACAAATTATATTAAAATATTCTTCTCTATAATTTATTTGAAAAGAGTTTTTAGAAATTTTCAATTATTTATAAATATTACAACCTACAAAATTTATTTCTTAAACAATTGAACAATTAAAGACCAAAATGGATTATTATTTATAAAAAAATATATATAATAATCACTTTATTCCAAAACTATCTAAACAAAATATATTAAAACATTATTCTCTATAATTACTTATATAGGAATGACTAAGATATAAATTATTTTATTATACATAATAATTCATACTTTATTTTTAGATAAAAATGAACTTATTTATTGGATATATTAAATTTCTTTATTGGAGATATCAAAGAAATTCTTTTTTATATTATTTTGTTGTGATTACACTTTATAAAAAGACTCATGGATTTATGGATGCAAGAAAAGAGGAAAGAAGGTGATGGTTCGGGTTATACAATAAAATTTTATATACCAGTAATATGCAAAAATAATAAAATTCTTTTACATTCTATTTTCTAATTAGTATATAATAAAATGACTATTGAGTTATAAAATTTAAAATTTTGTATATGGTATATGACACCATAAATCTAAATTAAAAAATTCAATATGATGACATTTTCAAAAAATGACACCATAATCTAAAATTAGCATCATTTACCTACTTCAGCACAAATTTTTTTAAAATTTCATATGGTGTCACTTTTCATAAAATAAAACCATAAATCTAAACTAACATTTTCAATTAAATATTTTTTATATAATGTGTCAATTTGATTAACTTTAAGTCATACGGTGTCATTATTTTAATAAATAACACCAAAAATAGTGACACCATAAATTGTTTTTTTAGTAGTGGCAGTTTCTAAGGAATCAATGTATACCCATTTGTAAAGAAGAAAGGAAAATGTTAAGCAGGTGAGGCTTCACCATTTGATACCGATCGTTTCCAGCTGTTGGGTTCCGCAAGGGCCTCAACAAATGTAGGGTTTCAATGTGGTCCTTAGACAAGGTTAAGTTCATCAAGAAACCAAGAGTACAAAGACTGCCTGAGAGTCCTAATTGAGGGGTCAAGAGATTTAGTAGAGTTTAAAGGCAAACCTAATGATAGGAGAAGAGGGCTGGGTGGTGGGTAAAATTCAAGTCAGATGCTAATGATTTGACGGAGAAAGTGAGCATCAACTGTCTGACAAAATGGCTCTTTTATGGGAGATGTATTCCATCAATTTTGCAATTGGGGCATAGGACAAAGGCAAGGAACAAAAAATCAGTAATATCGGCCTTGCCAAAATATCGGATAACGGATAGCACCGGCTACATACAGAATCAAAGTTGGTTGGGCAAAAATCGAGAAAATCGTCGATATTTCGATGAAATATCGAGCGTATACATCACGCGCGTATGAGCTGGAAATTCCAGGAAATATCGGTCAAATATCGGAGATATTTCACGACATCGGCAAAATATTTCCAAGATATTTCGAGTATCAACAAAATATCGAGATTTTTCAAATATCCGTGAAGTAGATTTTGACTTTTCACCAATGATCTAACGTCCAAATTGTTCTCGTTTGATCTAACGTCGGTTTCAAACTAAAATCAAATCCAACTATTAGAATTAAATTACAACGGTTTTTTAACAATCCAATGGTTATTTTGACGCCAAAAAATTCTATAAATACCCCTAAAATCATACAATTTCATTACAAACTCATTTATTCACATCTAAGCTTCATTTGACTCTCAAATTATTTTTTCTTTATAATTTCTCAATATTTTTCAAGACATTTATGCATGGTATGTTGAAAGTTACAATGAATATTATCAAAACTATGACGCTCCGAATCCCGGGGGTCCCGTTGACAACTCAACTCCATGGAACTTGTGTCTCAGCATCATGAGACCCATACATGAGTAAAAATTGCCACTTCAGGCTCATACATCCATACTCATCAAAACATAACCAATTGTATTATGATAGTTTCAAGAGTTATTACATCACTCTTAATGCAATACATATATTAAACTAGTTCGTTCTAACATATACACAAAACATGAGTCAAGGCCACAGTCCGGCTCGCTTCATAACCCCGGCCTCTAAGAAGGTCGTCTCGCCCGACACCTACTCGTGACCAAATAATTTTCCTCGACTAAGGAGCAACGCCCGCAATGAACGCTCCCGGGGCTGAGCTACTCCCCACCTAAATGCATATGCAATGGCACATCACAATCTCAAGACCTATACAATTTATGATGCATACCTGGAATGATTTATATCATGCATGAAAATGTTTTCCATGCCTATACCCCGAGTCACCCACCGACTCTCTCACACATGCCTATGCCAAGTGTGAAAATCGTCATTGGTAATGCCAATGACACCCAACTACCGAGCTTTTGCCTGCTCACCAACACCCAAGGCAATTTTCCAATGGGTAACCATCCTGAGTCAATCCCGACTCCTATCTCTCAACTCTAGGTCTAAGTGATGAACATGACCGTGTGTTTTCTCTTAGGAAATAGAATTTTTCGGATTACACCGTGAGTCTCTAACACCCATACAGAACTTTTCGGATAGTACCGCGGGTCTCTCACACCCATGCAAGACCTTTCGGATAATACCACTCCGGCCCTTACACCCGAAGTTCTATGACTTCAACACACATTAATTATTTCTCATTTTATAATTTGAACTATGAGTCTTTATTGGAGATAGTCCCAAAGACAAACTCAACCCACATTCACCAAGAATAATGAATAACCATACCATGCACCCACACCCAACTCAACACGATATTACCGTGCACATGAATGCAATCAGAACCCTTGTTTCGATCTATAACCCCAGTGTTAAAAAGATCTGGATAGAGAGGTAAAATAAATCTCACATTAGATTAATTGAATCTCATGGCGTTAGAGAATTATCAATTTAAGGTTGATCACTAAATTAGGTTGTAACGCCATTCCGAGAGAGTATACGCACATGATGCCGTAGAGCGTGAGTAAGAGCACTAAGTGTCCCGACAATATTTTGAGATGAAATTAGGAAATGATAAATTATGGAACCCTAATTTTGTTAGTGCAAGGGTACAATTGTAATTGACCATAAAGGACATGTAAGTCATAAACAAGTAGAGATGGGCCATAATAGAAATAAAAAACAAGTTACAATTCGCAATATTAAAGAATTCATAATCAACTTGCAAATTGAGAATTTTGAGGTTATAAATAGCTATGAGACAAACCAAAATCATATTTTGGTCTCATTTGGTTAGGGAAAACGTAGGAGGGAGAGAATAGAGGAAAAGAAGAGCAAGGGTGAGGAAGAAGAAGGAGAAGACCAAAAATTCAGGTATGTGTTTGCCTTGGAATCATGGGTAATTGAATTCTTAAGGTTTTGTATGGAGATTAGTTGCTCCTTTGGTCTAGGTTTTGTGCAAAGATCACATAAACCTTTAAATTTGTTGGGGTTATGAGAGTAAAACCCCAATTGGTGTAAAATAAACATGGAATCATCAAATTATATGATGTTTAGGAGAATTGGTGGACCTTTGGGTGAATTTACAAGATTTCACCTAGGGTTTGTTGTATGGGAGTCTCCAAACCACCAACACAAGTGTTAAGGGAGTGGTTTTAAATGACTTTCATGTTGGATTATTGAGGTATTAAGGTTTTTTGAGGATTGGTTGTAAAAAACAAAGGAGAATGTTGGGTTTTTAAAGAAATTGCTGTCAAAATTTTTGTAAAACCCTGTTTTGTTTTGGCTATAAATTGCTAGAATCATCCAAATGAATTGATTCCAATTGCAAAGAACCATAAGAGATAGGATGTAATCTATATAAGGACCAAGAGCAAATTAGGTGCCTAAGGCACCCAAATATGGACTGAAAGGTGAACTCAGTGTAGCTCACTGATTTTTGCTCTGTTTTGGGTATGGTTGTGTGTTTTGGTCATATGGAGTTTCATCATCCAAATTGAGTGATTCAAAATTCTGGGTAAAATAGCCTTCTAGGGGAATAAGTTAGCTGAAGGAAGTTCAAGCAAATTTTAACCCCAGAGTGCCCAGAAATATTTCCAAGTGAAGCTATGTGCAGATTCTGTTCTGCCAATTTATAATCTGGGGATATAAATACAATAACTCGAAGTTTTCAGATCCAAATCGTGATTCCACTGGGAGTAGAAACCTGTAACCATAACTTCAAATGAGTGAAGAAACAAAAGGCAATTTCATGTGATCAGGAAGGTGATATAGGTGAACCGTAGAAAGAACGGCGAAAACGGAGCCCGAAAGCAAAGGTGCTACCACCGTTTGTTAGCGGGCTGTCCGCTTGAGTAAAAATATAATTTTTCGTCTCCAAGACTTCAGAAATTAAACGGACCGCGGTGGGAGATCCCTAAGGGTCAAAACTAAAACTTTACATAAAAATCGGATTAGAGAGTCTCGGTTGAGTAGAAACAAGTTAGGAGGATATATAGAGAAAATGGTCTTAATCGAGATTCAATTTGGTAGTTTTAGAATTTAAATTTTTTTTGTCACTAGTAATGATGAGGAATACTGTGTAGGTGATGGGCACGGGACGCCCACGAGCCCCAGAGGTGCCGACGGGGAGGACGTTGTTTGGCAAGTGGTTCGGCCACTTAAGATCTTTTCCAATCTCATGTAATTGGTTGATGTTGGTAATAAATATGGTAGTTAAGTAATCTAAAGAAAATATTTGAAAAGAGAGTTTGTAGTTTCAAAACGAAGTTAGATTGTGCTTTGACACTGGCAATGTAGTTTTAAACCCATGTATATTCCTTTAAGATATAATGAGATTTAGCTATGGACGACGCAATAAATCTGGCCCATAGTCGCCTTCACAATAGAAAATTAGCACAACGCGACGATGCAGAAAATTCTGTCCGTAGTTGCTCAGTTTCATAGAAAGTATAAGCGCTACGCTGGCGGCTGCATAATTCCGCGCACGTAGCTGGCTATTTGTACAGCTTTGGCACCATGGGATAAGCAAAGAATTCCGCCAGAGTTGCCCAGAGCTATCACTACACTGCGATGCAAGAATCTAGATTGTAGCTTGCTCGTTGATAAGCTTTAGTGCCTACGTATGATGCAAGAAATTCCGCCAGAACGTAGTGGTTGAGAGATGACTTAGTAAGCTTCACGCGTTAGTTTTAAATCGCCTGATGGTTAAAAATAATTAAAGGACATACATAGGGGTTTTGAAAAGAAATCATAAAATAAATGATAAATTGTCATGTTATGTATGTAATATATAATCTTCGCTTGCACTAACTTGTTTGTTCATTTTGTAGCTATTTATATTCCATTGTGTGTTAACATGATGACAGGACGCTATCATTTTGTTGTCTATATAGGTGGGCGAATATGACCTATGATGTAAAACTTTATGTATGAGATGGATATGCAATTGAACAAATATATATTTGGATTTTGAAATTGTATATTGTAAATATCCATGCATTTCTATATATATATGATGTATCTAGATATTCTACTTAAGTTTGTAAATTTGTATTTATAAATTGAGAATCGAGTGTTGATGTGTAAAATGTTGGTGGAAATATGATAATGATTATTGCAAGTTTGGGAATAAAGAAGTCAGAGGAATTGAGGTTTCAGTAGAAGTGTAAATTTCCTCTTGACAGAAAATTTTGGTTTATAAAATGCACTCGTTATAAGCCGAAAAATTTTATAAAAGATTAAATGTGTTATAAAATTTTTATCACTCCCAACTAATTAAAGGAAAATTTAATTTCTAAGTTGAAATGAGTAAACCGGTTATAGAAAGTTAGGGTTCACTTCTCGGATTTCTTCGATCCAACAAGTCGGTTTCGAGGAGTCCATTGAAGTGGCTGCAAAGACCTCCGCACAAGAGTTTAGATAAGGTCTCGGGAAGGGTCTGTCAAGAATGATGCACCATATATCCAATTTAATTGGCCACACGTAATTATATTTCTATAATTCAAACATTCATGTTAACACATTAATTAGCACATCATTTTCCATACACATTTCAAGCCATTCAATTAAAACAATAATAGTTTTATCCTCCACACATCATTCATGCTTCTCGTGTCAAGCAACCACATGCAAGCAATTTCACATGGACCATTTTAATCCAACAAGCAATCACATCAGTCCGTGGGCTGTCCATGGACATCCCCATTCATCAAGCGTCGGTTCCACTTCTTTGGAACCGAAATCCATGGTCATTTCCGGCCTCACAACATCTAAAACCATTTCATGGCATTTTAAACAAGGAATAACAAAGTAGGAGAAAACCCCTACCTTCCAGAGTATGTTGAAACTCCACAAAATCGATACCCATGCGTAGCTTTTTCCGTGGGGAGCAACTTTGCCTCTTGGCTCGTTGAGATTCGAAGGACCGATCACCGGGAATTCTAGAGAGAATGTAGAGCTTCTCTCTCTAAAATCCCTCCCTTTTCTCTCTCCTTTTCTCGGTTTCCTATCTCCTCTCCCAAACTGGTCGGGTCGGGCACACAAGAGAACGGCCTTTTTCTCTGGGCCACGTCAACCTACTATCGGGTCTAAGGATTTCCTTATCCATTTATCCCCTCTACTTTGGATTTCACTAAATTCAAGATCATGTCATGTGTCCACCCACGGCCCACACTCGAGCTCATATTCGACTACTCCCGCATACGACACATGACACCTCTTAAGTCACTCAAACGTACCAAGGTCCCACACTACCCCGTCGCTCTAAAAAACGCGAAATCTCGATCGCCTCAAATTCACGAAATTCGACGTGGTAGTTAGATTTCGAGATGATTCCAAATACAGTCCGTTTCATCATCCGAGATCTAGAAAAATTCGATTTTGACCGAAACTACCATTTTACCATTTTTCAAAAAATTAGAATTTTTTCGGGTCTTACAAAAACACTTGGTATGAATATTGTCTTCATCAAGATGAGATCCCTTCATCAAATAATGTAATTGAGCTACATTGGTCTTTATTTTGATTTTAAAATACTATTGTAATGTAATTTCTCCATAAATTATAATGAATATTGTCTTCAACAAGTATATATTTGCTTATTTATATCTTTTTTATAGGTCCATAAAGTATTTCCATGAATTTCATAGTATTTTTGTTAATTTTTTGTGACGCCCCAAACCCGGGGTGTCCGTTGACTCACTCACAACCCGTGATGATCATTGGTCTCAGATCACGAGACCCATACTGAAAGTGTAAATGCCCTTGGCTCATAAACCAATACCATAAAAACCAATATTTTATACAAAATGATTTATTTTTACAATTGTCTTTGATTACAATTTATACAAACCTGGTCTTGTGCCCGCACCTACAAAATACAAGCAGGCCATCTCGCCGTTTCTTCTCGCTCTAAACCCTGAATGCCTCATCCCCAATGCGTTTTCAGTACCTGAAAAAGGGGGTCCCATGATCTATGAGCAGCCCAAGAGGAATTTCCCTACTACATTCCCCATCTAAGTCAAGAACAGAATTTAAGACACCAAATATCCAACACATGCTAATATATCACCTATGCATATATTAAATAAAATTTAAATCTCTACATCATGTTATTCACTATAATAATAACATAAAATTAGCTCACTGGCTAAGGCACAATCCGCGTCTGCCTGGAACAGCCCACAATTTCATAATCAACACATGTTATTCACCCATGGCAACAACACACATCACACAATCACACAACAAACTGGATCAGTCCAAACCACACTACAATATCTCACTCTGGTCCAAATCTGGGAACCTAAGTCACGCCATCCAGCCTCAACAAATCTCCATCCATTACATGACCCTTGGGCTGTGTGCAAAACAAGTAGGAGAAAAACTCCTACCTTTCCAGAGTTTGTCAAACTCCCAACTGTATCCACGCAGAAATTTCTACAAGCAGACTAACTTTGCTCTCTCGTCAAGCGAACCGACTGGTCCGATCGTCAGAGATCTGTGAGAGGTTTGACTTTCTCTCTCTAAAACTCACTCTCTGTACCCACTACGTCCAAAATCCAGGCAAGAAGAAAATGAAGATGGAGAAGATGATGTCTTCTCTCAAAATTACAAGTTTGCCCTCATTTCCCTTTGACTTTCAACTCCACTTTACACACAACACGCGAGCCATGTATCTCATTTTAAGGCTACAAAGGTCCTCATGAGAATACGCAATTGCTCTAGATATCCGCTACGCTAAGCAGCCCCTCATTCCCGCCTCGCATCCCCATACCTGGGCTGCCGTGGTCATCCGACACCACACGCCGAAAAACGTGAAACCCGACCACCCTGAATCCGTTCTAGGAAATTCGACGTGGTAGCTAGATTTCGCGAGACGATTCCAACGGTGCCGTCCGTTTCATCATCCGAGATCTAGAAAAATTCCGGATTTTGACCGAAATTACCATTTTACCCTCCTTCAGGGAATCTGGATTTTCCGGGGTCTCACATTCTCCCTCCCTTAAAAGAATTTCGTCTCGAAATTCCACACACATACGCATCCTACCACGTGCATATGCGACCCTACACAATCCCCGCTTGGTGTGTAAACGATGACCTCTCCAAGGCCACAATCGACAATCCTATGGACCGTCAACCTAATCCCTGTCATGGATGACATCCATATACCGAGCTCTAGCTCACCAACACCCAATGACATTTCCAATGGGTATCCAAATCTCGAGTCACTCCCGACTCCTATCACTCAACCCTAAGTCTATGTGATAACTACGACCGTGTGTTTTCATCTCGAGTCTCTCCCGACTCCTATCACTCAACTCTAAGTCTGGGTGATAACCATGTCCGTATGTCCTCATCTCGAGTCTCTCCCGACTTCTATCACTCAACTCTAAGTCTAGGTGATAACCATGTCCTGTTCATCTCTGCCTACAACTTTTCAAATTACACTCGAGCCTCTTACATCCACACAGAAATTTCGGATATCTCCCGGTCTCTTACTAATCTATTAAAGAAATCTTGTCGCCTCCCGAGTCTCTACACCCACACGTAAATTGTGGATCGCTCCCTGGCCCTTACACCCACACAATAAATTAGGAATAGCTTCCCGTGTCTCTTACACCCTCAATGCAAATTCAGGGACATCTCCCTGCCCTTTACACCCACTCAGAAATTCAGACATCTCCCTGCCCTTACACCCACGTAACTGTGATTGCTCCCTGGGCCCTTAAGCACCCACATAGAAATTGTGAATAGCTTCCCTGGGTCTCTTACACCTCACAAAATTCGACATCTCCCCGGGTCTCTTACACCCACTCAGAAATTCAGGACATCTCCCTGTCTTTACACCTACTTTAAATTTGAATAGTTTCCCTGTCTCTTCTTACACCCTCACGTAAATTGGGACATCTCCCTGCCCTTACACCCTCCCAAAAATTTGGGACATCTCCCTGGTCTCTTACACCCACACAGAAATTCAGATATCTCCTGCCCTTATTACACCCTCACGTAACTTTGATAACACCACTGGCCCTTACACTCCACACGTAAATTTGGGAATAGCACCTGGCCCTTACACCTCATAGGATCTTTTCTTGATACTACCGCGGTCTCCTTTTCCACCACTCAGATCCTTCACCTAAGGGAATTGACCCGCTCCTTCGCTTTCGTTTAACACACATTACTTTCTTTGGCTTTATTCGACCATGAGTCTTCATTGATCGAGTCCCAAAGACCAACTCAACCCACACTCACCAAGAGTGGTGAATGACCATACTGTGCACATGAACGCAATCCCGACCTGTCCGATCAACTCTCACCCTACCTCCTAGGGAAGAACTGATTAGTGCCCAAAAAGTGCTATTTTGAGCCCTATTCAAGATAGGTTTTGAGTGCTTTTTGCGCACTAATCATATCAATTAAGCCAATTGATGTGCGCAGTCCACTTAGTTTCCACTAATTCCATTTCGAGTTTGTTTTGGTAATTTCACAGGTTTCCTTGCGTGCCCCAGCCAATTAGTTCAAGTTTGATGCCGATATGTACGAATGTCGAGGATTCACGTTGTTTTCAACCGTAAAATGTATGCAAAGGATGAATAAGAAGTGCAAGAGAGGATGCAGCCGAGCAAACAGAAGGTGAGCAATCCCAGGATTTTCGCTATGATTGCGAAAATTTCACTGGGATTGTGAAAATTTCGCAATTATAGCGAAAATTTCGCAATCCTAGCGAAATTGGGAAATTTCGCTAGGCTAGCTGGGGCCTCGCTTAGCTAATAAATTTAGCCAAAAGGCCTACGAAATTTTCCAATATCGCTATCTCAATGAAAATTTCACAGCTAGCTGAATTCTAGCTAGCGAAATTCACTGTTGCTAGCGAAATTTCCCATTTTCGCTATCTCTGTAGAATTTCACTAGGCTAGCGAAATTTCGCTAGCATAGCGAAATTTTCGCTATGCTAGCGAAATTTCCTGCATAGCGAAATCTCAACCCCTGTGTTTTTGGTATACTGATCCTAAACGGCACCACGCTTTGATGTATTACCATTTTGACCCATGTAATTTCATATTTTAGGTATTTTTGTATTTTCACACTTTGGGTCACTATATAAACCCCACCTCTTTGTAACCAAAAGCAACTCACTTTAAAAAAGTTTTCCCCGCAAATTTTCATTTTAGGTCCTATTTCGCTTCTCTTCTCTCTTCTCTTTCTTCATTTTCACAGCCAACACTTTGAGGATGACAACTCAAGGGATGCTCGCTGTTTCATGTACCTTGGAAGAAGAGGGTCGCTAGCTTGGTTTCCTTGGGTCACGCAGTTGTCCTCATGTTTAATGTTACAGTAATCGCATTTTATGGTTCCCACTTTCCTAAACCAGGTTTAATGGCATTTAATGTCTTTTCCTTTGGTCAATACTTGCCATGTTTCTTTAGGGTTCGGGGCAGATTCTTAATGGTAGATGCACGATATTCTTTAGATGTCATTTACGAGCTACGGGAATGAAGTTAAATGCTGTGGTTTCAAACCGAATGGGACTTTAAAATGCTTAGTACTGGGTCACTCCAAATAGGAGTGGTTCTGTGGGTTAGGTTTTATAGCTAAACAAAGATCCTGGGCTTTACTTTGACTATATGTCATTTGCCCTAATGCGAGGATATAACCCGAGGACACTTTACGTAGGCCCCATGTTATCAAGCTAGTGACCCAAGCTCTAAGATTACCATATATTTCACACTTCAGACTTTGCCATTATGCTTAGTCGTTGAACATAGCGAATCCCCACTGCTTTTAAAATAAAACCGAAAATCCAAAACAAAAGCCTCACCATTTTCAAACACTAATGCTAATCATTCGTGGGATGAAAAACTCATCCCCGTGTTCGACCCTAGGCCGCTATAAGGCATCAAGCAAAGAGCTTTGACTACCGCAAAGTAGGAGGAACTTAGGAATATAAATTTTGTTGATTCCGCATCACCCTACCGTGGCACGAATCAAGAACATCCATATCTGGCTTCTCTAAAGGTCTCAACCTCTAAGCCCAAGTCTATCACACAAGATGCAACAAGAATGAGTATGATGCATCCAATTTAAACGGGCCTCCATTCAACAAGGCAAGAGTAGAAACACTCGCATATCCGGGCTAACTGAACGCTTAGTCTCGTGACCACGAGATCTCGCTCCCAGACAATCTCGCCTCATGTCCAAGCCGCCGCCAGTAAATAACATATCGTCCGCCCGTCTCGCCTCGAAGTCCCGGGGCTCTCGTGAGTCCTCAGACCGACACCGACCCACACTCGCCCCTCCGCTCCACCACACGGGCGTGCTCGTATAGCACCCCGAAACTGAAACTGGTTCCTCTGATCCGTACTAGGGTGTGGAGGAAATGAACCCGCACGCCCGTGTTCCCATGTGCCTAACTGACCGCACCGCCCCAAAACTCGGGATCCCCGTCTCGGGGGCATCTCTGCTCACATGCCCGTGCCGCCGCGTAAATAACATATCACCCGCCTCGCCCGACCAACGCCCAATCCCGGTCCCGTCCGAAACTCGTGTGAAGCGTAAGTACTCGCCTTCCCGAATCCAGAAGAAGGCTGATCTCCTCTTGTTACTAACACCCGTATTCCGAGTGCTCCGAGCATCCTCGATCTCTCTATAATCAAACGTCCCAACCACGGAGTCCATGTCCCAGCGAAGTCCTACGATCCCGCCCGAATGGACAACTTCAAATTTAATCCTCGACTTCCTAACTTCGCTATGTTTAGGCTACGTAATCATCAAGAACTCCAAGTTAACTCGTGAATCTAGCCACGTAGGTCCATCAAGGCCATCGCCTCGCTTCAAATCTAGAACCCGAGCCTTCGTGATGCCTCGCAAAGCCTCTGGAAAGTACTTACCCATGAACAACTTCTAAAATTCTGCCCATGTCATAACCTCTAAGTCTCTAGAAGTCCTAACCCACTTCCACTCATACCCGCCTCACTTTCTAGCCGGAAAGGCTAACCCGATCCCGGGTCAGATCTGAGGTGATCTCCATACCTCCGCGATGTTCTCGACCAGATAAACCAACGCTCCGCTAATTATCGGATCTCCCCATGAATGTGCAGGAGGATGATGTGCCCTAAAACCTTGGAGGTTACTAGACCTTTCCCGACTACCGCCACGCTTAGTCTACGCAGAAAACGCCAATATCACAAAGAAAGGAATATCAACGACGCGCCTGGTCAAACAGTCGGCAGGGTCCATCATACCCAGATTCTACTTCGCCTTCTCATCAATATCCACGTCACGGCCGATTAAATTTCACATAAAGATTCTAAGGCCCAAACACACTCGAGACACTATTCACATACCACGTAGAATTGCATTTATAGTAATCAATATAAATATTCCATATATTAAATCACAGAACTAAATTTTTAAAATTTGTACTCTTTTTTTTTTTTTTTTTTTTTACCCAGAACGCGTTTCGAACAAAGGTCCATGAATGTTGTCCAAACAAGGACTCAGATAAAGGTCTGTGTCGCGACCAATCGCAACCTGTGTCAGCGACACCAAGGGATGCTTCACATCGCTCTCCCAAGTTGAACAGCGCCAGTCGCGACCAAATGATGTCGCTGACCCCAAGTTCAATGCAGCCAGTCGCTAAGTCAATCCCATGTCGCTAATTCTCCGTGACGACCGTTTCCATGTCGCGACATCAAGTCTGGCGTCGCGACCACCCCATCGCCAGTCGCGACGCTACCCATGTCGCACTCCAGAGACCAACCTAGCGCTCACATCGATTTCATGTCGCGACCTCATTCCCCGCCCACAAGCATCCAGTCGCGACGCCAAATCGGCGTCGCCAATTTCCCACGACCGCCGCTTCATGTCGCGAATCTCAAAAAATGATGTCGCAATCCTCCAATCAACTTTGCTCATTCCGCTACGTCGCGACACCATTTTTCCATGTCGCGACCACCCTGGCTGCCACCCATGTCGCGACTTCAAAATTGATGTCGCAACATCAAGCCGCCTCTCAAGGCTTCCAACCCTATCGCCATTCCAGCCAGGTCGCGACGTCCATTTCCTGGTCGCGACCTCACGCTCAACCAAACCAGGTCGCTACCTCATAACGATGTCGTGACCTCAAGAGGTCCTAACCCACTGAAATTTTTTTTTTTTTATTTTTTTTCCATCCATTCGATGCAGTAGCCTAACCCACTGCTATACATAAAATTCACCATTTTAGGAGTTGAATCTCAACTCTTTTTCGATGTGCGAACCGAACAACCTTCCTGCACTCTTACAACACCTAATCTCGCTAGTATTCAAAAAACTGAACGATCGGGGCCTGTAAATTTTTTTTTTTTCAATAAAATCCTCCAAAGAGCCTTCCCCGCTACTTCCTAAAGGTGAGCTTGTTCAACGCTTCTTTACCCACTTCTAAATTTCTAGAACTTCATTACAACTCTTTTCCTTGTGAAAAACTGGAATAATTTTCCAGAATTCCACAAATCCCAATCTGTGCATGTTCAAACCTATAATCGTCCGTAAATTTTTTTTTTTTCAAGATTTTTGCTTATTTCTCGACTGCTTCGCTCGATAATTTCTTAAACACCTAAGGTTATATTTTCTCGGCCCTAGTGTTCAACCTTTCTCCTATGCTATTCACCAAGCATACAATTTCACACAATTCACATATAACAAACATGTTATACACCATCACACATCACATTTTATTCACCAAAATGCACAATGATGCATGATCTATCCCGTGTCCATCAAGTCCTAGGTATATCGTATACCTAACCCTACACCCACCGAGCTCCCAAGGTAATCGTTTACCTTAAATTTCCGATAAATGTTCGCGACGCCTAAACCCAAAGGTCTGGCTGACTCACCCAACCTCGAAGAATATCTATTTGTCTCAGATCACGACCCATACTGGAGTGTAAATGCCTTCGCTCATAAACCAATACTATAAAAACCAATATTTTATACAAAATGATTTATTTTTACAATTGTCTTGATTACAATTTATACAAAATCCGGTCTTGTGCCTGCATCTTACAAAATACAAGAGAGGGCCATTCTGGGCCGCTTCTTCGCCTAAACCCGAATGCTTCCCATCCCCACGCGTCTTCGCACTCGAAAAAGGTCTCAATAACGGCGAAGAAAGCCCAAGAGTGGAATTTCCCTTACTCTACATTCCCCACCTAAGTGCAATGCAATGACACACCAAACATCCAACACACGCTAATATATCACTCACGATATATTAACAAAATTTAAATCCCATACATCATGTTATTCAACTTATAATAATAACATAAAACTTAAATTTCACACGCCATGACAATCCGGCGCTCGTCTGAACAGCCCACAATTTCACAAATCAACATGTTATCTCACCCATTACAACAACACACATCACACAATCACACAAACAAATCGTGGACTGGGTCTAAACCACACCAAGGATTTATCCACTTGGCCCAAATCTGAATCAAGCTCACGCCATCCAGCCTCAACAAATCCCCATCCATTACACGACCCTTAAGAAAAAGAAATGCGAGTATAAAAACCCTACCTTTCCAGAGTTTGTCAAAACTCCCAACTGCATCCATCACAGAATTTCGATGTGTAGGACCAACTTTGCCTCTCAATAAGTCAAACTGACCATTCAATCGTCAGATCTTAGAGAGAAGCCTGACTTTCTCCCTCTCTAAACTCACTCTCCAAACCCACTGCCGTCCAAAAACCAAAAAGAAGAAAACGGGCATGGTAAGATGACGCCTTCTCCTCAAAATTACAAGTTTGCCCTCATTCTTCGCTGAATTCTCTCAACCCATTCCACACATACCAACGTGAGCACGAGCCATGTATCCATTCAGCGCCATGCGTCCCTCGCTTAACACGCAATCAGCCAGATTTCCATCTCCTCTCGCCACGCGCAGCCCCATTCCGCCCCTGAGATCCCCATACTCCACACACATCCGACACCACACGCCTCGAAAAACGCTGGAATCCCGACCACCCCTAATCTAACGTAAATTGACGCCAGAGTTTAAATTTCATGGCATTTATCTAACTACGCTATCCGTTTCATCATCCGAGATCTAGAAAAATTCCGGATTTTGATCGAAATTACCATTTTACCCTCCTTTAGGGAATCTGGATTTTCCGGGATCTCACATTTTTATTTTACCAATATTTTTGTCAAAATATCCACTGATATTTTACCAATGTATCCGTAAAATTTAAATACTGATATATTCATAATTACTGATATTTTATTCCTTAGATAGAGGAAGGAGAGGAAAAAAGAGAGGAGAGAGGAAAGGAGAGAGTGTGTAGATTCCATAGTGTCACTTCAATATCTAACTATCATATGTCTTATTTAACAAGCAATTTAACAGGAACTAAGATGAGTTGCGGAAATAAACGTTAAAGGTTTTTGTTTTAAAAAAAATTGGAAGTGTAAATTAGATATCTGGAAATACACGAGGATTTTTTGCACCTTTTCCCAAATTCTAACACGGAGCGCAATTTTCCTCATCAATTTATGGTATTAATGATTTATTATTTTAACTTTAAATTATTTTATATATATGCTAACATGTTCAACCAATAAGTACGGTTTATTTTGAAATATTAATTTGCTTAAGGAAAAAAAAATATCTAAAAATGATAATTCTACATGGATGGCAATTTTTATTTCTAAAATTTTGGTATTTATTGGATCACTAGTTTAATTTTAAGTTATTTTTCAAAACTATTAAATTTGTTAATGAATTCAATCTTATTCTATTTAAAGTTCATTGAATTAATAAATATATAAACTAGTAATTTTATATTGTAAAATAATAAATTTATATGTGTATTTTTCTTTTGTTTTCAAAAATCTATAAAAACTTTGAGTTTGTTTTATTCATGTTTTTAAAAACTAATCTTGAGAATAGTTTTTGATAATATGGAAAATGCAACTTTAATATTTTCTCAAAACTGTTTTTGTTCTCCAAATTTAGTGTTTATGTTACTAGTGTTTTTCAAAAAAAAAAAATAGAAACCAAACATATTTTCATGTTTGATTTGATCTCCTTGTTTTTTAGAGTAAAAACAGTTTTCAAAAATTATAATCAAACAAATCCTATAATCAGCCTCTAAAATTACTCTTTATTTCACTAGATACAGATAATAATAATAAATTTCAAACTATTTTCTGTTTTTGAAAATACAAAACTATTTTTATCACTTTATTTAAAAATAGTCTTTTAATAACTATTTTTTAAAATTTATTGTTTAATTGGTTTTAGAAATCCTTTGTTAGAGCACAAAACATGTTTTAAGCACCACCGTCTCACGCACGAAATCCACGATTGACGATGTTCCATGCGCATACGCGTTTCATTGCCGTCTACGTTGTCACAATAACCACCCGTCTATTTCATTGATCATTCAACTTCTGCTTTTTCTCTTCTAAAGAAGAAAAAAAAAAAAACCCAGAGCAGAGAAGATCAATGGCCGCCTCCGCTGCCGCTACCGCCGCCTTAGCTCCACTACTTCTCCGAAACCCCTTCCCAACGATCTTCATGTACGCCGATCAGTCTTTACTAAACATAGTCAGAAAATACAAATTCCTTGAATTTCTCCTTTCCTTCTTCATCTCCTCCTTCCTCTTCTTCCTTCGTCTCCTCCCTTCTCTTTTTCCAACAATCGGCGCAATCAAAACTCCAAAAACTGAATGTTACGTTGAGGCCACTGCATCTGGCGGCAGCGGCGGCGGCGACTCTGGTATCTCTCGAGCGCTTTCTCAGCTGCTGTCCAGCGTCAGCGATATCCCCGTCTGCTCTCGTAAGTACGAAGTTGTACGATCCTTAGCGGAGAGGCTCATCGATGAGAACCTCCAGGAGGGTTTTGAAGTTCTCCGGGGAGTCAACCGAAAGGTCCTGTCGGCGGCGTTTGTGAGGACCCTTAATCGGCTCGAAGCCGTGATGGTGGAGCAGCATGGCGCGGCGGCGGACGGTTGTGGACAAGTTGAATACAGGTTGAACAGGGTTCTGCGGGCGGTTAGAACGGCTGGTGACGTGGCATGGAGTAGGGTTGGGTGGAGGAGGGAAGAGGTGAGCCGGGAGGGGATTTCGGCTGAGAAGCTGGCGGCTGAGCTGCTTTGGCTGGGTCAGAAGATGGAGGCTTGTGGGAGTGGTGAGGAGGCGGTTTGTTTATGGGCATCGGCTTCGAATCTGGCTCGGCTCGCTCTCTATGCTGAGCCGCGATTACAAGGCTCATTAGTCAAGGTCTCAGGTACGCATATTCTTCAATTCAAAATGTTAATGGAAGAATACGACAATAAAATTTATCATACAAAAATTGATGAGACTTCAATATGGTTGAACCAATTATGGTTACATATCTAGATGAGATATTATTTCATAATAATCTAGAGAATATTCTTTGAATCTTTCTTATTCTTCTAGATATTCTTTTTATTACATAAAGGTTTTATTTATTATCTCATCTTCGTCTTATAACTTTAGCCCCTTATATAAGTGGATATTCATAAAAATATTTCCAATAACTTTCCTTATTTAAAATTGCAATAATATATAAAAATAGAAAATATCGTACACAGTATTATTGACAAAACAAACATATATTGTTTAGAAATTCAAACACTTAGATGATGCTTGTTTTTTTATTTTATGTTAATAATTAAATAGTTTTTAGTATTGAGCTTGTTTATATTTTAACTCTTTCATGATTTATTATTGAAATTTTTAAAAAAATAAGTAAAAAAAACACCACCTTAGTTCTTAACAAGCTTTACCTCTGGTCCAATTTCATTAAGTTAATATTTCATATCCTTATGGCGACACACTTTCAGGAAACATATCTTAATCAAATCCTTAATTCACATAATAACTTGTGTGCCACGCTCTTCTGTATCATATTTTCCATTTGACTCTATGATATTGGTGTGTGTCACGATCACCTCATGTGCAATTTTCAATAGATGGAAGTTTATTTTTCCTGATTTAAGGAATTGTCTCATATCTTTTAGTCAAATATTTTAAAAAATTTATTGATATGGTAGTGGAATATGGGAGAAAAGAAAACCTTGCAATATGACAATCTTATTTAACGGTTGATCAAAGAGTGTTTTCTTCGATTGTCAAAAACAAAAAAAAAGTGTTTTCTTCAATATTTATGTCATGCATAGGATAATGGTGTTTGTTATAAAAGCTTTACTTCTTGTCATTTTATTTTTAAAATTTTAGTTCACTAAACTATTTTTGTCAAGGAGTTGATGTTAAAGAAGGTTGAATAATCAAATCTAACTATAACCTTTTTTTTTTAATGAATCTAATTATAACTTTATTTACCTATTTTTGTTCTAATTGAGGCATATTTGTTCAAAACAAGCAAAAGAAATGGGAAGAGAACAAGAGGATGAAATAAAAAAAGAGCAACAACGTCAGACAAACATGAAGATGCTAATGTCTTGGCTACCATTGTTATGTCGTGGGAGCAATGGCACTGATACACCAGTGTTGAGTATCAATGAAAGAGCAGAGTTGGAAAAAGTATTAGAGGAGATTATAGAGATGTTAGAGAAAGAAGAAGAGCAGGAGAAGGTGTTATCTTTTATGGTTTACTAATTTTTCACATACTGCTCTTCTTCTGACTGGCCTAACCTCCTTGATTCATATACTCGTTGGTGCACCACTTCTCGCAAACTAGCACTCCTTCAATAGAGTAAAGAAGGTTTATTAAAAATTATATAACTTCTTTTGCTATGATCCCTCTTCTTCACTTGTTACATTACTGTTATAAGCATGTTATATTAAACTCGAGAAGCATTTTTTTGTGGAGGGTTAATGTTCAAGTGCGTGTTTGTAATAGGTATGGTGCCCTAATGGAAAAAGAATTAAAAAGGGGTCACCCAAATATGCCTATATTAGAATCTGATTTGCACTTTGGGAAAAGAAATTTCATAGTGGTGCACTCAACAGTGCATGTTCCCAATTTTCCTCCGCACACAAAATGGAGGTAGTCAGATAGACTAGAATATGAGTTCGATACACTATAATAATATAATTGTTACATTATTAAAATTTCCCATCAATGTAAACTCACATGTAACACCAAGGACGAAAATATAATTTTTACCGATTGAAATATCAAGGATATATCATGTGTAGGTAAAATAAGTGCAAAAAACTTATATATTGGTTTTTCTTATTTATGAATTTTTTTAATTATTTATATAATAATTAAATATAAAAATTATATAGACCATCAATTTTATGTAATTGAATAAATTATAATTTTAAAAAATCAAATAGCTTAATAATATGAAACTTTTGATAGAAATACACAAATATAAATATCGCTAATGAATTTAAAAATCTAAACCTAATTTAATATAATTATTCGAAAATTATGTTATGGTTTATCAATATGTGATTCATTTAAAAAATTATAAGAAATGAGGAAACCAAGGACAAGTTGGACTAATTTAAAAATAATTCTTAATAGGTTGGTGTACATGTGAAAGGGGTTCCTCTGAAAACCCAAAAAATAAAAAATAAAATTTTAAAAAAAAATAAAAAGAACAGATTTTCCTTTTTTTTAACGTCTCCAAAACAGCCTTCTTCGTTCACATGTATAAAATTACAACTGTATATTGATTTGGCCGAACTCACTTACCCCTGGTCAATGCATTCTAATCTTCCTTCAAGAAGCCTGAAAACAAGTACCCAGATTCTCTATTAGTGCTTCATTTTTTAGAGGAAGGTACCATCTAAGAACTCTATTTTATTTTGTTTGTAAATCTCCATTTTCGAATTTGAGTTTTATGGGTTTTCAATTTGTTCAAGATTTTTATTCCCAGTTATTTATTTTTAATTCTATCTAGATTTTTCTCTCAAACTTGCTTTGTAAGACATTTTGAAGGTAGATTTTTTTTAAAATCTTTATTTTCATTTATGGGTTTTGATTTCATTCCAATTGTTGAAAATTTGAAGCCTTGGAAGTTTGGTGTTAATGATATTGAAAAACGTTGTTTGAGTTTCTTATATTAAAGTATTATATGATAGTTTGGGTTTTTTAAATTCTGAATTATCATTAGGATCTAAGAGAATCTTTTGAGTTTTTGATGAATTTCCTGTCACTATTTATACTAGAATAGTTATGAGTTATTGGTTCATGATTTGTTTGATTTTATACTGTGATTTCTAGCATTTTTTGCATTTTACGTTGTTGCTGTTTAATCATACTACAGTTGTACAAGCCAGTGGGCAAGTGTCTGTGGTGCTGAATGAATCTGCTACTGAATAAATAGTTACTTTGTTTCCACTGGTTCATTTTTTATAAGTATATGCTGTAACAGTAAGAGAATTGACGGTTTTTCCCATCCCTTGATGCTTGAGGGCCATAAATGAACTACAAGCTGATAACGCTACATTAGAACAGTTGATTTTGGGAATTACTAGAAACTAAAAACCTAGTATAGAAAGGGTAGTTTTTTGCTTGTTCATTTGATATTCATTCGTAGGTATGAAAAACTGAGTTTCTGTTGTTTGGAAATCACTAATGTACAAACTTCCAATGATGTTTATGTGGTGTTTTCATGGGAAAACATCAGTGATGCTAATTATATCTTTCTATTGTTGAACCATGATTAATCTTTTTAAAGCAACGGAGAGACAGAGAAATTGCTGAAAGAGCCAATGAGAGAGAACCTATTAAAAAGCAAACTGTTGGAGAATTGTGTCTTCATAAAGGTCTCACATCATAGTGATTTAATAATTTTATTTTGTTTATCTAAAAATAAAACAAAATATTTTTAGTTCAAGAATCCTCTGGATACCGTATTTTGGGCATGATATGTTTTCCATTATAAGGCGGGACTTGTTTTTATATTTTTGAAAAACCATTTTTAAAAAAGGTTTGAAGTTGTCACTAATTTTTTTTATGAAACAAATAAAAGGCAAAAACCGAAAGCAGTTCATGGTCAATTTATTTATTGGATTGTGGTTAACGCACAAACAGAGATTCTTTAAGCCCTAAAGTTTGCAGTACTAATAATTAAGTTAAGGCAACTAAGCAATTGACTAATCAAATAATGGATATCACGAAGAAACAACAATGATATTATAGAAGCACATCAATTATATAATAAATAATAAAGTCAAAGATTAGATATATGTACCTTGGCAACAAATTACAAGCGTTATCAATAGAAAACAGGTTAGCCCAAAACATTCATGATTAAATTAGAAAATGAGCGTTAAATTATTTAATTAAGGGATACATGAGATGTCAAGCCCTCCATTAAGTCCCATTTATTTATCACGTCAATCAACTCCACATGATTCAATTTTATTAGAATTATAGAGTAAACTGTGTTTTTAGAAATTTTAAAATCGGGTTAAAATAATAAGAGTGTATATATATATATATATGAAGAAAATAATGAAGTTTTAAATTAAAGAAAATTATTCTTGAATTTTGAAGTGAAAGAAAATGATTTTTTTTTTAATTGAGAAATTTTGTTTTTTTTTTATAAGTTAAAGAATGTTGTGAAAATATTGTAAAATACAAACTTTAAGTAAAAGAGAATTTCTTTTTCTCTTTTGTATATAAGAAAAGAGAATGAAAAGAGAGAACTGAGAAATGAGAAAAGTGAGAGATAGAGAGATGGATAAAGCTCGAGATGCACTATAGATGAATGGAAGGGGGCCTTTTATAGGCTTACAATAAGACCATTCATTACGCCAAATTAAAGGTAAGTAATGAATGGAGTTTATGAAGGAATGAAGGCATCAAGGTACATTCATGGAACATTCATGAATGTAAGTGTAGTCATTCATACCACATGTAACTAGGCCTGTCAAAATTCAACACGACACGATTAACCGCTGATTAAACGGGTTTGGGTGAGAGCTAAACGGGTTCGGGTGATAAACGGGTCAACCCGTTTAACATGTTTAATAAACTGGTTGTGTTCGGGTATAGCTAACCCGCTTATATCTCCGCTTACCCGCTTAACACTAAGCTTCCACCGGTTGCTTTACCAATGGCCGCGATCAGCTTGTCAAAATTCAACGCGACACGATTAACCGACACGATTAACCGCCGACAAACTGGTTTGGGTGAGAATCTAAACGGCCCGTGATAAACGGCCAACTCGCGAACACGCTTAATAAACCCGTCAGGTTCGCTTATGTTTTCACCCGTCACCCGTTTAACCCGTAACCGTTCAACCCAACCCAACACGTTTGACACCCCTACATGTAACTACTTTCATATAAATGCTTTGTAAATGCATTCATATGAATGTTTCACTTACAACACTCCCCCTTGAGTGACTACCATAAAGAATATGCCTCATTAAAACCTTATTTGTAAAACCCAATGGGATAAAACCTAGCGAAGGAAAAAGAGTACAATATTCATATGATGTTGTTGATCGGGCTTCTTAGTCCTCGTTATGACTACCTCGTTAAAACCTTGCCAAGAAACCTGACAAACCCGGATGGGAAAAAAAGAGTGCAATACACTAACATCTTGTCATATGCATGCTCCCCCTCATGTCGATATCTTTAAGTTGTAGCATTCCAATCTTATGTATTAGCTTCTTGAATGTTGAGGTTGGCAATGACTTCGTGAATAAGTTTTGGCAATGACTTCGTGAATAAGTTTTCTAGATTATCATTAGACTGTATTTGTTTAACATCAATTTCACCACTCTTATGGAGTTCATGTGTATAAAAGAACTTTGGAGAAATGTGTTTAGTTTTATCTCTTTTGATATAACCTCCTTTGATTTGTGCAATGCATGCAGCATTATCTAAATAAATGCGTTTGGTTGTCTTGGATGTAGGGAGTCCGCATGATTGATATGTCAATCATCAATCTTAGCCATATGCATTCACGGCTTGCTTCGTGAATTGCTATAATCTCTTAATGATTTGATGATGTAGCCACCATTGTTTGCTTAAAGGATTTCCATGAAATAACAGTTCCATTACAATTGAACCCATACCCTGTTTGTGATCTTACCTTATGTGGGTTTGAAAGGTATCCTGCATCAGCATATCCAAACAATTGTTGCTTTGATTCATTTGAGTAAAATAGACTCATATCGAGTTTGCGTTCACTGTAGCGATACCATTCAATAATAAACAGGTTGGAGCGGAACTATACGGCTAATAAATTCGACGAGAAAAGCAATATCTGGCCAGAATGCGATTAGCGAGATACATAGTGCCAATGGAACTAAGATATGGTACTTGGGGACCAAGTGGTTTTTTCACCATTTTCCATAAGGACAAATGGGTCCTTTTTCACATCAAGTGAACGGACGTCATTGGCGAACTTAAAGGGTGTGGCTTTTATCCATATAAAGCTTATTTTAAAATTTTCTTAGTATATGTCAATTGATGAATTAAAACTCTAGTAGGGAAATGCTCGATTTGCAGGCCGAGACAAAATTTTGTTTTTCCAAAATCTTTCATTTCAAATTCCTTTTTCAAATATTTTGCTGTTCTTGTGAGCTCTTCAGGAGTCCCAATAAGATTTAGATCATCAACATACACAGCAATAATTGTAAATATGGTTTCTGATTTCTTAATAAAAATGCATGGACATATAGGATTGTTTGCATACCCTTTTGTCAATATACTCGTGACGATTGGCACACATGGAAAATCCGGGTGGCAATCCATATAAAGATGGTTGTAATTTGATTGAGCGCCATTGAAGCTTTGTATTATTTGCCCGAGCGAATTTAAATCCGCCGAGGGATTTTTCATATAAATGTCGTTATCTATGGATCCATATAGATAAGCTATGATGACATCCATGAGGCCATATCAATCCTTGGTTGCCAGGTTGTTAGAGCGGAAAGTGATTGCATCGCGACGGGAGAATATATGTTTACGCCGTGGTGATACCCGAGTCTACGAGAAACGTACTCTTAATCGCGCTTTATATCTTATGATCTCATTACCATTTGCGTTATCGTCTGAATACCCATTTGTACCCAGCGCTTTACACCTTTAGGTGTTTGGACTCTGAGGTCAACGTCTCGTTTCGTGCGTTAGTGCGCCTACATAGCTTCTTTCCATTTTGGCCAGTATTTCTATTTAGACATTCTTCCACATTTTTGTGGTTCGGGGTTTTTCATTATTCATATGATGTCCTAAGGCCATTTGAAAAGCAAAAATATTATTGATAATAACTTTATTTGATCTCATTTTCTCTATTATTACACATAATTTATTGAGATCTCAAAATTTTCAAGTACTGTCTTGCTCTTGAGTTAATTAACTTGCAGGAACCTCTTCAGGGGTCTTTTGTTCAATATATGTCTCTATAAGGGCCTTTTGTTCACCAAATGCCTTTATAGGGGCCCTTTTTTTTTTATCAAGTACCTCTTCAGGGGTATAAATTATCATTTGTGTTCTCCTTTTCGATGAGTTACATCTTTTGAACCAATAGGTCTCCCACGCTTCAGGCGTATTTTAGACTCATTTGCTAATGGTCCTTCAGGGACATTAATTCATCTTGGAGCATTTGCAGCCGGGATATGTGACTTTGTCACTTTCTTTG
This sequence comes from Tetrastigma voinierianum, assembly GCA_016808115.1. Classification (NCBI taxonomy): domain Eukaryota; kingdom Viridiplantae; phylum Streptophyta; class Magnoliopsida; order Vitales; family Vitaceae; genus Tetrastigma; species Tetrastigma voinierianum. Next base: position 179,508 of record JAEQBH010002993.1, on the reverse strand, counting down.
CATCAACAAATGCATCTGGTAATTGATTTGCAAGATTAAGTAAATGAATGATCCTTTGAACTTCCAGTTCACATTGATTTGTACGAGGATCAAAATGAGATAATGTGGATGCATTCCAAGTAATTTCTTGTCGTTCTTCTGGAATCGACTTTTCTCTAATGGTGGAAATCTGATTTCATTAAAATGAACTAATCTATAAATCGGCTCTAAAAACATCTCACATTAAGGGTTCCAAATATCTTTTGATAGATCGGCGAATCATAACACGCCGTCTGAGTCGTGGTGGACCCATTTTGATGCGTTGGCGAGTGCGATTAGTACATGGACTACACAACCAAAAACTTGTAAGTGGGAAATATTTTGTTGTTTACATAGGTTAAGTTGTGAAGGGGAGTACTCATGGTAAGATGTTGGTTTAATTCTTATTAGACTTGCAGCATGCATAACAACATGTCCCTAGATAGATGTTGGCAACTTGGTCTTTATCAACAGTGGTCTAGCTATTAATTGAATAAGTTTGATCAAAGACTCCACTAAACCATTTTGGGTATGAACATGAGCAACAGGATGCTCAATATTTATCCCAAATGACATACAATAGTCATTGAGAGTTTGTGAAGTAAATTCACCAGCATTATCAAGTCTTATTGTCTTGATTGGATAATCAAGGAATTGTGCTCTTAATTTGGTCATTTGTGCAAGGAGCCTAGCAAATGCAACATTTCTTGTGGAAAGAAGACATACATCTGATCATCTAGTTAAGCATCTATTAGGATCATAAAATAACGAAAAGGTCCACATGGTGGATGAATAGGTCCACATATGTCCCCATGTATTCTTTCTAAAAAAACTGGTGATTCAGACATGATTTTATTAAATGATGGTCTGACTATTAACTACCTTGTGAACAAGGGTCACAAGAAAACTCAATGGGAAAAAGAATCTTATGGTTCTTTAATGGATGCTCATGTGATTGTTCTATGATTCGCTGCATGATTGAAGATCCAGGGTGACCTAGCCTATTATGCCAAAGAGTAAAAATCTTTGGGTCATTGAACTTCTGGTTCATTACAGCATATGACTCAATTGGCTTTATGGTCGTATGATGTAACCGGAATGCTAGAAGCTTTTCTACAGCGTCTTTTCCATAAATTATAGAGGTAATATATAAACTTTCTTTATTACCTTCATTCATAGTTTCAATATGATATCCATTTTTGCAGATATCTTTAAAACTAAGCAAATTTCTTGTTGATTTGCTAGAATATAATACATCATTAATATGGAATTTAGTTCCATTTGGTAGCATTATATTTGCTCTTGAGCCTTTAATTAAATCTGATGTACGAGATATGGTACTTACACTAGCATTTGTTACTATTAAATTAAAAAAATATTTTTTTCTCTCGAAGGATTGTATGCGTGGTTGCGCAGTCAGCAAGACATATATCACTATTATTCATCTTGAAATGCAATAATACATAAATTTAGATAGAGATAAAGATATAAATAACAAGATGATATTCTTATTAACTCACAATAACATATATAAAATTATTTAATATTTACATTTTTCATAAATCTATTAAACAATTGAAATGATCACTAGGACCTTGAAAAATCCATATCAAAATAAGGTAGGTTCAGCTTTATTTCCGTCGACAAAATTAGTTTTACCGTTTTCTTTATCGGCACTGTGATGCTTGTCTGAGATGCGGATGTTTGGTTGTCTGACAATCTGAGGCAAATGTCCTTCCATTCCATCTATAGCAAGTCTCTTAGAGTCTTGAAAGGTTTTTGTAATACATTTTCTCCATTTTCTTGTTTTATCTCACCATTATTAAACGCAGGCGAGGGAAATGGAGTCTTTCCTTTGAAGGAATTAGAAGAATGATTATTATAGTGTCGAGATTACCGCACGACCACGACTACGACCACGTCCTGCTTTATGGGTTTGGGGCGATATCACATTCACTTAGGGGAATGGTTGAGGATCAGTTGGGCGGGATTGATGATTTTCATGGCTTCCGTTATTTTGTTCGGTACTAGAAGACATGATATTAACTACGAATATTTAATGCATCGGCTCTTTATATTGCATTGTAAGAGCACATTAGAGGCATGAAATGTTGTCAACGTTTTTTCTAGCATGTCTTCATCCGTGATTTTCTCGCGTAGCTTGTCCCAGAGTTTATTTTAAATGAAATTGGAGTTATCTTCCGACAATTTTAAAATCTGTGCATCCAGTCATAGCGAGCTTTTGGTAAAATCATCGTTTTTTAGTGGTCGAAGCCCATCCTTGAGTTATTCCGTAGAAATTGAAAGGATCTTTCACAGGTAGATACTTGTTTTTAAATATCCTCGTGGAGATGATGCTGGGAAAATTAGTGTTTTTACACGGTCATAGTGGGACTCTTCATTTTCTTCTTGTGTTCTCCCGAAGATTCATGGAAGTTAGGTATTCCCGGCATCAAGAATCCATGATAGATAATTATTACCAGAAATATCAAGTGCCACAAACTCAAGTTTTGTGAGATTTGACATTTTGGTAAACTTTTAATATATGAAAAAAAATGATAATATAATTTTACCTTTGTTAGAGCAGAATCATGCTGATAACGTGTTGTGAAAATATTGTAAAATACAAACTTTAAGTAAAAGATAATTTCTTTTTCTCTTTTGTATATAAGAAAAGAGAATGAAAATAGAGAACTGAGAAATGAGAAAAGTGAGAGATAGAGAGATGGATAAAGCTCGGGATGCACTATAGATGAATGGAAGGGGGCTTTTATAGGCTTACTACAAGATTACTCCAAATTAAAGGTAAGTAATGAATGGAGTTTATGAAGGAATTAAGGCATGAAGGTACATTCATGAAACATTCATGAATGTAAGTGTGGTCATGCATGTAACTGCTTTCATATAAATGCTTTGTAAATGCATTCATATGAATGTTTCACTTACAACAAAGAAAATGATTTTTAAATTTTTAAAAGTTAGAGAAAACGGTTCTCAATTTTAGGGAGAATTAAAAATATTATTTTTATTTTAAAGAAATTTATTTTTAATTTTTTAGAAATTAAAGAAACTAATTTTAAAATTTTGATGTTAAAGAAGATGATTTTTTATCTATATAACAAAAGTAATATAGGAAATTTAAAATAATAATAATAACAATATTGATTTGAAAGAGTCATGAAGAAAAAGTTATGTTTGAAAATTTGAAAAAAAAATTGAATTTTTATTTTACAAGATTTAATGAATTTAATTTTGAACAACATGAGAATTTAAATTAGAAATTTGGAAATTAGATTTTTTTTTAAAGAAACAAAAATAGATTTAATAATTAAAGAAATAAAAGAACAATGTCAATTCTTAAATTTATGTTGAAATTTATAAATTATTAAATGAAAAAATAATAATTTTAGAAGTTATTGGTCAAAAAGGAAAAAATATTTTAAAAACTATTAAAAGAAAAAAAAACAGCAAATAAATAACTAAAAAAGTTTAAAACGAAAAATTAGAAATTATTACCCAAAAAAAAGAAATTTAAGAACTTTGGAGAATGTTAAAATATATTTAAAATAAGTTAAATAAAGAAAATATGATAGGAATTAAGTCAAGTTGGTGGGTAACTTACACGCACATGAAGAGTGGCTCGAATCAAAACAACCATATAATGAAATAAGGAAATCTACCCTTATATGTAATGAGAATAAAATAGTAGTAAAAATAAAAACTAAATATAGAAATAAATAAAACTATTAAACCTAATCACTTCATCATATTTGACTACTATCAAACTAAATCTCTATCAAACATATTCCCAAGCAGTAACAATGATATTGCACGCAAGTATCCATCAAAAAGAGAAAAAAAAAAGAAAAAAAATAAAAATAAAAAAACATCAAAAAACTAAAAAAGAAAAAGAAAAGTTCTACATTCAAGGCTGATTGAAATTCCATAAATAAATAAAAACTACTATAAAACCCTATTACAAAAATCATGAAATTACATTCGCTCTCTTTCCTCTTTTGTCCCTCTTCCCTTTATAAAAACGTTTTTCATTTTTTTTGTTAAAAAATGTTTCTCATTTTTAAACACGTTATATCTCATATTTCATATTTTTAAAATTTATCAAATTAAAAATAAAAAATTTTATTTTTTAAATACGAATGAATTATTTTATTTATTTTTTAATGTGTAGTTAAATCATTAAAATAAATTAACATTTGGTAATTAACATTCTAAATTCTAATACATAAGTAAATTATAAAATAACTAATAATGTAGTAAATACATACTAAATTTAATAATATAATTCATTTTTTTATACAATATCAAACTTAAATTAAAAATAAAAAATTATGCGTTGAAGTTAACTTTGAAAAAATATAATACGAAAAAATATTAAGGGTTGAATTAAAGAATTATGTAGAAAGGGGAAGTAAATTAAAGGAGATGTTACTAAGGGTACAATATGAAATTAAGGGGAAACTCAGTGTTTCATATTGAATTTTCAAACCTTCATGCATTAATGATTTAGGACCCACATTCCGTTCTCTCTTATCCCTTTTCGTCTTCTCTTGCCCTCTCGTTGTCGATCGCCCTCTCTCCTTTCATCTACTCTCTCCTCTCTCCCCCTCTTCCGATCTCTACCCTCTCCCTCTCTCTCCCTTTTTAACATAAATAAATTTTTTTATTAAAGATTTTTTTTTACCCTTCAACATTATATGACATGATTGGGATTAATCAATACTCTCAGGTTCTAATCCTATGAATGTAGTTATATATTATAAATAAAGTTTATCATTTTATCAGTATCTAGAACTGAGAATTAGGCTTAGGTGTCGTATGGATTAAAACGTCTTTACCGTATATGTCTGAAATCACATTTAGAAATGTCGACCAAAATTAAAAAATTAGATTTAGTAAAACTTTTTTATCCATTAATTTTTATCAAAACTTTGTCTTAACTTAATACATTCAAAATATACTAGTTTTTAATATAAAAATATGATTCTTATATAATAATTAATAATATAATATCAGTAAATTCTATTATTTTTCATTAAAAAAAATTAAATTCTAAATTGCAGTGATATTGCATACATAATTTGTCTTCTTTTATAATCATAATATTCTTATATTTATAATTTTCCTTTTTTACATCCCTTTTTATATTTTTAAATTTTTTATAGAATATTAAACATAAATTTTTTAAAAATAAAAAACACTATTCAAACTAGTTTAGTTGTTAAAAATACATAATTCATAATTTATAATTTAATTTCTTTTATATTAATAATTTTCATATTTTTAATCTATTTTTATATTTTTTAAATTTTTTTATAAATTTAAAAAAAAAATGAACACAATTCAAACTAGTTAACATTATTATGAATTATTGTAACGATGTTTTTAATATATATATATATATATATATATATATATATATATATATATATATATATATATATATATATGTGTGGCATGTGTGTGTGTGTGTGTGTGTGTGTGTGTGTGTGTGTGTGTGTTTAATATTCTATAAAAATTTTAAGTATATAAATATTGATTCAAAATATGAAAATTATAAATATTTAAATAATATGGATATAAAAGAAAATAAATTATGTATACTTATTTATTATATTATTAATTATGCTATAAGAATTTATTTTTATATTAAAAACTAATTTATTTTATTGTATTAAGTTAACACAAATTTTTCTATTTAAAAAAAAAGTTAATATAAATTTTGATAATTGATTAAAAAAAATACAACAGGTCAGGGTTGAGAGCTAAGGCTCGACAAGGCTCAAAAGCGAAAAGCGAGTTTCGAGTTCAAAAATTAAATAAAACAACTTAGGGCTAAGAGCTTAGGGCTGAGAGCTCATGGCTAAATAAGGCTCAAGGCCTAAAAAAGGAAATAGTGAGCTTCGAGCTCGAAAAAGAAATAAAACAGTTTATGGTTGAAAACCCAAGGCTTGACAAGGCTAAGGGCCCAAAAAGGAAAAAAGCGAGCTTCGAGCTTGAAAAAGAAATAAAATAGCTCAGGGCTTAGAGTTCATGGCTCAACAAGTCCTAAGGCCTAAAAAAGGAAAATGCAAGAAAAACAAGATCCAAGCTCAAAAGGAAAAAAAAAAACTACTCATGGCTCAACAAGGCTTAGGGCCTAAAAAAAAGTAAAGAGCGAGCTTTGGACTTGAAAAGGAAATAAAACTGCTCAAGGTTGAGAGCTTAGGGCCTAATAAGGCTCAAGACTTATGTGGACATCGCATTTTGGCTATGATGTGTTTCCCAATAAAAGGCGAGACTTAAAAAAAAAAAAAAAAAAAAAACCGTTTTGAAAACGGTTTTGCAATCGTCACTTTTTTTTTTTAAAGCAAACAAGAAGCGCTGCAAATGTGATTCACAATAGAAAAACAAAATTTAGAAAAACCAAGTCTGAGTCACAGGGTTAGGATTCACACTTATTGGGAAGGTACGGTGAAGTCGTAGCTGGCCATACAGCCTAAAATTGGGTCTCTAATAATTAAATTAAGGCAAGTATGAAAATTGATTAATCATTCCAATGATACCGAGAAACGAGCTACAATTATAACACTATAGCACATTAAACATGTAATAAATAAATAAAAAAAACAAAGTCAAATGAGGTAAGTGTTAGAATGGTCCATATCAATTTGAATTTAAATTCAAATTGAATCTCTCATCACACCTTTCCCAATACTTGCAAATTTCTTGAGAAGACTGTGATAGCTGGTCTCCATATAAGAAGAGACTTTGCACATTTGGGTGCTAAGCCTACTTTCAAATGCAGAACAATTCACCATCGAGTTTGTTTGAGAAAGGGTTTAGAAAAGAAGACAAAAGTGTGATTTGATTTTTATTTCTTAGTTTCAACAATTTGGTTTCAGGTTTTCTAGTGTTTGGTTTCTCTGTTTCTTCTGATGGATGGAAGTATGTATATTGGCGTTTTGCTTCCCTTTGTATAATCTAATTGGATTGTTTGATTAAGTTTCCTACATTTGGTATCAGAAGCGTGTATGACCTCTGCCTTATTTAAAAAATTTTCCTTTAGGTTTAGGAAATTTTTGTCTGCAAATCGTTGTTAATGAAATGTTTAACGTGTATGAAGTTTGGTGTTTATGATCTTGCTGAAATTTAGTTTTGGGTGCCTTCAAAATTAGACTTCTGAATACATTTATTCAATATGGTTTTTACACTTTTTAATGTAAATAAAAGGGTAAGAAATCTTTAGAAAACATGTTTATGGGAAAACCTTTCCTTTCCCTTTTAAACATAGCTTCTGGACCAACACAAAAAAAAAAAAAAAACTTTTTTTTTTTTTATGGGTAGAAAACCAGAGGTTGAAGATGTCAGGACGTTGAAGATGACAGTGTAAATTGTTTGGGCCCACAGGAGGAGCATGTATTTTATGTAGGCTCGAAGACTTTAATGTGAAATTTGAAATTTGGGCTGAGAACTGTCTTTATTAAAATTAAGCAAATAATGTGGACTGGGCTGGGCCTTATTAAGATTAAACAAAAAAAAAAAAAAAAAAAAGGGACATAATGGATTCTATGGGTTTCGAACCCATGACCATCATGTTGAATTAAATGTAGTCAACCACTAGGCTTCATTCTTGGTTGATGAATTTATGGATATTCAGACATATTTGTCTAGTTTCATTACTATTTTGCATTCAACATCCTGTTGTGTTTGGTTGAAGGGATAGAAAATTCGTATTTGGACTGTGAGTGCTTTGTTTATTGCAAGGATAGCGGTCACGTTATTTGGATGCAGAACATCCTAAAGAAATTGTTTTAGGATTAGCCATTTAATTTAAATTTATAAAATTTGTATACAATGGGAATTGATCCTAGAGCACAAAGTATTAACATCAAGTACTACCGCCCAGGCTAGGTGTGAAGTTATTACTTTTTTTACATTGGTTTATTTTATAGAGATTTATGGCATTAGATGTTTACTTTATGTGATTTTTGTTTAAAATACGAATTTAATTTGTATATTATTAATTTATTATGCTTATTTGCATGTGTATAGTTTACATACAAAATTGATAAATATAATTTTATTGTTTATTGCCCACAATTTTGCAATAATGTCCAGTGATCTATATAATTTTAATTAATTAAGGAATAGCCACAACATCCTTAGTTGGTTAAAATTATATATTAAGTTTTAAGATCACATTTGATCACATTAATTGTAATTAATCATATGGAATGTGATAAATCTCATTCCATAGGAATTTTTATTACATTTTATATGATTAATTAGGATGAAATATCACATCACATTTTCTAATTTACCCACAGGGATTAGGAAAAGGAACATGATTTGGTAGTCTTATCATAAAATTAATTAAATCTAATTGAGTAAGACTTTAGCCCACAAGAAAGTTTTATGTCACTAGGTTTATGTTTTTACAAGCTTGATTTACATTGGTAAAACATAGCATTGTATCTTTGCCTCAATCTTTGATTATTTAACATTCGCAGTTATTCAACCTGCGAATATTTCTAATTTTAAGTGTGATATTCGAATTGAAATTTGATAACTATAAAATTTATGGAAGGAAGAGTTCTTACTGCGTTTAGGATGGATGGATGTGTTCTGTTATAAGGAAGGAACCCAATCCCATTACAGAAACCGACAACTATGGCTAATCTGTCTTTATGATAAGTGGGAGAGGTCCGATCGCCTCCCATGATGTTCATAAGAGACGAAGATATCGAGTTAGTATTCGGTAGTTCGTCGAGGCAAATTAATAAAGTCAAACCACTTCTGAAAGCCATCGCTGAGCAGTTTGTAACTCCTGACAAAGCTCTTGCTAGTACCTTAATTATGCAATTTTCATCCACGAGCTCAGGGACAGAGGGTGCGTGATCATATCATGCGCATGGGGATATAGCGACTGACTTCGGACATTAGAAGTTACCATATTTAGACACTTTCTTTATTCGTATATATTGAGCGCTCTGCGCCAACCAAATATAGTGCTTCAAAATCTCTACAGCACACATAAAATTAAATGGTCAATTAATGAATTGTTGACCCATTATGTGTGTCTGAAGAGGGAAGGTTAATGATGGAAGAGGGCGAACATGTTAACTTGACCACCTTTGGAAAGAAAAGAAAGGATCAAGCTAAAAGAAAGGGAAAGATTCCTATTCAATTAGGCGTAAAGAAGGAGTCAAAATGTTTTTTACTGCCAGAAGAGGACACATGAAGAAATTTGCTCGAAATTTAAGATCTGGCTTGATAAGGAAGGTACTCAATTTCTTTTTTAACATGTTATGAATCTAATATGGTTAATGTTAATCATAACACATGGTGGATTGATTCTGGTTCTACAATCCATGTTTCAAATACCTTACAGGGTATGCAAAACCTAAGGAAGCCCGATGGGAAGTGAGCAATACATCTTATTCGAGGCGTAGAGATGAGTTCACGTGTGGAAGCTATTGATACTTGCAGCCTTGTTTTAAGCAACGGTTTCATTTTAGAATTGGAAAAAATATTTTACATTCCATGTTTTTCTAGGAATTTAATTTCAATTTCAAGACTTGTACGGATTTTCCTTTGCTTTGGTTCTTAGTTTGATTTATCCAATAAATCTAAAGTTATTAGTTATGGTACATTGTATGATGGTCTTTTCTATATTCAGTTACAAAATGATTTTACTTATAATTCTATGCATGTTACTACTGGATTAAAAAGATGTGTTATGAATGAGGAATCTTCTATGTTATGGCATTGGAGATTAGGACACATCTCCATTGAAAGAATAAAGAAATTGGTTAATGATAGGGTACTTAGTACTTTGGATTTTGTTGATTTCGAGACTTGTGTGAATTCTGCGTTAGAGGCGAAATAATGCGATAAGTTTAAAAGGGTGCAGAGGAGCACAAGCGCATTAGAGATTATACATACTGACATTTGTTGTCCTGACATGGATGTAAATAGTCCGAAATACTTTATCACCTTCATAGATGATTATTCACAATATATGTATCTCTACTTACTTCGTTCAAAGGATGAAGTGCAACGCCTCATTCCCCGGGGGGTCCGTTGATAACCCGTCAACCTGTGGAATACTCGTGGATGTGGGTGACTTGCGATACCACTCACGAATCGGCGAGTCTCCTTTATGCTGGGAGCTCACCGAGGTACAAAACCTGTCACAACAATTAACAACGACCACACGGGTCCATGTGCGAGTAAAAATGGCCACTTGGGCCCATGCATCAATACTCACAAAATTACATCAACTATTTACCAATTGTTCAAGAGTTATTACAATACTCTTAACCAAAACATATATCAAAATTTAAACTTTTAATACAGGTTCTATTGAATACCAAAATACAACTCGGCTTTCTTCTAAACGCAACCTCTAGTGGCGTCGTCCTCACAATACACTCCACATGCACGGAAATAGTGATCATATAAACCCCGGGGTGAGGCAGTACCTAGTAGAGATAATTTCTACGTGGGTTACTCCCCACCTAAGTGCATGTCATGGCGAACAATCACACTCGAGTAAATACATGATCCTGCTTGAATGTCTACATGCTGATCCCGTGTCTCGAGTCATAACCGACTCCCTCACACATGTACTATAAGCCGTCTGAGTAAAAAAATACGATTTTCAAAACAAAAACTTTGTTCTCGAAAACTTACTCTAGAGTTCGGTAAATTTGATGGACAACCCTCAGGCGAATACGTTGGATAGCCATAAAGCGATTCATGAGGCCTCCGATGTGAATTGTTAGACTGATCTCAGCATGATTCTTGAAAAATCTTCGTGAAATTCCTTTTTCCACAAACATTTTCGTTTTTGTTTTCTTTCATGTCATGCACTCCTACCTAATATTCTAGGGTGCCCAGTGCATATGGAATGCGATACGCCAATTCAAAATATTCGTACTTTAATATATTTTTTCATGTGTATATTAACATAACTAAATTCATAGTCATGTTATTCAAATTACAACAACTAACACCAAAATTACCCAAGCTCACATGGGCTAATTAACCAATCAAGCAATTCATTTTTAGATCACCCAAACCCACTTAAAATCACCTGACAAAATCACGTGAACGATTGAAGCGCCGGTGTGTTGTTGCGACCACCTAATAAGATTTTCTCCGCTTTCGGTTCGAATGTTTATGACCCGGTAAATTAAATCGAGCACCGGAATATCCATAACCATTCACATGGCTCTTAGCGAAGAATAACGCGAGTAGGAAAGATCCTCTTTTATCTTGGAGTTGTCGGAACTCCACGAATACGTCCCACGCGTAGCCACCGCGCGTAGATCGACTTTGCTTCTTTCAGTCGAGACGGCGGTCGAGCGCGGAAATCTAGAGAGAGTCACGCTTTCTCTCTCTAGAATCTGAAATCCACCTACTGCACGTTTTTGTGTTTCAATGGAGAAGAAAATGTCATTTTTGTCTTGCTCTCATTTAACCAATAATTTCAATATGCCACTTTAAGTTTTGGATTTGACACTTGGCTTAATCTAAGTAAATTCATTTCATCATCTCGTAATGTCTGACATGTGTCACTTAATTACATATAATAGGTGACTTTTTATCATGTCTCTCCCTGAGCGTTTCTGACACGAGCACTCGATTGCCTCGAGAAAACGTAAAATTCAATGTCACCGAGATTTGATGGAATTAAACGTGGTAGCTAGATTTTACGAGACTATTCTAATGATGAAATCCGTTTCGTCATTCGAGATCTAGAAAAATTTTGGGTTTTGACCGAAACCCAAAATTACCGTTTACCTTTTGGAAAATTCGAATTTTCGGGTTTTCGTGGAAACTTAGGTAGCTATAGTTTTAAGGTTGAAGTAAGAGAATCAATGCGGAAAACATATTAAGATGTGAAGAAGGATCGGATAGAGGTGGAAATCTTATAGTATAATCTGAAGAATGGATAAGCTCTGGTGCATTTGCTAAGTTTCTTCAAGAAAATGAGATTGTTGCCCCGATACACTGTATGCAGTTTCTCGGGATCGGAATGGTGTGGCGAGAAAGAAGCAGAACTTTAATGGACATGGTAAGGAGTATAGGAGGAATCTGAAGCTACCTCGATACTTGTGAATTTGAAACTCTAAAGATAGATTTGTGTATATATTAAATTGAGTTCCAAACGAGTTGTTTCTAAGGCATGTACAGTTCATTCAAAGGTTGAAACCGAGTTTGCGACATATCTTAGTTTGGGGATGCCCTTCTACGAGTGAATTTATAACCAGAAAGAAGCTAGACGAGGACCATTAGTGGGTATTTCATTGGATATCTTTGAAAGGTCAGGGAGTATAGATTTTATTGTCCATCTCACGTACTAGGATTGTGGAATCAGAAATGAAAATATCTTGAAAATGACTTGTCGAGTTGGAGTGATCATTTTCAAGACATTCGAAGGATCATTATGAAGGTCAACCTACGGTTGATGATAGATTGATTGTCATTCACACCCCTCAAGTACAATCGAGTGTGAGACAACCATTTCCTGAAGTTCCTCATATTGCTGATATTGATCCTATAGATCAAGTTGCCAATGAAGAAATTCCAAAAATTGTTGAACAACCAATTGAACCTTGAGTTGATCCCACAAATTCCTCAGAATGATGAAGCAACATTAAGAAGATCTCTGAGTTAGGAAATCAACAATTCTTAATGATTATATCTTTTGTATTTATAAGAATTGGACTATAACATTTGGAGCGAAAATGATCGAGCGTTTTCACAAGCCATGAGTTCAAGGAGTCTAACTCACTGATGCAGTGCCATGAAAGAAGAAATAGATTCTATGACATCTAAGCGAGTTTGGGATCTCGTTAGATTGCTGATAGTGTAAAGCTGGGTTGGATGTAAATGGGTCTTTAAAAAAGGACTCTTTGAAACGACATTGGGGACATAAAGCAAGACTCATTGCCAAAGGATTCACTCAAAGGGAAGGAATTGACTACACAGAGACCTTTTCTCCTGTATCTAAGAAAGTTTCTCTTCGAATAATCATGGCATTGGTTGCCCATTTTGACTTTGATTTACATCAAATGGATATGAAAATGACATTCCTTAATGGTAATCTAGAGGAAAGGAGTTTACATGAAACAACCTGAAGGATTCTCCTCTAGTGAAGGTGAGCATTTAGTTTGCAAGTTTAAGAAATCCATATATGGATTAAAACAAGCATCCCGCCAATGGTATTTAATATTCCATGAAGTCATTACTTCATTCGGTTTTGAAGAAAATATCATGGATCAATGTAAATACCAGAAGGTCAGTGGGAGTAAGATTTGCTTTCTTGTGTTATATGTGGATGATATTCTGCTTACAACCAATGATAAGGGTTTGTTATATGAGGTGAAACAATTTCTCTCTAAGAACTTTGATATGAAGGATATGTGTAACACCCCGTCCCGAGAGAGTGTACAGTACATGATACTGTAGGGGTCTATAAGAGCACTAAGTGTCATATAGTAGTATTTTTGGAGACTAAAGTAGGAAATGATAATTTATGGAACCCGGAATTATGGTATTAAAACAAGGGTACAATTGTCATTTAGCAAAAAGGATATGAAAAGCAAAAGTCAAATTAGAGATGGGCCACAATACAAATAACATAAGTTACAATTGCAATATTAAATGCTTGAGGACTAAATTTGCAATTAAGGGAAAGTGGAAAATATAAAAATGGGAAATAAACAAAATTCATTTTGGTCTCCAAAAGGTTAGGGCTTCACGGTTTTGAGGAGGAGAAGGAGAGAGCCAAGAGGAGGAAGAGAAGGAAGAAGGAGGAGGAGGAGAAGAAGAAGATCAAGGTATGTTTGTCTTAGCATCATGTGTATTTTGGATTCCTAGGGCTTGGGTATGGGGTGGAGTCTCCTTTGGTCTGCCGTTTTGTGCAAAGATCACATAAACCTTTGAACATTAGAGGTTATGAGTAAAACCCAATTGGGAAAATGACCATGGAATCATTAAATTATGTGGTTTTATAAAGAATTTGTGAACCTTAGGTAGAGTTCTTGGATTTTCACTAAGGTTTGAGGTTTTGAGTTCCATAGCACCAATTCCAAGTGTTATTGGAGTTGTTGTAAGATGAATTCCATGTAAATTCTTGAGGTGTTAGGAATTATAGAAGTTGTATGAAGTGAATTGGTATCAAAAGTGGGAAAACAACAAAATCTGGGCAAAATTCGGAAGGTGTACCGGTACATGTACAGGGGTGTACCGGTACACTGATGGAAGGTAAAGTGTGCCGGTACACGTTCGAGGTGTACGGTACACCCACCAAGATACAATGTGTGCAGTACGAGGTCGGGTGTGCAGATTCACATGTCCCAAACGAGAATCGCATGTTTTGTGTAATTAAGCCGGATTCGTACCGATAGTTTAGGAACCTTATTAAATGATTAAGATGAGTTCAAACCAGATTGGAACTCGGCAACGTGAGTGTACCTGCCACCTCGTGACTTCGCTGCCAGCACCGGCGATATTGTTGGCGTGATTAAGTACAGGAGTATGTTAAGTTATGTGATTACGTAGGCGATTAATATATCGTCGTATTCGTTTCGAGTTGTGAGTTAAAAAGCAAAGGCGGGAAAGTGTGGGCGTACTTTCCGAGTTTAGCAAGCAAGAGGTGAGTGTTAAACTCATTTTCCAAATACTAGTGTATTACTATTATTATTATAAATTGTTTTACCTTTGGTATTTCATGGTTTAGTGCAAACCATTTCAGAAGCAAACAATGAATTGGAAAGCAAGCTAATGGTTTTGGATTAAACCATTTTGAAAAGCAAGCGTGGTTTAAATTGTAAAACCATTTTCAAACGAAAAATGACAAGTAAGTAAATGGTTTTGAATGATTAAACCATTTTTCAAGCAAGCAAGCAAGTAAGCAAATGGTTTTGAATAATTAAACCATTTTTCAAGCAAGCAAGCAAACAAATGGTTTTAAATTGTAAAACCATTTTACAAAGAGCAAGCAAGCAAGAATGTTTGTGAAAATCGAGGCCTTCTAGTTCTAGAAGCAAGCGGTCGGTATTAAGCTGCGTGCACGGTGGTGTTGGGATCTCATACATGCATTGTAGTTTGTGCAGTGCCGGCAAACTTAGGACGCCATCATGCATTTAAAGGGGCCGTGGCGCGTCTGAGTATATAAGGTTATGAGCTCTAACTAAATTATGGTGATGGCGACAGGTCAATTCCACCATATTCTGGGAAAAGGTAGCGGACAGGTCCTTCCAAACGCGGTTGAGCCTGAGTTCCGTGTTCACTAGAATTCTGATAAGAAAAATAGGCTCCGTAAGTTTGTGCTTTATGAGCATGATATACGGTTTGAAAAAATCAACCAGTTCGGTCGCGAGGCTTGGAGAGTTTAAAGCAGCGGTTGAGCGGACTCAGTTGGGTGTTCAAGCGATTGGTTGAGCGAGCTCCTGTGGGATTTTCAAGCAAGCTGGTTGAGCCCGAGCTCGTTTATTTTCAAAGCATGCGGTTGAGCGAGGCTCTCGTTTTTATGAAAAAGTTTTGTGAAACTTTTAAAGCAAAAGGTTTGTGAAAGGTTTAAAAGGACTTTTCAAGCAAGATAAAGCAAACAAGAGAAATTATGAGAAGTTTTATAAACTTCTAAGCAAGTGATTCGTGCCACAGTAGGCTGAGCTAAAATCAACAAAATTTATATACACCTAAGTTCCTACTCTTTGCCGTGGTCGAAGCTCTTTACTTGATTATAGTGGTCTAAATTCGAACACGAGGATGGGTTTCATCACAAAATGGTTTTGCATCAGTGCATGAAATTGAGCTTTCTATTTGGACTCTTTGGAATTGTGTTTCAAAAGCGGTGGGAATGGTTTAGAAGCGAGTGCTTGTAAAACTGAAGAAGTAAAGGTGAAAAAGTTAGCTTTGAAGATTTAGGTCACTAGCAGCAAGTTAGGGCAAACAAGTGTCCTCGGGTTTTATCCTCGCGTTATGACATGCAACCTATAGTTCATGGCATAACCGGATCTATATTTAACTAGCAAACCTCACCCATGAAGCAACTCCTATTTGAGTCAATACAGGTAGCATGCAGTTATGGCCCCTTTAAAACCTAACATTAAATTATCATTTCAGAGGCTCGTAAAGACCATCTAAAGAACTCTTGATTGCATCTCTCACAGTACCTTTGCTGTCCTAAAGCATGGAAGTATTGGCCAAAATAATAGCAGTAAATGTTATTTAACCTAATTTGAAGAACCTAACATGTAAATATTATCTCGGAGGCTCGTAAAGACCATCCCTAAAGAATCACGATTACTTCTGGCAGATATGTACTTGACAAGCATGGAGAGTATTGGCCAAATCAATAACATTCAATGTTATGCAGCCATGTTTGAGAATATAAGGGCCATAAATACACTACTGTGGCTTTTAGTACAAGGGGACAACATGCATATGCCGCAAGCTAACCGGCTTCCTCTTGGAGGGCAGCCAAGCATCTCTTGAAGTTGTATCGTCACCAAGAGGGTGTTTAGCGGCCAGAAGTAGGGAAAGAAGAGAGAGAAAAGAGAAGCAAGGCCTAAAATAAAAATGCAGGACTTTATTTACAAAATGAAAACTTACAAATCTTCTCTCCCAATTGTTCAAAAAATTGTTACTTAGGTTACAAAACAAGGGGCTTATAGGCCTCCTCAAGGTATGAAAATACCAAAAACCCTATAAAATTGGCTAAGTTATAGGACAATTAAGTAATACACCAAGTTTGGAGGCGGTTTGGCATTAATTACAAAGCATGACGAGGCATCAATTTTCGCTAGGCTGCAAAATTTCGCTAACTAGCGAAATTACCGAATCATGAAAACATAATTCGCTAAGGATGGCCAATTTAAGCTAGCTAGCGAAATTTCGCTAAGCTAAGCGAGAATTCTTGTGAAATGAAATCGGTTATTTTAAGCTAAGAGTGATTCGCCTAAGCGAGGAATTGGGATGGGTCTAGCGAAGATTTGGTGTTTTCGCTAAGGTTGCGAAATTTTCGCTAAGGTTGCGAAATTTTCGCAATCTTAGCGAAATTTTAACAGCTGTAATTCTACGTGTTGATCCTTCTTTTGCTTTTCATCATGCCTTCCACTGCATCGAATTTTCTTCACTTTGCCTTTGTTTTCTCATTGATTCTTGGGCTGGTTGATGGCTGAGACTTGAATTCCAACCATGATTCATCCTTTGTATTGAGATTGAACTCCCAGAGTGCACAAATGCAAAACAACCAAAATACCCTCTAAATGGCATAAGTGCTACTAAGAAGACTAGAACACTTCAATTGGTATAAATGACATGATTAATGCTCAAAAAGCACTCAAAACCTATCTAATATAGGGTTCAAAATTGCACTTTTTGGGCATTAATCAGCAAGCAAGCTATAAGAGTTTTATAAGCTTTTAAAGAAAAGCAAAAAAAGCAAGCAAGTACAAAAGCAAGCAAGCAAAGAAAAGTTTAGAAACTTTTAAAGCAAGCAAAGCAGAGTAAATCTTCTGGAAAATATTGTAAAACTTTAGTTTGAGGTGTTTACGGAAAAGCAAACCTTTTATAAAAGCATACACTCAGGCTCGTTTGAAAATGTTATTTTGTATTTTAAAAAACTATTTTCAGATGTCTGAATCGCAAGACATTTGGAGCATAATAGGATTTAATACGACATTGTACAAGTGTTGTAATTAGAATATTATGTAAGGAAAATACTTTGAATTTATCTGATGGAACATATGTATTTACATAGTAGTTATAGATAATGTGTTGGTATCTTTAGTTTGCTGCCCATATTTGGATATAGTGTAAATTGGATGTATATAGGATTTGGGATTATACTATAAACGTAGTTATCTTTGCCCGAAGTTTTCATTTGCTAAGATTTTTTTCCAAATCTAAGTTATAAATAAAAGAAAAATTTTTATAGGAGGTTTAGCGGCAATCACGAAGCCGCTTCACGAGGATTTCTAGTCGTTAGAGTAGCAATTTTGGGGATTCACAATGGTGGCCGGCTACCGCCACCGGAGGGTGGGGGTAATGTCAACATGGGTGGGCATCTTATGTCATTGGCATTAAGATCCATAGGAAAAGATCTCGAGGCATTTGGGTTTGTCAGAGACTTCTATATCAATAAAGTTTTGAGAGATTTAACATGAAAAATTGTTCACCGGAGTGTAGCACCCATTTTGAAGGGTGATAGATTCGATTTGAATCAGTGCCCCAAAAATGATTTCGAATGGGAACACATGAAGAACATTCCATATGCTTCAGTTGTTGGAAGCCTAATGTATGCTTTAGTGCAGTACGGACACGACGTACATTCTTTGTTGGAGTATTAGGCAGATATCAAAGTAATCCAAGTATTGACCATTGGAAAATTGCAAAGAAGGTCATGAGATACCTTCAAGGAACGAAGGATTACATGCTTATGTATAGACAGACATATAGTTTGGTGATTAGGCTACTCAGATCACGGACTTTCTTTGGTTGTGTTGATTCTCGAAAATCAACGTGCATTTTATTTTCAAGCTAGGTGATGGAGGCGTAATCTCCTTGGAGAAATTAAACGAGACCTTGGCGCCACTTTTCACTATGAGTGAAGTTCGTATCTTGTTTTGAGGCTAGCTCATGGTGTATGGTTAAGAGTTTCATATCTGGGCTTAGGGTGTAGTTCTATAACTAGGCCATTGAGTTGTCTTTGTGATAACTTAATTGTGGTATTTATGGCTAAGAACAATAGAGCGGATCGAAGTAAGCATATCGACATTAAATTACTTAGCCATAAGAGGTGTGTTAAGGGTGAAAGTGGTCATTGAACGCATTAGCCTTTGAGTTGATGATTCTTAGATCCTTTAACTAAAGATATGCCACCTAAGTATTTTAAGGATCATGTAGTACAAATGAGATTTGGTTCCACGATGTAATTTTATTGTACGTACATTCATTATTTTAAATAAAACTCTTATTCAGTCTTATATTTCTTCTATGGTGTTGTACATTTTAGATTATTATTATTATTTTGAGAAATATCATTAACTTTGGACCTTGAATAAACATATGGTTTATTCATTTAGTTTAAGGGTTTGTGTTGAGGAACTTGATATATTGTAATACATGGAAGATACTACTCACTATAAGAGGACCTATTGCCATGATTTATATATTTAGTTTTTTCTTATGATAGGTGTTGTAGTATATGGACCAAGTGGGAGAATGATAGAATGGTCCATATCAATTTGAATTTTAAATTCAAATTGAATCTCCCATCACACCTTTCCCCAACCCTTGCAACTCTTCAGAAGACCTGTGATGACTTGGTCTCCATATAAAGAAGAGACACTGCACATTTTGGGTGCCTAAGCCTACTCAGAAATACAGAACAATTCACCATCAAGTTTGTTTTGAGAAAGGGTTTAGAAGAACTAAAGTGTGATTTGATTTTGATTTCTTAGTTTCAATAATTTGGTTTCCAGTTTTCTAGTGTTTCAGTTTCTCTGTTTCTTACAATGGCTAGAGATATGTATATTCTGACATTTTGCTTTCGCATATAATCTAATTGGATTGTTTGATTAAGTTTCCTACATTCATACCTTTGTGGATTAGAAAGCGCTATTAATAGAAAACAAGTTTAGTGCAATAACAACTAAGAAACATTCATGATTAAATTATAGAGTTAGGAATTATAGAGTAGATCGTGCTTTGGGAATCATTGAAATCATGTTGAAAAGAGTAATTTTGGAAAAGGGTAAACTTGATTCGAGATTTTTGAAAATAGAATATCACTTCAGGAAATTTTAGAAAAATGATTTGAAAGATTGATATTTGAAAAAAATGAACTAACACTTAGGAAAATTAAAGGAATAGTGGGTTTTGATTTTTGTATGAAATTTAAAGATGATTTTAAAATTTTAGAATTTAAAGAAAATGATATACATATATATATGTATTTTTTAGAGAACATGATTTTTTTTTTAAAGTAAGGAAAGTGATTTTAAAATTTTTGAAGCTAAAGAAAAAGATTTTTTATTTTGAAATTAAAGAAAATAGTTTTTGATTTTATAGATTTAAGAAAAAAATGATTTTTTAATTTTGAAGTTAAATAAAAGATTTTTATTTTAGAAATTATAGAAAATGAATTTTGATTTTTTTAGAAACTAAAGAAAATAGTTTTTGAGTTTTAAATAGTTAGGTGAATGATTTTTATTTTTATTTTAGAAATTAAAAGATGATCTTTCAAATTTTAGAAGTCCAAAGAAATGACTTTTGATTTATTTTATAAATTAAAGAGAATGATTTATTTTACTTTTTACTTTGGAAATCAATAGAAATGAGATTTTTTTATTTTTAAAAATTAAGAAAATAAATTTTGAATTAGAAACAAATTTAAAAGATTCGGGTTGGAAATAATAAATAATAGCGATAGGGTTTAAAATAGGCTTGCGAGGCCAGGCCAAGCCCTGAAAGAAGTGGTGCACCCAACTCAATACCCAGGCTCCTCGGTATCGGCCCTAACCGAAGGCCTAAGGGGCCAGGCCCAAAGATAAGCTTTGGATGAATTAAGCCCATATCCACTGCAAATCCAGTTATTATTATAAACTCATCTGAGAAAATGAATAACCCCTAGCAATATATTATCCCTTACGATCAGCCAAATATATCAATAAGGAAGGGAAAATAATAATAGATCATCACCAGTTGGATCTCCCCGAATAAAGAAGGAGGATTATCTCAAACAAAGCGTGACTCCTTCTATATCACATACCATCCGATATAGGCTAAAATAAATACCGTCCAATAGGAACAAATCTGTCGCTACGTCAAGCTGGTTGAGCATCTTATAAATCTGAGCGCCATCGGTGCAGAGGTCGCACTCTTAGGCACAAACCTCGCAGCCCATTCGCCTTTATGCGGTTCATCTTTCTCGGAAAGAAGCCCGGCTTAGGCATCGGGCGGCCTGGCGCGGCCCTCGCCGACCCTTTTCCTTGTTTTTTACGAGAGGTGCTACGCGGGGGCACAACGGATCAACAGCCCACACAATCCTGCCTCAATCCAGACGATCTGTGACGCATCCCACCAGAATCAATCCGGTCCAAATTCTCAACACTTCATACGCTCCAAATTCAGCCCGGGGCTGGAGTGCACTGTCACGACACGGCCTGTGGAACCGGCCAGCTCTTTACAAATATAATCGATCTCTCGCCATCGATGGTATCAACAAGGAATTATCACGCCACAAAGCGTGTAACATTAACCCGCCAAGGATGCAAGATCCACCGGCGATATAGGCGCCAGACCCCCTCGGGACGGAATGTGTGAGCAAACACAACCAAGTGGAAGCACTCGCCATTAATCGCCTAGTAGACAGGAATTGGAACAACTTACTGTGACAAGCATAACACCTGTGGAATTCATTGACGGTCCGTGAAGGCACCATTCCTCCCCACCGAGGAGCAACCTACCACGGCATACCCAGGAGTCGGGTCAAGCAGATCCATTTCATTCAGAGGCACGGACCCCAATTAGCCCCAAATGCAGGGGGAAAACTACAATACTTGGGCACGCACGAACGAAACACCGCGATCACCCTCGCCCAGAACAGAGAGTGCATATGGGAGCAGAGGATTCGTGAATCTTCAACAGAGCTCTACCAGCGGCGAGGCGTGCTAAGGGACACGTCCCGGACACTATGGATACCTTGATACAACAAACTGAATCTCCCTTCACAGCCGAGGTGCTACACTTCCCCCTTCCACCGAAGTTCAGAATGCCGCAAATAGAAACGTTCGATGGAGTCAAGGATCCCATCAATCACCTCAATACCTACAAAATCGATGGAGCTACAATGGGTATCGACCCCGTATGTGGCGTGTGGCATTCACCACTACGCTAAAAGGGCCAAACTCGGGCCTGGTTCAATAGAATTCCCCTTCATCCATCTCGCCATTCAGTGGAACTATCCTCGCGCTCGCCTCCCACTTCATCGGAACCAGAACTTACGTGAAAAGCCGAGTTACCATCCGCCGAAGTCAAATGTGGCTCCTGTGAAAGTTTAAAATCATACGTGCAGTTCAATAAGCCGAAGTCCCCCGAAAATAGACATACCCGATGAGAAGTCTCGCCATCACAAAGCATTCACGTGGTTAGGAGTACAATCGAAAAGACTTGATGTTTTCCATCTCGAAGAACCCGCAAGGCATGGTCGGGCACTCGCCAAAGCGGAGAAATACATAAATGGAGAGGAGGCCCTAATATCAAAGAAAGAGAGTTCTTCCACCGTAAAGTAAAAAGTGCAAGCTCAGATAATCGCAGGACGAAGTCCTAAAAGGCAAGACGACCAGACAAATCCCCAAGAAAAGATCAAGAACGATCCCCCAAAAGGAGGGGAAATCTCGCAGACCGCCCGGGGCTCCACTTTCACACCGAGGGACGACGACGCTACTCCGCCCTCAAATAGCTTCACACCCCTAATGTACTTCGTTGTCACAGTCCCGCATGAGGTGCGGAACGAAAGCAGCTCCTCGAGATGGGCCAACTCTGATAAATCGATCCCGCCTAGGGACAACTCCAAATATTAGTTCCATAGGGATTACTTTTGACATCGCACTGGACAATCAGATACAACCCGACGAGAGAGATAGGAATATTTAATACAAATAATGGATATCTCCGACGTTTTATATCTCCGTGGAACTAAGCCTGGGACCAGCCCAAAGTCGGTCTAGAACCAAATCCAGCCCCGACTCAACAACACCACCTCAACTGTAACTCCGAAGATCAAGAACCCCTCGAGAAACTAATGTGATCTCGAGGATTCGCAAAGCAGGAGGAGAATCTGGGCTCAAATTTCTAAGGCCCACCACAGAGCATCAGACTACAGAGACTCCGAGAAATACAAGCAAAGAACTAAGGTACCGCTACTCGACACTACCATCACATTCTCTGACTCAGACCTGGAGGAATGCCAATATCCCCATGACGCACCCATCGTGGTTCACATGATCGTGGCCAACACAATACCATCTGGGTTTTAATTGATAACGGAGTTCAACCCGACATTTTCGCCTGTACCTTCACAAAATGGGCAATGGGAGAGAAAAGCTGCACTCGCCAACACACATCTACTTGTTTTCGTGGAGAGAAGGCTGGTGCATACTTCATTGGCCTGGACCCAAACCATTAGAGGTTTCCCTGCTGTACGACGACGGCGAGTTCCTAATTGTAGACGCCCATCGCGCTTATAACATGTTGTCAAGTGTGCTGCCCTCCCTCAACGCAATGAAAACCATCCCCTCTGCGTATCACATGATAATCAAATTTCCAACCATACATGGTGTAGGAATGGTCCGAGGAGATCAGCGGGTGGCCAGGGAATGCTACACCGCCTCCATGAAACAAAGGACAGTTGACAACGTGAATGTAGACGAGCTTGACATGCGCGACGAGATACTCACCCGACCCGAACCCTCGGAGGAACTAGAACCGGTATCGCTGGATGGCGACCCGGAACATCTCGCCTATATCGGCTTTAGACTAACGGGAGACCTCAAAAACCTCCTCATTCAATTTTAAGACACCGTAGACATTTTCGCTGAAACAAAGGACATGGGAGGAATCGCATCCACGATAATCAATTACGGTATAACAACACCACCCATCCTTCAAGCCGGTCAAACAAAAACGCAGGAGCTTCGCGCCAGAGAGGCAGAAAGCCATCAACGAGGAAATCAGCAAGCTTCTCCAAGCAGGAGCAATCAGGGAGGTAGAATATCCCGAGTGGTTGGCCAATGTTGTCCTCGTCAAAAAAGCAAATGGCAAGCGCGAACGTGGTATCGACTTCACCGATATAAATTACATGCCCGAAGGATACTTTCCTTTGCTGCGGATCACCCCATCATGGACGCCACCGGCGGCCACGAACTTCGCTTTTACGACGCATTTTCCGCTACAATCGATTAGCATGGACCCGATGACTGTGAAAAGACCTCTTTCATCATGTACTGTGGAACTTATCAAGCATCGAAAGTGATGCCATTCGAGCTCAAGAACGTAGGAGTGACCTACCAGAGGCTAGTAAACCGAATGTTCCAGAAACAAATAGGCGCAACTATGGAGGTATACGTAGACGACATGCTGGTAAAATCTACTACGTAACCTCCACATCCCCACCTCTCGTAGGCGTTCCGCATCCTAAGGAATTACAACATGAAGTCAACTAAACCTTAAATGATAGCTCTTCGGCGTGTCACCGAAAATTATGGGCTTCATAGTCAACCACAGGAATCAGGCAAACCCGCACAAATAAAGGTCGTGGTTCATGCCGTCGCGCATCGTGGATAAAGGAAGTCCAAAGACTGACAGGAAGGATTGCGGCCCTAAGCCGATTTGTATCCATGGCTAGTGATTATGCCACCCTTCTTCAAAGTTCAAGAAGGCCTCCAATGGGATGCGATAAGAAGCATTTACTACATTAAAAACGATTCGAGCTCTCTCCACCCATTTTAGTAAGTCCCGGTCGAGGAGAACTCCTCACCTCAGACTTACCATCCGACTTTCGACCCAGCCGCAAAAGACGCCGGGGAGACAAAGAACGAGCACAAGACCCACCCACTATTGTAGTCGAGCGCTCACAGAGAGCGAGGAGAGGTACCCGAGAATGGAAAAACTAATACTAGCGCTGGTAACCACAGCTCGGAAGCTCCGTCCCTATTTCCAGGCTCACACCATAGAAGTCCCGACATAATATCCGATGAAGCAAGTATTGCACAAACCAGAAGCCTCCGGGAGACTGATGAAATGGGCCATGAGCTAATCGAGTTCGACATTAGATACAAGCCAAAAACAACCATAAAAGCACAGGTCCTAGCCGACTTCGTCATGGAATTCGCTCCGACAGAACTTGCTCAGACCACTCACGAAAAGGACGACCCACCAATTTGGAAGCTCTCTGTAGATGGAGCCTCAAATGCGCAAGGAAGCGGGGCGGGCCTAATTCTAACCTCACCAGAAGGGATAGACATTGAATATGCACTCAGATTTGGGTTCCATGCTTCAAACAACGAGGTCGGTACAGGTCAGTGGATAAGAGCCCCCAACCTCGCCCATCTCATTGAGGTCAATAGCTAGAGGTATACAAAGCAAGGATTCTACCGGGTGGTCGACAAATAGAAGAGACTCCACGGCCAAAAGTGAAACGATGATTCTATACCTC
This sequence comes from Tetrastigma voinierianum, assembly GCA_016808115.1. NCBI lineage: Eukaryota > Viridiplantae > Streptophyta > Magnoliopsida > Vitales > Vitaceae > Tetrastigma > Tetrastigma voinierianum. Next base: position 154,253 of record JAEQBH010002993.1, on the reverse strand, counting down.
CAAAAGCAATCACGCATCATTAAATAAATTTAGGCCGGGTTCAAGTCAAACATGTCCCTAGAATAGAGAATTCCCGAGCAGACGCCTCATGGCTAGCCAAATTTCACAAGAAGACCTCGAAGGTGTCGACGCCCCGCTGAATACTTGGCGGAACCCCTCTGTCGATCCCATAGCATGACGCTGCCCCGATAGAACTGAAATGAGTCGACGGACCCCATTCGGGAACTATATAATACCGGGAGCCCACCCGATCAACCAAAGAAGCACCAAAATAAGGGCGAGGTCACTGTGTTCACTAATCATAAAGGAAGTCTCACAAGCGAGATTTTCACTCCCTTCTTAAGTGCATCGGAGAGGACATCAAGTACGTGTCGAGAGAAGTGCCACTGAGGGTGTACGCGGGAACTACATCTATGAGCCCGGCACAAGTAGAAAAAGTTTTAAGGTAAGGATACTACCGCCAACCATACTCAAGGATGCGACCGGGACCATCAAGAAATGCGGATCCGCCAGAGCACGCCTAAAATCTCAAGCCTCCCGTCAGAGCCTTTAACATCAATCACAAGTCCCTGGCCCTTCCAACAACGGGCTCGACATACTGGGACCCCCGCCTATCAAAGGACAATGCAAACTTCAAAATCGTCAAGCAGCGGGATTACTTCACCAAGTGGGCAGAAGCCGAACCTTTAGCCACAATTACGAGCAAAAATACGCACTCGTGGCGAGCCATCATATGTTTGCATCCCTGCAGCCCCGTATCGCATAAACGGAAAGCGCCTCAACAACGCTAAATTCGTAGATTCGTGTCGAGCTCTAATTAAAATTATTACTGGTCCCCCAAGACATCCGCAAGAATCGAACGGATGTGTCAAGTCACGACAGAACCCCTCAAAGTCAGTTTTAAAGACCAAATTAGAAGATCTTAAAGGGAGTTGGGTAGAATAACTCCCCGAGGTACTATGGGCTTACAGGACGACACAGAAGTCAGCAACCCGGGAAACCCCATTTGCCCTAGCCTTTGGCACAGAAGCAGTAGCCCCCGTTGAGATCGGAATAAAGTCTCCAAGAGTCGAGTTAGCATCAGAAGAGCATAATGACGAGGCCCTTCGCCTAAACTTAGAGCTCCTAGATGAAAAACGCGACAGTTCAAAGACGACGGAGTATCAAAGGAAAACGAGGTATTACAATAAAAGGTCAACCCCCAGAGCTACGCCGTGCGACTTAGTCTTAAAGAAGCTCCCCGCCGAAGAAGGAAGAATCCTAAGACACTCCGAAACTAGGCCCCAACCTGAAGGCCCATACATCATATCCCGAGTCGTCAGACCAGGCAATTATGAACTCAAATGTAAGAAGGAAAATCTTGGCGACATAATGCGGAATACCAACATCTTAAGCGCTTTCACCAAGAAGTACGTTAGTAATGTTAAATAATGCCTTATCGATCTCATGATGTATAGAACGCTCATTGACCATTTGGTTAACATCTCATGGGCTCATATATGTAGATACGTAAAAGGCAAAATAAGAAGATACATCGACAAAAAGCAAAAGCACTTTCATTCACCGACCACATTCAAGCATAATCATGTGTCCTCGATTACATCTCGTAATATTCAAGACGAGCGCCTCAAAAAAAAAAAGAAAAAGGGTACAAAAGAGTTCAGACTGAAGGAAAAGAACGACAAAGGAGAAAGACAGAATGAAAAACTGGAGAAGAAGAAAAATGTGTGATAGGGAGAAAAGAAGGGAGAAAAAGAGAGGAGTAGAAGGAGAAAGGAGAAGAAAAAGAAGAACAAAAAACAGAGAGAGCAGCGCAAAAGATGCGCCAATTCTCCCCTGATGCATTCCTAGCACGGAGCTAGGAATAACATGACCCCATAAAGGGGGGAGACTAGGAAAACACAACTCCCACATGCGTAAGAACACGACCTGATCTTCGTAAGAATTCCAGTAACGATGATCAAACTCGACTCTTCATCTCACGCAGATTCCAAAGCAGCATTATACAAAGAACAAGCCTCGCAAAGAAGTTGAAACCGATATTTATAAGGAGATCGTATATTCGAAAGTTCATGCAATCGATCCAAATTCTCCATAAACTGCATTGTTATACTCGCCTCTTTCCAAGAATTGAAAATTAACTACCAACACTAAGCGCTTCAACATATCAACTCTTCAACTACTAAGGCCATGTACGCCGAGCCACGCCGCCACTTTGACGAGCTCCCCAATTCGCAGACAGCCACGCCGCTTTAGAGTCGCCAGCTTAGGGCTACATCGCCACTCGGCCTTAGCACCGAGCTACCGCCGCTTCACTTTGACGAGCCCTTACTCCTCGCACAGCCACGCCGCCTCGGGAGTCGGGGCACCAGTTAAGACTCACTCGGCCTTAGCGCCCGGAGCCACGCTACTCACTTTGACGAGCTCCCCACCGCAGATGTGCCACGCCGCCTCAGGAGTCAAAGGCCAGTTACATCGCCACTGCCTTAAGACCCAGAGCCACGTCGCTTCACTGACTTTAGCTCTTCCCATCACTCAACATGGACAAGCTCCTACTCAACTATTCCTCCTGACGAGCTCTTCCCATTACTCAACATGGGCGAGCTTTACTTTACTGTTCATTGTGACGAGCTCATCCCATCGCCTCAACACGACGAGCTCCGGGCTTACCATTCATCTCGACCGAGCCCATCCCACACTCAACATGGACGAGCTCCACTAACAACTCCTCCCGACGAGCTCTCCCATTACTCAACATGGACGAGCCCCGCTCAACTATTATTCACTTCGACGGGCTCGTCCCATCACCAGCATGGACGAGCCTCACTTTATCAGCAGACCCGACGAGCTCTTCCCATCACTCAGCATGGACGAGCTCTACTTTACAATTCGCCCTGACGAGCTCTCCCCATCACTCAGCAGGGACGGGCTCCACCTTACAACTCACTCGGACGAAGCTCTTCCCATCACTCAACATGGACGAGCTCCTACTCAACTATTCCTCCTGACGAGCTCGTCCCATCACTCAGCATGGACGAGCTCAACTTTACTGTTCAACCTGACGAGCTCTTCCCATTACTCAGCATGGACGAGCTCTACTTTTTACACTCGGGCCTCGACGAGCTCTTCCCACCTCACAGGACGAGCTCCACCTTTACAACTCTACACTTCTGACGAAGCTCTTCCATCACCTCAACATGGACGAGCTCCCACCAACTATTCTCCCGACGCAGCTCTTCCCATTACTCAATACGACGAAATTCCCTCGCTCAACGATTCACCCTAACGGACTCGTCCCATCACTCAACATAGACGAGATCCTACTCAACATTTCCTCCTGACGAGCTCTTCCCATTACTCAACATGGACGAGCTCCTGCTCAACTATTCACCTTGACGGGCTCGTCCCATCACTCAGCATGGACGAGCTCTACTTTATAATTCGCCCTGACGAGCTCTTCCCATAACTCAGCAGGAACGAGCTTCACCTTACAACTCACTCGGACGAAGCTCTTCCCATCACTCAACATGGACGAGCTCCTACTCAACTATTCCTCCTGACGAGCTCTTCCCATTACTCAACATGGACGAGCTCCTGCTCAACGATTCACCCTGACGGGCTCGTCCCATCACTCAACATGGACGAGCTCCTACTCAACAATTCCTCCTGACGAGCTCTTCCCATTACTCAACATGAATGAGCTCCTGCTCAACTATTCACCCCACCCGGGCTTGTCCCATCACCTCAAAGATGGATCAGCTCTACTTTTACTAATTAGCTCGACGAAAGCCTCTTCCCATCACCTCGCCAGGGACAGCTCCACCTACAATCCCTGACGGCCTTCCATTACTCAACATGGACGAGCTCCTACTCAACTCCTCCCACCCAGCTCTTCCCATTAATTAACATATCGGTGCCCCCGCCAACGCATTCACCTCACTCCGCCCGCCCCATCACTCAACATGGACGAGCTCTGCTTCAACGATTCACTCTGACGCTCGTCTCCATCACTCACATGGACGAAATTCTACTTTACCGTCTTCAATCGACGAGCTATTCCCATCACTCAGCATGGACGAGCTCCACTTTACAATTCGTTCTGACGAGTTCTTCCCATCACTCAGCGAGGAAGAGCTCCACCTTACAACTCATTCGGACGAGCTCATCCCATCACTCAGCATGGACGAGCCCCACTCCATTATTCGTTCGGACGAGCTCTTCCCATCACTCAACATGGACGAGCTCTTATTCGCATGGACGACCTCTTATTCAACAGTCGACATTGACGAATCCCTTCCAACAGATTAACTAAATCAAGTCAGGCCAGCTCTTACGAGGCCATTGCAATTGAATCTAACGAGCCTATTCATCTCACTCTGATCCTCAATCCGGGCCATACAAATCATGGAGAAGTTTAATGACGCTACAATGAAAACGCTGATGATATATATATATATATATATATATATATATATATATATATATATATATATATATATATATATATATATATATATATATATATATATATATAAAGAGTATATTTATATGTAAATATGTTTCGAAGGCTACATGTCTCTGGCCCCGGTCCCGACTCAAAAGAAAACGATATATAGACAAACTAATAAAGCCGTGTCGCAAATATAAGCATAGAAGGTCGGGACGCCGCTAGGAGGAACGAACGACGTACAGGAATCGCCACTACGGAGTACTGTGCCTTGAGAATAGTTCAGAAAAGATTCCTCTCGCCTCGTCTCACGGGGAGATCAAAATTAAAGTCCAGATCTGAGTATGCGTCGACAACTTTCCGTTGAAAGGCGAGCCACCTAGAAGCCCACTGAGCACCGGGCCCGGGTCCTCAAATTTAATAACCTCATCCTCCGGGCAACGCAAATCCACCTCGCCGATGAGAAAGATCCGCGCGCAACCGCGACATTCCCGGTTCAAATTTCTTCCGCCAAATTTATAGCTAAGATTCCCGATGAGCGCCTCTAGCAACGCCGCACTGAAGCTTCGCACTTAGCCGCTCTCGAGTTACGCTTGCTTATCATTCAGATCACCGTTAACTGCACGTAATTCCGCTTGAAGATCCCGCAGCTCGCCCCGGGAGGTAATGAGCTCCTCCCTAACCACCAGAAGCTCACTCTCGGCAGACTTCAGCCCCTCCCGGGCCTCACTCAAATCACTTTGTGAAGCCTGGACCACTTCTCGAACCTCCGGGCACGCCGGCCGGGCCACGCTACTTCGACCTGCCTTCCTACTCTCTCCGCCCGAGCACGAGCCGATGAAGTATGTTTTAAATCGGACTTAAGTCGCTCCACTTCTTCAATCATATGCCGCGCCGCTCCCGCAGCCCGCCTAGTTCTGGCGAGAGAGGCCACCTTCATGAGTAACGGGGCAATTTCACAAGGCTTCCGCTTAGCTCGCCTTCTCGGCCGCCTTCGGGATGAGTGGCTACCGTGATATCAAACATGAAGATAACGCTCAACACTGAGACAGCATGGAAGCAAGCACAATAATAGACTTACCGAGGCAACCCCCTGAAGGGATAAAGCCAAAGCCTCGTCAACAAGCATCGCCTTCGACCTCCCAAGGTCAGAGTCCTTGAGGATGGAGGAGACAGCACTTACCGCAAGTTCGGTGTTAGAAAGTAAAGAGTCCGGGTTTTCGTCTACTTTTGCTTTCGGTTTCTTTCTCTTCAGTTCTGTCGCCTTCCGAGGAGGCGATTTGACTTCTTCCAAAGGCGATCCAGACTCTGCTATAGGCATAACCACCAACGATTGTTCTACGTCGCATCTAAAAGGGTCTTTAGCCCTTCCATCGCTTAGGGGAAATCGGGGATTCCTAAAATCACGTGAGCCTCGCCTAAAGGAGACGACTCTTCCGCTCCGGCTCGAACAGCCGGAGGCGCTCCTGGCCGAACTTTGTCAAACCGGCCTCAACTGAGCTCGGCTTTTCCTTTCACACTCCGGGCTTCGAGACGCCCAAATGAGCCAAAATCTCTCCTCAGTAGAGCGCCAGCAAAGTAGCCCCACAGAGCAGGGACCCCAGTGGTAGCAAAGCAGGGTAAAGACCTCAAACGTATAACGTAGCACCCCGGGGATTGATGGACCAGTGAATGTCCGACTTTATCAATTTCCGCTGTAAGGACGGAAGCAAGATATCCCGCCAACGCTTAGGGCTAAGACATTATCTTCAACGCTAAGTTCAAGACGAGCCTGGGAAATGTAATGATAGTACAAAATCGAAAACATCCGACCACCTTCGATAAGTCATACCAAAAATGGGGTGACAAATACTCACGAATGTTATCGTGAACGCCCAGCCGTGGGAACACCTGGGTGGTGTCATCCTTGTCGGTTGATCAGATTCCAATTGAAACCATGAATTTAAGAAATAGCCCCTTCCATGACCTATGCGAAGATGCAGTGATCGATCACTCGCAGAGCCCCTAACGCCTGAAAAATAAAGAAAGCCCCCGGGTGGTCTCATTCGGGGCGAAAAAGATGGAGAAACAAGGCCAAGCTAGGGATGCCGAGCCCTTTATCCCTAAAGGAAGCCGCACCCCACCAAAATACCCCAACTGGCTGGGAGCGAGTCGAGGGCAAATGTTGAAACAAGTTGCAAGACCTTTCATGAAAGGGTGCAGGGAAAGCTAAGGCCAATGCCAAAGGCGACCCCAAAAAACAAAACCATCCTGCACGGCTATCGCAAAGGTTAAGACATCGACCCATACTCTGGATACATGGGAGGTCGATAACGATCAGCAAAGGTACCCATCGAAGGATCGAATTTACTAGGGTCCCACATTCACAAAGAGATTTAACTACATGTAAGATACCCGACCCCCCAGATAAGGTTTAAAAATAGGCTCAGCCCACCGACCAAGCCTCCTAAAGAAGCTGCGCAACCGGCGCCCATGGCCAGCCCAAAGGATAAGCTCCTGATGGTATTGAAGCCCCATATCCCGCGAAATCGATTGTGTATCGTCTATACGTAAAATAGAATTACCCCTAGCAATATATTATCTCGCCTCATCCGCCAAACCTTACTTCGGCCATAGCGGGAAAATAATAACATATCATCTGCACTGGATCTCCCCAATAAAGAAAGAGGATTATCTCAAACAAACAACCTTCTATATCCCGTACCAAATCCGATATACTAAAATAAGAAATACCCTATCCAATGGGGAACAAATCCCCAATCACCATCCAACTGGCTGAACATCTACTATAAATACAGCAATATCCCACCATGAAAGGTACGCACTCTTAGTAAGCACAAACCCATGCAACCCATTCGCTCTTCAGGCAGCTCATCTTTTCTCCCAGAAAGAACCCGACTTAGGCATCGGAGTGGCCACACGGCGCACTCTGGGGCCGACCCCTTCCTTTGTTTTGCAGGAGTGCTACACCAGGCCCTCGCATCAACAACCCACAATCCTCGTCTCAATCCAAACGATCCAGACGCCAGATCCCAGCCGCATCAATCCGGGTCCACTCTGGGCCGACCCCCATACGCTCCAGCCGCCTCCCGCCCTATTGAAAAAGCATCATCAATAACAAAGGCTGAAATTAAAGAGACAAGCAAAGATTTAGTCAAGAAGGAGAGGAGGAATATGGCTAATTAAAAAAATGGATTTAATGACAGTTTGAATTAGGTGTCATTCAATAAAGAAACATATGTAATGACAACATAATATGAAAACTAAAATATTCACTAATTAAAAAAATAGATATAATGAAAATATAATATGGAAACTAAAATATTCAATAATTAAAAAAGAAATAGATTTAATAAAAATAATAATATGGGGAGCTAAATTCATTTTAATAGTGTAAAATGGATTTATGAAAATATTTTCCATGCTTCTTTTCAACCGGACTAGGCCGGAGCGTATCGGTCGTCACGTGATCCGACTCGCCGGCAGCCGGTCTCGGTGCCCCGGGATCACCTGGGTCAAGTCGGGATTGTCAGTAGCGGTCAGGTCCGTTGTGCCTCGCGCACCCTCCGCAAAACAAAGAAAGAAGGGGTCGGCGAGGGCTTCGCCTCGTACCGCTCCGATGCTCGCTCGCTCGAGAAAAGAGAAACCGCTTAGAGGGCGAACGTGCTCGCTGGTATGTTTGCACCTTTCACTCGTAGTGGGGTGGTCAGTATTTATAGTATTCGTTTTCCCATTAGACGGGTGATTAGGATTCTTTCCCATTGATGGGATATTTCTTGCTATTATTGGTATTCTGATCCGATATTAAGAGCAAATTTTATTTAGAATTATCCTCTTTTCTCGCTGATGATCCCCAGCTTGATCCGCGCAGGATGAAATAAGTATCGTGAATTATCTTATTTCGCACGGTGAGATTTAGTCAGATTTGCAGGATAATATATTATTATGGATTATTCTATTTCCCTTATCTATGGATTTGGCTTGATCTCAGAGAAACATGGGCTTTCGACTACCCATAATCGACTCTCGCCGAGCGGATTGGGCCTTCGCCTCGCCTCTCCTCTACACCAAAAGGTCGAATTCTTCACCTAGCATGCCTAGCATCGGGCCTTCATCCCGGGTCGCTTTTAAAAGGCCTGAATGCTCTAACAATGGCATGCCTTCTCCTTATGGTTTAGCGAGTGGGCCCAGCCCATTTTCAAACCCTATCGCTGCCCCCTGTACCCTCGCGGTACTTAATGCGGTGTGGGCAACAATGAATGCTTCAGATTCGATGTAATTTCCACGTGTCCTGCCTGGTCAAGCTACATGGGCTTCTTCTGATCGCCGTCATACGCTCATGATAATGATGACTCTTTGGTTTTAGCGCTCATCTTTCCTACTCTTCAGCGCTTCTTTCTGCTTTCAGACCTCCTCCTGGCCTTGTGTGCCCTCGACATTGAAACTCCTTCTTTCTTTAACTTTCTCGCGCCTTCCCGAGATAGCTTTTTCGCTTTATCTCCCGGGATCGCCGTGTCCCATCCCTTTTGGTCTTTTTCGACCGACATACGACGAGGCTCTGTGGATCAGTTGGCCAAGTTTTGTTTTCGCGACTGGGCTTTCATCACGGTTCTGGCCTCGCCTTCTTCCTCGCATATCGAGGTGACTCTTCGATCAAGGTCTGCCTGGCTGATCACGAGCCCCACTGCTCTGGCTGGGTTGAACTCGAGATGCCCTAGTGGGCGCCTCGCCTTCCCTGATGCGCAGGGAAAGTAGACCCGATTAAATATCCCGGGAGGGTCTAATAATCGAAATTCGCCGCTCAAAGATGCCTTTAACCGAATGCCTAGCAAGGTCACCCCTCATATGGGGCCACCTTTGCTAGACGTTATCGACCTCCTTTGGCGTTCGAAAGTGTGGTCCCTCGATCAGCTTTGACCTCCAGTAAAATTTTCGTGCCTAAGATGGTGCTTCTTCAAGTGGCCTTTGATAATGGTCTCGCTTCTCCGCATCCTTCAAGGAAAGGTGGGTTTCTATAAAGATTTCAATGTCCTGTACATTCTCGCCTCGCCCAATGGTCGGGTATTTCGTCAGCCTATTGGTTTTCTCAGAAATGTGGGACTTGTGTTCCCAGTGATAGCTTTGTTCCCTTTATCTTTAGCGCTGGAAGGAAACCTCGAGGGCTTCCTCTATTTTTCTCGACGCCCCGGCGCCTCGTGATTCCGACCTCCCTCTTCCCATAGGCTTTGGAAGGGACGCTATTTCTTTGTCAGCGGTCGCAATTAGGAATATGACCCTCTTGACAAGGACGACAACTTGGGCTTTCCGGTTGCATGGACCACCCCCGAGAATCTTCGTAAGCGTTCGCTTGTTTTTGGTATAACCTTTATAGGGTTATTTGGTATTTCACCCGCATTGTTTATTACTCAAGCGTCGAATCGACCCTTAGCGCTCGAAGATAACGCGCTCATAGCGCCGGGCGCTGGTCGAGTGTCCCTCTCGCCCCCATGCGTAGCCGATCAAGTCGACATTCCCGCCTTCGCCGAGGTCAGCCCGTCACGCTTTGAGGCTCGCCCCTTCCACCATGAAAGCCTTCCGCTCGGGCCCTTCGCCGCTAAAACCCACTAAGGAGAATCCATCGGCTCGCTGAGACGCCGTCCCGGCTTCCTGAGCATGAAACGAAAAACCCTAGACTCCGTTGAAAAAGATTGGTCGGCTTTGGTCAAAGTTCAGAAATTGGGGGCGTCTTCATCTTCTCCGTCTACTCATGTCCAAAAGCCTAGCGGCAATCGTCGCCTCCCTACCGAGGCCCTGGCCAGTTTTGAGTTCGCATCCCCTGCTTGGGTCCGTCGCGAAGGCAAAAGGTCCTCGCGGGAGCCGTTGAGCAACCGTTGGCGGTCATGCCCATTACTGTCTGGAATCCGCCAACGAAGAGTGTTAGGTCACCTTCTCCAAGGGAGGAAGAATTGAGGAGGAAAGATCCGGAATCCGAAATTGGCGGAGATGGGGACTCTTTGCTTCTCAATGCCGGACCAAGGCAAAGCATGGTCTCGCTCCATTCTTAAGGATTCCGATCCTCAAGAGGTCGAAAGGCCACGCCTGATGAGGCTTTGGCTCTATCCCTCCAGGGGGCCGCCTCCGTAAGCTCCCATATCTTGTCATGTATGATCCCATTTTGAGTTGAGTGTTGATCTTTCGTTGGATGTTAATTCTATGTTGGGTGTGCAGGTGGCTACTCATTTGAAGGGTTTGGCCAAAAAGGCCAAACTAAACGAAAGTCATATCAAAGCGGCCCGAGCTTACAAGGCGAGGGTGGCTTCCCTCACATCTGAGCGGGCCGAGCCAAGGGTCGTGTGCGCCGCATGACCAAGGAAGGCTTAGAAGCTCAAATCTGATCTAAAGCACACCACATAGGCAGTGCCTGCCGAGGATAGGTAGGAAAGATGAGGTCCAAACAATTGAGCAACCGGCGAGCTTCGGGATGAGCTATGGGCCGTACAAAATGATCTGCTGGGAGGCTAGTAATTCGGGCCGCACGCTTCCAATATGAACTTCAGTGGTTGGGACGAGCCCTCACATCCCAAGGCGTCGCGAGAGTCTAAGGAAGAATTATGTGATCAAAGACGACCTCGCTGTGCGGATAAGACGACACTATCGGATTCGGCTCGTCAGCGAGGCCTCCGAGGTCGCAAGCCCTGGCGTGGAACGCCCGATCGAGGAGGCCGCTGGCTGCGTGGGGACCTCCATCAAGTAACTCTAATCGTCACTGATGAAGTTATGTGGAAGATTGAGGGTCGAGGCTTGTACTCAATGGGTTTCTGGGTGGCTTGCCTTTCAGAAGAAGGCTATTAGTGCCTATTCCGGACTGGATTTCAACTTTGACCTTCTCAACGACGGCGGGTGATGAGGGATCCCTCTCTCGCCGACATTCAAGAACCGCACCCCACCGAGGTCCACTCTCCTTCACCCTCCGCTCCTCCTTCCGACGTTTGATCGCCGGCGTGTGCTGGACGCCCGATTTTTGTTTTGCTTATTTTGGTCGGGCCCGACCCCGGGACATATGTAGTCTTTTCCTTAATAATCGATCTTTTTACTACTTTTGTCTTTACTTTTGCCATTCACACTGCTCTACATGAATTGTTTTGATTTCTTGGCTACATCGTCTCGGTCGAAGTGTACTTGATGTTGAGTCGGGAGCTGAGCTCTTTCAACTGGGCTCGCCGAGGCTTCATGGGCCGCTTCCGCTGGTCACCGTACTTTTTAGCCGCATGCCCGAAAGTAAAGGTGGGTCGAGGTCGCCAAACCTGCCGGGGCTCTGCGCCGAGGCCTTGCTGCTAAATAACCCGAGCTGATCCGACTCTTAGGTCGCACCGCCACGCAGCAGTCGAGCCCCACAAAGTGAGCCATCACCCGGCGCCTAAGGCTCCTTGTCGGGGCGATATACCGAGCCGATCCGATTCCTAGGTCGCGGCCCGTGCAGGAAGCCGAGCCTGGGCCAAAGTGAGCCACCGGGCCCGAGCCGAGGCCTCATGGCGATCCACCGAGTCGATCTCGACTCTAGGTCAAGGTGGCCTCGTGCAGAGTAGTCGAGCCTGTCAAAGTGAGCTATCAATTCCGGCACCAGGCCTCACTGGGCGATCCAACCTGAAATGATCCGACCCTAGGCCGGGTCTGTGCAGCAGCTCGAGCCTCACAAAAGTGAGCTACTAGCCCAACGAGGGTCTTGTCTGGGCGATCCAAACTCGAGCCGATCCGATTCTAGGTCGCTGGCCCGCGCAGAGTAGTCGAGCCTCACAAAGCCGGCTTACCTGGCCCGGCGCCGAGGGGTCTTGCTTGGCGATCCACCTCGAGCCGACCGGGAACCCTAGGTCGTGGGCCCGTGCAAGAGTAGCGTCGAGCCTGGTCAAAGTGAGCCACTAGGGCCCGGCGCCGAGGCCCTTTCGCGATCCACTCCCCGAGCTAATCTAACTCCTAGGGTCGTGGCCCGTGCGCAGTATTCGAAAGGCTCGCCAAAGTGAGCTACTAGGCTCCGGCGCCGAGGTCTTGCTTGGCGATCTAGCCCGAGATGATCCGACCTAGGTCACAGTGGATCTGCAAGTAAAGTAGTCTAGCCTGTCAAAGTGAAAGCCATACTGGCCCCAAGGCCGGTGTCTTGTTAGCGATCCAAACTCGAAATGATCCAGTCCCAGGTCACGTGGCCTCGTGTGAGTAGTCGAGCTCACTAAAGTGAGCCATTAGGGCTCCGGCGCCGAGGCCTTGTTACGATCCAGCTGCAGTCGAGCTCGGCCAAAGTGGAGCACGGCCCGAGCGCCGAGGTCTGGCTTCAAGGACCCAGCTCGAAATGATCCGACCCCACGCGCGGTCCGTGTAGAGTAGTCGAGCTCACGGGGTGAGGCGATCCGCACTGAAATGATCCGATCCTGTCGCGTGGGTCTGTGTAGAGTAGTCGAGCTCACAAAGTGAGCGCTACTAGGTCTGCCATTGAGGCTTTATTGCGATCCAAATTCGAGTCGATTCCACCCAGTCGCGTACCGTGCAGAGTAGTCGAGCCTGGCCAAAGTGAGCCACTCGGGCCCTCGGCGCCGCAGGCCTGTTGGCGATCCAGCCCGAAATGATCCGACTCTTAGGCCGCTGCGGCCCGCAAGTGTAGTAGTCGAAGCCTTCGTCAAAGTGAGTCGTCATAAGTGCATCCATTCGACCCGATTTTCTTGAAAGCAAAAGTAGCCTTAATGCTGATTTATGGAGAATTTGTAACGTTTTTGAGAGTTTCTGAGTGCTTTGGCCTTCTTATAAATGGCGGTTTCATTGCTATGGAGTTTATACTTTGGATATTCTCGCTTTCCTCTTCCGTGCGTGACTAGATCTGGCCAGATGAGGTATGCCATTGATCGTTCGCCGGATCCACCAAGATTCTCCGGGTTCAGTTTTGTTAGACTTCTACTTGTGGGAGTTGTGTTTTTCCCTAGTCTCTCGTTAATGGGAGTCATGTTATTCCCTAGCTTCGTGCTAGGGAATGTGTTCGAAGAGGGCGGTACATTTCTTATGCCGGTTTCTCCATTTTCTATTCTTCTTTCTCTTCCTCTCCATTCTTCTCTTTCTCCTTCTCCTTCATTCTCTCTTCCTTCCTTTCTTCCTTTTTCTTCTTTCCTTTCGCACAAACTCTTCCCATCACTTTTTCTCTTCTCCTCTTTCCACTTATTTCCATCTCCATTTTCCTTTTCCCTTTTTTCCTTCTCAAGTTTTCTCTTTTTTTTTTTTTTTTGAGGGAACTCCGCTTGTACTATGTATCTCCAAGATGGGCAAGGGATGACACTTCCGATTGTAATTGAATGTAATCGATTGGAATAAAGAGAGACTTTTTCTTTTATGACTATGAACTTTCTCATTCTGTTACATGTAATTTTTCTTAGCATTATATGCCTGAGCTGTTTGAGACGTCTAACAAAATAACCAGTAAACACTCAAATAGTCATCTGAAAATTGATAAAGCTTCATTTAAGATTACAAACCGAGGTTTATTGATAAAAACGTTTAAGGTGTTCCGCATTCCAAGCATGATGTAGAATTTTTCCCTCTCCTCCGGTTTAGAGTCAGAATCGCCTCTAGCCTCGATCACGCGGGATATGATGTAGGGGCCCCCTTGCTAGCCTAGTTTTCCATGTGCGCCGGATTCTTCCCTTGCCGGGCAGGAGCTTCTTCAAGACTAGGGTCACCCCGGCCTCGTAGCCCTAGGGTTTGACCTGGGCTGTGGCCACCTCGCCGTCTTTCCTAGAATCCTCCGCGGGCGCCTTTAGAACCTGCTCACGTTTCTCATCTAAGAGGTCCAAATTTAGACGGAGAGCCTCGTCATTGTGTTCCACTATCGCTAACTCGATCCATGGGGACTTTAATCCGATCCGACTCGATTGGGCTATCGTCGCTGCCAAAGGCTGTGCGAACGGGGTTTATCTGTTGTCGATCGCAAATTCGTAGGCCCATAGCACATCGGGAGGAATTCTACCCATTTGCCTTTTAAGATCTTCCACTGGGTCTTAATGCGCCTTAAAGGTTCCTGATGGTGACTTCGGCCTGACCATTAGACTGTGGATGTGCTGGAGACGAGTGATAATTCTTATTCCGAGCCTTCCGACACAAAAATCCTTGAACCGCGTTTGTCAAATTGTTTCCTGCTTGTCTATCACTCGTGGCTCTGGGATACTCAAACTCCGGCATTATATGATGGCTCACCACACAAAATTACGTAGACATCTTCTGCTTCAGATCAGGCCAAAGGTTCAAATTTCACTTCCACTTGGTGAAGTAATCTACCGCGACGATGATGAATTTACATCGCCCTTCCTAAGGGCAAAGGTCCCGCATGTCCAAACCCCAATGTTGAGAGGCCAGGGCTTGTAACCGATGTCATAAGGGCCTCGATGGGGTACTTTGATCTCGCGTGCTCCCGTGGCGTTATCTGCATTTCCCCGACTGAGGGTCCGCGCTGGCCTCTAAGTATTGTCGGGCGCAGCATCCCCCGCCTCAAGACCTTCCTCGCACGCCTGAGCGCCCACATGATTTCCACATATACCTTAGTGTACTTCCCTTTAGCACGATCGTGATCTTTTCCGCGATGCACTTAAGGATGGGTGTGAAGAAACCTCGCCAGACAAGCTTCCCTTATGATTGTAATGAACCCGGGTCGACCTCGCCCTTATTTTACCGCTCTTTCGTCGTCTGGGTAGACGTCCGTCTATTATGTAATCCCAAATGGGTCCATCCAACTCGGCTCGGATCCGATTTTGGCAACTTCCACGTCACGCGTAGATCTAGAAGGCTCCTCGTAGCTGTATTCAACAGTGTGGCTCACCTCACGAGGTCTTCCAAGAGGTTGTCGCTTAGTTTCGCTAAGGCATCACCCTGAGTTCTCGCTCCGGGGATATAGTTCGACCCGGACCGTACCGAACTTTTTCAATAAATCTTGTACCTTTTGAGGTATAGGATCATTCTTCCGCGCCCTCGTGAGGTATCTTCTATTTGTCTTACTACCAAATGAGAGTCGCCGCGGTGCACTTCTGCCGGGTCAATTTCTAATGAACGGGCGAGGCCAGGCCCGCTATGACGCGCCTCATTCGGCCTCCTTGGCTGAGGCTTGAACCAACCCGAGCGTATACTCGTGTCTATTCCTCCGGGAGGTCGGATTAACCGCCCGCCTCCTCAGGCGCTCAGGGTCCCGTCTACGTAAAGTTTCTGCATGGGTAGGTCACGGCGTCTGGGGTGTTCTTGGTAGGCTCACGAGGTAAATTCCATGACAAAATCGCTAAGACTCCGCCTTTATCATAGCTTTGGTTTATATCTGATGTCGAACTCGCTCAACTCTATAGCCCACTTCATCAGCCTTCCTGAGGTCTCTGGTTTGTGTAACACTTGCTTCATCGGATATTCTATCGGAACTTCTATGGTATGAGCCTGGAAGTAAGGGCGGAGCTTCCGAGCTGCGGTCACTAGTGCCAAGATTAATTTCTCCATCCTGTACTCCTTTTCGCTCCTCGGGCACGACTGCAATAGTAAACCTGGTGTTGCACTCGGTCTTTGTCTCTGACGAGGACAGCGCTGGTCGAGAAGTCTGATACCGCTAAGTATAGAGTGAGGAGCTCCCCCTCGATGGGACTCACCAGAATTGGGGGGGGGGAACTCAAGTATGCTTTCAATGTTGAGAATGCTTCTTCGCACTTCGTATCCCATTGAAAGGCCTTCTTCGTAATCCTGGAAGAAAGGTCAATAGCTCCGACACGACCTTAAAGCAAAAGAATCCTTCCTTATCGACGTCTGACCTCTTATACTGAGGTGAAAGAGATGTCGAAAGCACTCGCTTCTTTATTTTGTCCGGATTTGCCTCAATTCCTGGTTGACTATGAAACCTAGGAATTCCAAATGACACCAAGGCACACTCGACCGGATTTAGTTTCTTATGTCAGATTCCTCGGATCTCGAAACGCCGGATAGATGAGCCACGGTAGCTCCTGCAGTGGTGGATTTTACTAGCATGTCATCTATGTACACCTCCATGGTCAGTTCTATCTCGTCTGAACATCCCTCATTGACTCACTCCGTAGGTAGCCCCGTTCTTGAGTCCAAAAGGCATCACACGATAACAGTAGGTTCCCTGCCCCGTGACGAACGAGAGAGGTCTTTTCGGGTCATCCTGGGTCCATGCTTGATCCGACAGAATGCAGAAGGTGTCCATAAACTCCAGGAGTTCATGGCCGCAGCGGGCATCTATGATGGAGGTCACCCGCGCATATGGAAACCGCCCTTGGGCACGCCTTCCGCTGATGTCGTTGAAGTCGATGCGCAGTCCGCCACCACGCTTGCTTTTCGACGAAAGTACGACGTCACAACTATCCAGATATTCTACCTCCTCCTCGATCGCTCTCTACTGGAGGAGTTTGCCGACCTCCTCATTGATCGCTTTTTTCCTGTCAAGCGCGAAGCTCCTCCTCTTTTGTTTTACTGGTTTGAAAGATGGACTGACGTTCAGCCTATGGGTAATTACCGTAGGGTCAATTCCTCCCATGTCTGCCTGTTTCCACGCGAAGACGTCTTTGTTCTATCTCAAAAATTGGGTGAGAGGGTCTTTGAGATCTTCCGCTAGCTGGGAGCCGATGTAGGCGAGGTGTTCAGGGTCGTCATCCAACTATACAGTCTGTACTCTCTTCCGAGGGCCTGCGTCGGTGGATATTTTCACCAAGCAGATTTCGAGCTCATCCAAAGGGAAATGTTATTGATCGTTTTTTGCTTCATGGATGCTTGTAGTACCCCCGCCACTGTCAGGTCCTCGAACCATTCCTATTCCGCTTACGGTAGGAAACTTGATCATCATGTGGTAAGCAGAGGGAATGGCTTTTATTGCATTAAGAGAGGGTCTGCCTAACAACATATTATAAGTAGATGGGGCGTCTACAACGAGGGAATCCTTGGCCGCCGTCGTCGCCCGCAGCGGGGGATCTCCCGCATGTGAGTACTCACCGTATCAGCCCAAGGGTAATACCTTTCTCTGAGAGAACTCGCGAGATGGTGCTAACGGGTTCCATTCTCTCCTTCCAATGCCCATCTTATCGGGCGCCGGGCGCGGATGATGTTAGCCGAACTTCCGCTGTCAACTAGGACCGATGGATCGCTTGTCACAACCGCCGACTACCAAGGGGTCACTAGCGGCGCCGGCATCCTTCCGTGCTCCAAGCCGAGAAAGTTATGGGCGGTCGAGTCAGAGTAGCTCTGACACCGCTTGTACTTCTATCTCGCCGACCGATGTCAGGCACGGGCCTTCCCGGTCGAGCCGATTCCCCCGCAAATCCTCCCGATATCACGTGGGATTTCTCTCTTAAAGGTCAGCTGTGTCAGTTGTTGTCCTACGAGGTGTGTGTGGTCACTGAAATGGAGCTCGGGTTCCTGAGCTTGACTCGAGGTCGATTTTCAAAGGCTATGAATCGTCTAGATACCCGCGCCGTATTAAATACTCTATTTCCTTCTTAAGTCAGACATCATCCGCGCTGGCAAGGCCTATATCCTCGTGGAACTCGCAATATCCGGTGTTGTCTCTGTGGCGGGTCTCAGCCATTTGAGTTGGCCACCTCGTAGGAACTGCCGCTTGTACTACAGACCTCGCAATACCGAGGCCGCATGGGGTGAACTACCGAGGCGAATAACGCCGCTGCCTTCGAGCCGCGATGGGCCCAGCTTTATCTCTCGAGGTTCCCACGCCCCTCGGGACCGCTCTCCATCTTTGGAGACCTTTCCCCGTCGCTTTGTCTTTTCGGGGCTCGTCCTCGCTGCCTGCCTCGCTTTTTCTTTATGGGGTGGAGGAGTCTTTCTTGATATGAGGGCTTCTTCACCGTTAATGTGTACTTTTCACTTTATAGCACCTCAGCCATGCTTGCTTGGGGATTTTTGGAGATGGAAAACATCAGTCTTCTGACTCGAATCCCTAAATTCAAAGAATGAATGCGCGGATCGCGAACTTCGCCGGGTATATCTGTACCTTCGTAGACCTCGCATTGAATCTCCGGGACATAAGACCTCGTGCTCTCATGAACTCGCTTTGATGGTCGCAGATGATAATCTCTACTTTCTAAGGTCCCGGCCCTAATGAAGTGAGAGATCGAACGCAGAATGGATAACTCTTCCGAATGAGGAGATTGATGACAAAGCCGAAGCCTATTAAAACCAGCCAAGGTCACCTTTAACGTGATAGTGAAAGCTCAGACGACTGGATCTTGATACCCAAGTAGCTCTATTTGATTCTTGTAAGTGTTGAGATGATCGACGGGATCTTTGGCACCATCGAACGCTTCCACCTGTGGCATTCTGAACTTGGTTGGAAGGGGCTGTATAACTTCTACTGAAGGTGACTCACTTTGTTTGCACTAAGGTGTCCATAGTTGTCAAGAGCGCCCTCTCACCACTTCCTTCACACTACCGAGCTCTTGGCTGCCTCAACCTTTGCTCCTGGGCTGATTGTTCTCCCGCTCCTTGGCCGAGGGTGGCGTAGTTCTTCTGCTCCGACATGCCCTCTCGGGGTGTTGCTTCTCTGTCCCTCCCTCTCCGTGTGGGCCACCGCAAACCGCGCCCCTGCCTGGCTTAGACTCCGCTTCTGTTTCAGCACCTCGAGGAATGTCGAGATTGTGTTGCCCTTCATGAGGAGGAAAGTTATAACCTTCCTGTGTTTGTCGTGTCTCCCGTAGGCGTTGTATCTGCCTAGTGAGTTGCTCTAACTCTCCTATCAGGCGTTGGTTAGTGAGGCGGAGTGCCTCCACCCCGATTGTGTTGGCTTGCGTCGCTTCTAACGTGCCTGAGGCCTGGCCGTCTTGTTGCCCGGTTGGTCCCGCATCCTTGAGGATTGGCGTTGCTCCCACTTGTGACCCGAAAGATACCATCAGACCGAGAAATCGCCTCTATTTATCAAGGAACCTGCTGCTCTACGCACGTGTGCCAACCGATGATGCTTTTTTTTTTTTCAACCTGACCGGGCCGGGAGGTATCGGGGTCGCTTGGCCGGATTCGATCGGCGAATGGCCGGATCTCGGACTCCAGCGGCTACGCCAGGCTCCTGAATCGCCTGGCCGGTTGGATTGTCGCGTAAAGGTCGGGTCCGTTGTGCTCTAGGCGTGGCAATTCCTCCCCGCAAAAACAAGAAGCGGGTCGCCGAGGGCTTCGCCTCGGCCGCTCCGATGCCTAAGCCGGGCTTTTATGAGAGAAAAGAGAAACTGTTTAGAGGGCGAATGTGTTGCGTACCTTTCACTGATAGGGTGGCTTGGTATTTATAGTATTCGTTTTCCCAGTTAGATGGTGATTAGGATTCTTTCACTGACTCATATTTTGCATTATCTAGATTCGGATCCGATATTGAAAGAGTGCGCTTATTTGTAAATTATCCTTCTCTTTTTCTCTGATGGATCCGACTTGACCAAGCAGGATGAGCTGTTATATCGTGAATTATCTTATTTCCTTATTGGTGAGATTTAGTTGGATTCCCAGGATAATATATTATTGGGGATTATTCTATTTCCCTTTATTTACGGGATTTTGCTTGACGGTGTAACACGGGCTTTCTTACTACCCATAATCGACCTTTGGGCCGAGCGGATTGGGCCTTCATTCTGGGCTGGCGTTCAAAAGGCCTGAGTGTTTCAATGGGCATACGAAGCGGGCCTTCTTCATCCCGGGCCGGGCGTGAAAAGGTCTGGACGTTTTAAATTGGCACTGCTTCCTTGTGGTTTAGCGAGCTGGCCTCGCGAGCCCATTTTTCAAACCCTATCGAAAATATATAATATAAAAAGTAAATATTCAATAGTTACAAAAGTAGATTTGTCACACCCCCGATTCCCTATCCGAAATTGACATGATCCGAACCGAAGTTCGAAGCGCGAGACCATATATTGGGACTCTTTACTTGATTTTTTTTTTTAAACCAAACTGGTACCTGTGGGTATGGCCCACATCTTATAACATAATCAAAATATCATATACATATCAAAAGAACTACCATAGAAGTGGTGTCCATCAAAATCTATACACATTTACCGAGTCCCATTTACAAAACACAACATCAGACTTTTTACATTTACAAATCGTGAGACGAACTCCATATGTAAGTGAACCCCCACGTGCTGTTGGCCCAAATCTGCATGCGGATGCTTTATTGTCTTCTCCTGTACTCATTCGATTAAAACCCATGTTTTACGTTTAGTGGGAAACATATCTTATACGTAAAACACAAATAATGATAATAAAGAATGTATATCGAATCTTCAGGAATTCATATCACATATTTACATACATAATTGTTCTTGTAACAAACTTAAGCTTGTTCAGATCTCTCATCTACGGTACTGAACTTATACTTATAACAATCTTATACTTACTCGTGGAATTGGCTAATTTATGGCGATTTATCCTTATTTCTGATCTTATACTCATAGTAAACTTATTCTTATCCCAGGTCTTATACTTATAGCAATGATCTTATACTTATAGCGTAATTTATTCTTATTCGGGATCTTATACTTATTCAGATTTCTCGTGATAGTCAGATCGAGTTTATACATGTACTTATACTTATCTCAAGTTATACTTCTTTCGATCTCCCGTAGGAGTTACAGAACTTATGCTTATACA
Organism: Tetrastigma voinierianum; assembly: GCA_016808115.1. Taxonomy (NCBI): domain Eukaryota; kingdom Viridiplantae; phylum Streptophyta; class Magnoliopsida; order Vitales; family Vitaceae; genus Tetrastigma; species Tetrastigma voinierianum. The sequence continues at coordinate 133,174 of JAEQBH010002993.1, read as the reverse complement.
GAGGTACTTAAACACGTATTGGTACTTATATCTATCTCAGATCTCCCATAGGAGTTTACAGAAATATTACGGAACGTATACTGGTATTACGGAAGTATTTGTAAGCACTATAAAACTTATACCGGTACTTCAGATTCTATACTTGTACTACTTTAAGTATATCCCGGTCTTACTAACTTATACTTATACTAATAAGTATATTCTGTCTTGTACGGAACTTATACTTGTATTAATGAACTTATTCGGATTCTCGGATCTTATACGTGTATTAATTAACTTATACATGTATTTGGGGATCTTATACATGTCTTACAGAGCATATACTTATCTTACGGATCTTATACCGGACATGTAACTTAGACATGTATTTTGTGATCTTATACATGTTCACAGAGCGCATACTTATCTTACGGATCTTATACGGTAAGGCCATTTAACTTAGACATGTATTTTAGATCTTATACAGTTCCTACGTAGCGATACTTATCTTAATGGATCTTATACTGGTATTACGTAACTTAGACATGTATTTTAGATCTTGATACATCTCATAGAGCGTATACTTATCTTACTTGATCTTATCGGTATTACTGGAAAACTCGACATGTATTTAGATCTTATACATGTCTTGCTGCAGCGTATACTTATCTTACGGATCTTATACTGGTATTACAGAACTTAGACATGTATTTCAGATCTTATACATGTCCTACAGAGCGTATACTTGTCCTACGGACCTTATACATGGGTTACAGAACTTATTATTGTCTTATGGATCTTATTCTTGTGCGAAGGTACCCGTAGGTACGATAAGTCTAAATAAATCGTAATCATATCATATGCGTCGAGCACTGCACTTATGCATACATTTCCTCGTATATGACATTAGTCCATAGCAGATACGGATCACAACAGATACATATACCGGATTCATACAGATTCAGAACATATCCGAAAACAAACAGATTATCGGGTTTAAATCATAACCATATCTCGAGTTACACTTGCTCTGAGGTACCCGTAGTACCACTCGGACTTATACTTATATTACGTAACTTAATTTACTTTATCGATAATGGAGTACCCGTGGGTACTAGAACTTATACTTATGTTATTGATACAAGAGTACCAATGGGTACTACAAAAACTTATAATTTATTTTACTATCACGAGAGTACCCGGTACTACAAAAACTTATCGACACAGGAGTACACCGTAGGTACCCACAGAACTTAATCATATATAGGAGTACCCGTGAGGTACCACGTAATCCTAATTAAATACGTAGATACATTCAAATCTTTACTTTATTCATTAGTCTAGTGTTTATCAGGTATGAACCGACTACCTAAACCAATTATAAAGAGGTAAATGAGTAGGACGTTAGCATAATAAGTACCCAAGGTAATGATACAAGATCGAGGTGTCGCAGCACCGTTACGTGTGACACGCCCGCCACGCAACAAAGCCGTAGTACCAGCATGAGTGCCAAAGCACCTATCAGGACGTGCCTGCCCACGCAACAGGAGTGTCGTAGCACCAGCAGGAGTGCCGGAGCACCGATCAGACGTAATCGCCACGCGCAGTCAGAGTGCCGTAGCACCCGTAGAGTGCCTGAGCACCAATCAAAATGTGGCTAACCACGTAGCCAGGAGGTTCAAAATCTTCATCAGAGTGCCAAGACCAACAGATGTATAATTCAACGTGTGGAGTTTATACTACCAGGAGTGCGTAAGCACCAATGTGGACGTCCACTCATTCATTCTTCAAATTTAGGTAGTCATATTGTCATATGTCTTTCAGAACTTATAACCTTTCTTAATCACATTCTCGTGATCATGACATTTTATCTTCATATTCTACAACCATGTTCATATTTCGGCCAAGCCATGTTCATATCAAATTACAGTTTCATGAACACATCTCTACATTTGCATTCTCATACTTCTTTGCTCTCATTTCTACATATGGCATTTCATATACTTATACTTATACAGGAATACTTACGTATTCACACATCATTCATGTATTCTTGTTCCTCTATGAATAAACTTTAATTAGAAATTGGAATCATTCAAATCGGATCATCCAAACTCGGGTTATGGCATTTCATGCCAACTAGCCTGGGTTTATCTGATTTAATTCGAGGAACAGTTTGAAATATTCATTTTCCAATGCCTTATTCCATACTTTCACATACATTGGTTCTTTGTACTCCTTTAAAGCTAAGGTGCTAAGGGTTCTCTCCAACTGGAATCACCTAAATGAGCAATCAAACTAAAAGTTACATTCCAAAACAACCCGAACTACTCTATGATCAAAACTGAAGCAGAATTTGGCTGGATTATAGCCCTACTTTGAGTGAATTTTTGGGCCACCTAAAATCGTAGAATCTGACTTACGCTCTATTTCTCGTATGTTTGGTTCTCCTTGAAGTTCATTTTAATTATCCACTTGAATCACTCAAATCGGATGCTAAAACGATGCTATGGCTAAATACGAAAACCGGTCGGAAATAGAGCGGTAAGGTACCTAAGATACGTCTAACATGTACCGTACATGTTCGTCGAGGGTGTACCGCACATGTTCAAGGTGTACCGGTACACGTCTAAAACGGCTCAGAACGCAGATTTTCTCCTTTTTCCAAGGCGTTGATACCCAAATCAACCCTATACTCCATATATACACCTTTCAAACCATTTCAAATTCATCTTATAATCTCTTTATACTCAAATCCTCTTCAATACTTATCTTTATTTCAAAATCCATCATAAATTGCTCTCAAACCCACTCTAACATGTGTGGAAGCTATGACCCATACACAACCCAATCATATAGGCCACCTAGGGTTCTGCCTTAAACCCTAACTCATTTACTTACACTAAACCCATGAACCATTCTCAAAGGAAGGATTCCTACTTTTCTCAGGCTACGAGAGTTTTACTAACCCTACTTAATATCTTTGGTTAGGATGAAATCCTAACAAACCCTAGGTTAGGTACAACTAATAAATCCATGCAATTGTATGGAAAATTCATACAGAATTCATACCCAAGGTTAGTTCCACCTTGCCTTGATCTCCTCCTCCTCTACTCTTCTTCTTCTTCTTCCTCTTCTCTTCTCTTCCCCTCTGCCGCTTGTTCTTTGCCCTTGGAGACCAAATTTTGGTCTTATCCCCTAGATTTGTTAAGGCCATGTTTGGCCTTTAAATAAAACCTATTTTTGGGTTCTTTCTTTATTTGTCTTTAAGTCCTTGGATTCTTCCCTTTTTGAAATTCAACTTATGTCATATTCTAATTTGACCCACAAATTTTTCTTCAATTTCCATAATTGCATACTAACTTTTGACTTATGCCTTTTATGTCCTCAAGTGGTAAATTACCACTTTACCCTTGTCTCTAATATTCATTTGCCCTTATTTTATTTCGAAAATTCCATTTAATATAATATACTCCTAAACAAGTCCAACCGCTAGGGTGTTTTTCGATGTTAAGGCGATTTAGTGTTAAACATACAATATTCACTAGTTAAAAATATATATTAAAACAAAATATAAACAAAATATTCATTAGTTAAAAATATAGATTAAAACAAAATATGAGAACTAAAATATTCACTAGTAAAAAAATAGATTTAATGAAAATATAATATAAAACTAAAATATTTAAATTTTAAATATATATATATATATATATATATATATATATATATATATATATTATATATATATATATATATATATATATATATATATATATATATATATATATATATAAAATGAAAAACAAAATATAGAAACTAGAATGTCTACTAATATGGAATAAGAGCATAATATGGAAGATAAAATTATAAGCTAATAGAAAAATTAAAGAAAAGTTAGATAACTAATTTTATGAAATTAAACTAAAATAAAATTAAACAAACCAATTTTACGAGAATTAAATTAATAAAAGTTGAAGCAACTAATTTACAAAAGTTAAACTAATAAAATAAAATTTGTACAAAAAACAAGAAGATCAAATAACTTACTCATATCACAGGATTACAACAAAGATTAAATCAATAAAAGTCAAACTAACTCATTTTACAAAAAATTAAACTAATAAAAGTTAAACTGATTCATTTTAATCATATGAGTGTAAAGATTAATAAGAATTTCAGTTTGTAAAAAAAAAAAACTAAAATCTGAAAAAGTAAACTATGAATATTTAAAGTCTGGAAAATCTAAGAATTGTGTGTACATAACAAAACAAATGAAAACCAGTAATTGAAAGATAAGAACCACTACACCAAAATTGAAACCGCCACAGTAAAAGGATGATCTAAAAAAATTTCCTATGAAATCTCTAAAATACAAATTCTATTAACCAAAAACAATTAATATAAAAAAAGAACAACTACCAATGGATTTATGTCACGAAATTAAGAAGAGATTCAATCTATCAAAACATATTATGTAACACCCTGAAAATACCCTAACAGTTTTATAACATGTTCAGGTGTAAAATATATTAAATTATATTTTTTCGGCATTTAAATGACTGAAAACGAAAAATGATATAAACCCGAAAATTTTACAAGAGCCAAAACAATTTCTGGGTAAAATAAGTCAAAATGAGGACCCAAGGGTCATAAAATAAGGAGTGTAAAATGAAAATGTAAAACCCGAGAGAAAATTCTAATTTTTTACGAAGGAGTAAAATGGTAATTCGGTCAAAATCAAAATTTTTCTAGATCTCGGATGGCCAGAAGCGGACCTCCTTGGGTTGGTATCATCTCGCGGGTAGCTACCATGTCAGATTTCGTCGGTCCAGGAACTTGATCCCGAGATTTCATGTTTTTCGAGCCTTAGGGAATTGTCGAGATGCGATGGCGACTTGTGAGAAGACATGTGGGTCATGACCAAAGTCCTACTACATGTCTTATATGACAGCGTGTTGCGTGATTAGTGAGAGGATGGAGATAAATGACTTAGATTAAGCCCGTGTGTCAAAAAACTTTTTAAGTCAAATTAAGCCGAGAAAGGAATAAAAAGAGGAATTAAGTGAAAAATTAAAAGAATAAAAATAAGACAAAGAACTACCGTTCGGCCTTTTTAAATACGAGAATAAAAAGTTATTCACCGTCGGCCGTGAAACAACTAGTGAATGTCGAGATGTGCAGACATTCTAGCGAGATGGGGCGAGTCTCGCTTTGTACGGGGAGGCTATGCCCACAAATCTATTTATGAATAACTTGTCCGATACACAATGACCACAAGGGGTCTCATATACAACTATACAAAGTAAAAATGACCTCTTGGGCCCTGCATTATCTTTGCATGACATATATAAGCAGTATAATCAAATCACGTAGGCAAAACGGCCACTTGACCCCTTGCAAATGATGCCATGTAAAACATCTGAAATTATATATCGTAGTTACAGAGTCCAATGATCTACTCTTATCTGACACATATATTAAAAATTCTAAAAATTCCAATACATGTAAAACCACACCAAGCCACATCTTTGACACTTTTTCTTCTAAAACTGACCTCTAGGATGAAGGTCTCCTCACAGCTCTGTGCACAGCAAATAGTGTCCCTCGATGAGATGAGCTATTCTCGGTAGTGGAATCTACCAAGAGTGGGCTACTCTCCACCTAAGTGCGTCTGATGTCAGAAATATAAACACATTCAAGCGAATGCATGATCCTGCTTGAATGTCTAGTGGTAAATCTCGTACTTGAGTCCTCGCAGACTCCCTCACACTTTCGCCTAAGCCTCGTATGAAATTGTATGTTTATTTGTGAGCAACCTCCGATGTATATATATCAGTTAGGTCGTGCTCGAAGCGATTGATATTTTAGTATGGACTACCCCATCGTCATTATTATTTTTTTAGACAACCCTCGAACCCATTCTCTGAGAATTACCTCATGCACTCACTCCTATCGTCCTAGAATTGCCCGATTATATAGATGCATGATCTTGATTTCCATTTCAATTTTATAACACATGCACATATATAATCATACATATATTCACATAATTTAAATCACACAATCATGTTATGTAATTTCACATTTCCATACTTCAAAAATTAGCTCACTTGGGCTAATGATCAAGCACGAGCAATTCAGCGAATCCTCGACCCATTACGGTAATTCCGCAAAGAGTATTTTGTGAACACTATTATCTCGGGAATAGTGAAACCCTTGGTTACTATTCACGACAAATCACCAATCATCGGTTCGCGTGAACCCGAATTTCACAGCCATTACCGATACATACATGCAAAACACCATTTAATACACCAATTTCCAACATACACATCCTGCCAACACAGTCCGTGGGCTCTGCAGACTATCCCTTTGAGGTTTGAAAATTATAACAATTCGATTTAATTTAGGACCCGTCAAGCGACCCCTCACGGCCTCATTCAACTCAAACGTAACAAAGTACTTAAATAAGAATACCATAAAACCCAGTGGGAGGAAACCCTTGCCTGGGAGTTTGACGAAACTCCCACCCAAGCGAGAGCCCACGCGCCAGGCCTCTCCGCGTAGAACAACTTTCCTTCTTGTCCCGAAGAATTCTGACGGTCGGATGGCCTGATATTTTAGAGAGAAGTAATATGTTCTCTCTCTAAAAAATGTCATAGCCGGCTACTGCATCCTCCTCCCCTATTTCCCACGTTTTTTATCTTTTGATATTTGAAGAAGATGAGAACTATTCTCATTTTGTCCTATTATCCAACTTAAAAATTTGAAAAATGCCAATTTTGTCCTTCTTTCTCCGATTTTGACATTGGTACTATCTCGGTAGTCCATTTTCGTAATTTCTCTACTCATGCCGCTTATGGCACATGAGCACCTGTTATATGTGATTTTGTATAAATATCGTTTTACAACACGAAGCGCGATGCCTCAGCGTGCCAACTCCGTGATAGGAATTGGCAGCCGACATAGCAGCTAGATTTAGTGAATCAGTTTTAGCGGTGAAATCCGTTTCGTCATCCGAGATCTAGAGAATAAATTTCAGATTTTTAACCGAAATTACGATTTTTTTCATTTTTCCAGAAATTTGAATTTCTCGAGTCTTACATTCTCCCCTCCTTAAAAGGAATTTCGTCCCAAAGTACGAAACAGATGCAATCACTCACATGCATATGCAACGTGCACTCTACCATGCATGTAAACAGTCATTTAAATCTTAAACGACTAAACCACATACCTTTATCCCTAACAAGAAGGGATAGGTGGCCCGCATCGTGTCCTCACGCTCCCACGTTGACTCCTCCACTCCATAGTACCGCCATAGCACTCTCACTAGCCTCACGGTCTTGCGTCGCAAAACGTCCACGGCTATCAAAATACATGGTCCCTCCCCCAAGGTCCCGTGCCAACCTCGATCATCCCCCGATCCACTACATGAGCTGGATGCGGGTATCTTAAGACATGGAGACGTGAAATACCTACGTGGACTTTGTCATCTTTGGGCGATAATGCCCGACCGACCTTGGCCACAGGTGCCCTCTGAGTATCTCGAAGGTCCATCAAACCTCGTGATCTTCCACGCGCTTGCCGAACGACCACTCCTCTCTTAGGCGCAACCTTGAGAAGACATGATCCCCAGTTCTCGAGACTCTGAGGGTCGGCGTCGTAAATCCGCATAGCTCTTCTGGGATTACGGCTAGTGAAGACGCTTTTGTATCAAGCTCACCTTCTCGGAGGTGTTTCTAATCAGATCAGGACCAGTGATGGAGCTCTCTCCCACCTCGGTCCAACATAACGGTGATCTACATGGCCTCCCATACAATGCCTCATACAGTGCCATCTGTATACTCGCCTGGTAACTGTTGTTGTAGGCGAATCCCACTAAGGGCAATTGATCCTCTACCCTTATGACCCAGGACGCATGCTCGCAGCGTGTCCTCTAACACCTGTATATAATCCACACAACATGCAACCCTACACAACCCTTGCTTGGTGTGTAAACGCTGACCTTCCCAAGGTCACAATCACTGACAATCCAATGGATCGTCAACCTAGTCATGTCGTGAGCGACATCCGTGTATCAGGCGCAGCCGGCTCAATGGCTTGCAATCTGATTCCTAAAGGGTATCGAATCTCGAGAGTCGCTCTCGAGCTCACATCACTTTCGATTCTAAGAGTCTACGTGATAGCGGCCGTGTGTTTTCATCTCGGGCAACAACTCTTCGACACACTTGAGGCCTCATACATTTTACACATAAATTTAGGGATATCTCCTGGGTCTCTTACACCACAGCTTCAGGATTCTCACCTTAGAGGACGACCCCACTTTTGTTTTGCCCTGACACACTACGATTACTCTTCATTTCTTGAATCGAACTATGAGTCTTCATTGGGCCGTAGTCCTAAAGACAAACTCAACCCACACTCACAAAGAGTGGTGAATAGCGTCGTGCACCCACACCCCGACTCGGCCAGCGATGTTGCAGGTGCACATGTACTGATATTGCCATCTTTGTGACACCCGATCCGGGGGGTTCGCGAAGAGCGAGAATCTCGGAATCTCTCGCTCATAATCCCGATCTATCAGGTCAACTCTCACCCTACATCTAGGGAAGAGCATCTCCTGGCTTCTCTAAAAGGCCTCAACCTCTAAGCCGTCAAGGCGTATCAGATGTAACCTTAACCCAGCTAAGGTCCCATTTGCGACAACTTGGAGTGGTGTCGACTCATCCGTGTCGGCGTGACATCAACAGCGATATGTCTACCACCACTAAGGTCTGCCACGGCTTCCATTTAGCGCCAACTCGATACATCCCGCCCGGCGACCCACACTCTGGCCCTCGGCCTATCTGTGCGGGAGTCTTGTATATAGCATATAAGCTGGCTGGTTCCTGACCCGTACTAGGGTGTGTGGAGGAATGAACCATATACTCTCTGTGCATTAGCTTTGGGGCCCCATCTTTGTCCAAGTCTTTAGGATCCCTGTCTCTAGGGGCAATTCCGTCTCACATGCCCAATCCTGGCCCCGGTCACGAAGCTGGTGTGAGCCCCTGCAGGGTTTTGCGCCTCTTCCACTGAGCCCCAGAAGAGAGTGATCCTCCCTCTTTGCTACTGACACCATCCAGGGTGCTGCAGGCATCCTCGATCTCTCTCTACATGGTCGGGGTCACGTCCCGACCATGGAGTCCCTCCATGTCCCGTGAGGCGAAATCCTATAATCCTTGAATGGGCGAAAGCACGGCCTATTCTCAAATCTCTGTATGCCATCCAATCCCAGAAATACGTATCTCGAAGATTGACATTCGATCTCTCGACTCATCAACACCTCGGCCTTAGTCGATGAGCACTGTGTGGTAGCGCACGTGTCCCAAAAATCTCACCTCAGTAACCAAAAACTCCCACTTACTGAACTTGGCGTATAACTGATGGTCTCTTAGTTGTAAAACAATCCTCAAAGTGACTCATGCTCCGGCTGGCGGGAGTAGATGAATGTCACTTCACGAAGACTACGACAAACTGATGTCCCCAGATAGAGTTGGGAATACCCTATGCATGAGGTCCATGAATGCCGTGGCGTGATAGTCGATACGAAGGGCATGCAAGTAAACTCAAAGTGCCTGCCGCATACTAAATGTTGTCTTAGGGTTATCGTGCTCCGCAACCCTCGGTTGATGGTAACCCGATGCGAAGGTCTTATCTTGCGGTGGGCTCGGCTCTCAGTGATCAAATAAATCATCAATCCTCGATAATGGTACCGATTCTTGATCGTAACCACATTCAAGCTACCGTAGTCAATGCACGGTCCGAAAGGTCTTGTCCTTTTCTTCGCAATAACCTGAGCACCCCCATGGTGAAGTGCCTCGGCCCACAAATCCCTTGTCCAAGAGTCGTGAGCTGGACTCGAGTTCCCCGCAACTCAACCGCGCCATCCTATGCGGAGTCATGTAGATGGGTATGTACTGTGGTGTAACTCATTACCAAGTCTACATCCCTATGAGGTAGTCCGTGGCTCATCCGGAAAAAAAAAAAAACATCCACATACTCGCAAACTACTCGAGGTAGATCTAAGTCCGGGGTCTCACTCGTCCTCTGTGTGTGGCAAGGCTTGCCAGCCAACCCGCTTAACTCGTCCCGACACTTGGACTCGCATACCGCCCGGGGCAAATCGTCATGCTTGTCCCCCGAGTCACTACACGAAAGGGCCATCCAGCGATGAACCGCCACAATCAATAATCTAATCTCGTAAGTCGCCAACAATCCATCCCCAGATGACATTGAACTCCGACATGTCCATGATCCTAGGTCCACCGAGTAGAGTCCTCAGATCTCCAAACAGAACCCCCGACATATCATCCCTACTCTGCCCTAATCCCGGGGGAGAACTCACATACAAGGGCCTCCAAGGTCTCTAGAGGTCCTACCCATTTCCACCATATTCGGGCCTCACTTCCAACCTGAACACACCTAGCCTAACTCGTAGTGTCGGGCGACCTATAGCCTCTAACACCTTCTCGACCTGTATGAACCAATGGTCTATCACCATCGGATCTCCTCCCCCTGCGACTGTAGGAGGATGATGCGCCCTAAACCTCTAGAGGTTACTAGGATCTCCCTGACCACCTGCTACGCTAACCTGTGCTATAGCAACCGCCGCAATACCTACAGTCTCAGCAAGGACCTGCTGATCAAATACTGGTGGCTGGTCAAATGCCGGTGGTGCCTGACCAGTACTTCGTGGACGCCCTCTACGTCCTCGCCCTCGACTAGCCATCTACTTATGTCCAATGGCAACAAGAATCATTTACTTTTCATTTCAGTCTAACTACAATGCACATGCCAATTACCAGATTTTGACAAATCATGAACCACCCGCTCATTTCCTAAGTGGCTAAATTACAAATCCAATTTTAATTCTTTACCAATAAATTTTTAAGTTTTCCCATTCCATTTCATTATCCACCCCTTAAGGCTCATAGTTCCTAACCTTAGGATTCACCATTTTTCCTATACGCATTACACCATGCATATAATATTCTACGTAACAACCACGTAATCATATACGATGTCCCTGCATTTATACGCAATGCGAGACAATTAATTCACATGTTAAATCATTTTTTTTCCACAAAAATTTTATTTTATTTTATTTGAAAATTTCATTTTTCCAAAATTTTGTCCTATTTTATTTTATCTGATTTTATTTTAATTTAATTTAATAATAAAAAATTCTCCCCTTTTTTTTTTTCATTTCTTCCAAATAATCGAAAATACCAAAAAAAATATTTGCTTATTCTTCTTTTCATTTTCCAATACAATAAATTTATTAAAATTTATTTTATCTATATTTTTTTCTATTTCCCAACAAAACCAAATAAATTGCTTAAATTTATTTTATTTATTTTTTGTTCCAAGCTTACACATTGTAAACTCCTATAGTCTCTTTCCTACAGCATCCACTCCAAGACAATTCAATCACAACACAATATTTCATGTTATGCATATTTTTCACACAACAAATTTATCAAATTACACAAAACACACCAAACACATGCATGTAGTGTCCTAGTTTTGTCCCGTGATTTCCTAGGTAATCTCATACCTAAACTCAACATCGAACCAATCCTAGTGGTGATGTTCTTACACCTTAAAGACTATGCCTGCCTCAAATCCCCTGCTCTAGGTAGCCGATAACTGCTTTGATACTGCCGTGATGCCCAAATTCCGGGTCCGCTGACTACCCGCCAACCCGCGAAACACTCAAAGGAATGCTCAGACCGACATTTCACAAAAATCAAAAGTCTCCCTCAGACGGGAGTCATCAAATACAACACCTGTGGAATAACCCGTCCTAATATACACAATGACCACTAGGTCTCATATACAACTATACCGAAAGTAAAATGACTCCTTGGGTCCCGTGACAGCTCTGCCACAACATATATAAACCATATAATCCATCACATGGAGTAAAACGCCACTTGGCCCTTAAACAATACTCATAAAACATACCAACTATATATCATAGTTACAAGAGTTAATGATCTACTTATACAACACATATATTAAAATTCTAAAATTCCAATACATGTAAACCACCAAAAAGCCACATGTCGACTCTCTTCTAAACTCAAATTTTAGGACGAGCCGTCTCCCTGACGCTCCCCGTACCTGTAAAAAATAGTGTCCCCTTCTAGCCAGTATGAGTTAATGCCTAGTGGAACTCACCCTGCCGCCACTTCACCCAAGCATAATGCAATGCTCCAAATAAAACACAATATTCAAGCAAATGACGATCCTACTCAATGTCTAACTTGACTATCTGCACTGAGTCCTCACTGACTCCCCCCACACTCTACTTCTGCTTCCCGTATGAGAATTATTATAGTTTTATTTATGGGACAACCCTCCGATGTATATATATCAATTCAATAGCCCTAATTTTACTGATATTTATGATCACCTCATGTATATCAATCGGTCGCCTCCGACGATTGATATTTTTAGTATGGACTACCCTCCGATCACATATTTTGACAACCCTCCGACCATTCTCTCAAGAATTATTTCATGCACTCACTCCTATCGTCTCTAGGGTGGCCCAAAGGCATATGGAATGCGTGACGCCAAACTCCCATTTCAATTCTATAACACATGCACATATATAATTCGGCATATATTCACACTTAAATCACAATCACAAGCTATGTACTTCACATTTCCATACCCAAAAAAATTAGCTCACTTGGGCTAATGATCAAACACCGAACAATCCAACTTGAATCAATTTTAATTAAACACATTATTCTCACAAAATTATTTGCAAACATCATTCTGTAATAGTGAAATCCCTGCTACTATTCCCGATTAAATCATCAATCATCTGGGCTCTACTGTGAAGTGAACCCGACCTTCACACACACGTCCTATACATACCAAAAGTGACCATTTAATACATAATTTCCAACATACACATCACCAATGCACCCGTGGACCGCACTCCACGGTCCCTTCAGGTCCCCCAAAATTGAACACCCTCGGGTCCCAAGATCAGATCATCAAACGCCCCTGCCAAAATTTCATTCAACCCAAACATTAACAGTACTTAACAAAGAATAAACCTAAGAGAGAAACTCCTACTGTGGGAGTTTGACGAACTCCCTAAACCCAGTCCACGCCAGGCCTCCTCCCAGGAACAACTTTCCTTCATTCCGAAGAAATTCCCACTACTTTGATTTGCCGATATTTTATAGAGAAGCTGGGATGTTCTCTCTAAAAATGTCACAGCTTACACGATCCTCCTCCCCTGTTTCCCACATTTTTTTTCTTTTGATATTTGAAGAATATGAGAACTATTCTCATTTTGTCCTATTATCCAACTTAAAAATTTGAAAAATGCTAATTTTGTCCTTCTTTCTCCAGCTTTTGACATTCTAGCATCTATCTCTTACTGGCCCATTTCATCATTTCACTATGCCAATTATGCACATGAGCGCATGTTATATGTGATTTTGTCACCTTTAAATATCGTTTTATTTGACCCGAACGCGATGCCTCGAAAAACGTGCCAACTCCGATTGTCTCGGAATTCGACAAAATTCGACATAGCAGCTAGATTTCGCGAGACGATTCCAACGGTGAAATCCGTTTTGTCATCTGAGATCTAGAGAATAAATTTCGGATTTTTAACCAAAATTACGATTTTTTTCCTTTTTCCAGAAATTTGAATTTCTTGGGTCTTACATTCATCTTCTCCATTTTTATGGTGGAAACATGCAATGAGGGGGAGAATGGAGTTTTAGTGAGAGAAAGTGTAACTTCTCTATAGATTTCCCTGCTTTCCACCGTCGGCTCAAGCAGCCAAGAAGCAAAGCTGATCTATGCTAGTGCATGCAAGTGGACACCGATTTTGTGGAGTTCTGACAACTCCAAGAGGTAGGGGTCTTCTCCTATTTGGTTTATTCTTTGGCTAAGAGTCATTTTAATGGATGGGGATTTGTTGAGGCCTGGATGGCCGTGTTTTCGGTCTCAAAATATTTGAACCGAGTGTATTAGGTGGTCACAATCAAGTACAGCCTAGGCCTCACCTGCTCACTTGATTTGTGTGTGATTTTGTGCTGTTTAGTGATTCAAAAACAATGGCTTGAATTGTGTGAAAAAGAAATTACTAATGCATGAAAAATTAATGTTAATATGATGTCACAATTATATAAATATAATTGTGTGTGTGTTTATTGATATAAATTGTTATTAGCCCATGTGAGCTAATTTTGATGTTATTGTTATGAATTGAATAACATGATTTATGTGAGCTAATTTTGTTAATATATGCATGTAAAATATATTAGCATGAATTGTTTGGAAATGGCATAATGCATTTCATAATAAAAATCTAGAATGTAGGTGAGGCATGACATGAAAAGAAAAATGAAAGAAAATGAAAAATCTGCAGAAAGGAATTTCAAGGAAGATTTTTCAAGAATGGCCTTGAGAGTTGTCTGGGTCAAGCCATCTCGGGCGTAATTAGCTAGACCAAGCCAGAATTACTCAAAGAATTCGCCTCGGAGGGTCATCCAATATAGATTATAATTTAAACTCGAGTAGTATGTTTTCAAGAAAAAAACCTTTTGTTTTGAAAACTGTGATATATTTTTCTCAAGACTTGGCTTAGGTAAGTGTGAGGAGCTCTGAGGGACTCGAGACATGGATTGGACATGTAGACATTCAAGTAGGATCATGTATTCGCTGAGGTTTGGGCTGCCACAGATGCACTTAGGCAGGGAGCAACCCAGTGTAGAGAGTTATGACTACTGGCATGTCTGTCCTGTCAAGTGATCATTATTTTAGGTACAAGGAGTGTTCGGGAGGACGGCGCTCACTAGAGGCCGCTTTTAGAAGAAAGTCGGAAACATGTATTAGAACTCTAAATTTTGATATATGTTTTGGTTAAGAGTAAGGTAATAACTCTTGAACTATTGTAAAATAGTTGGTATGAAAATTTTTGGTGAGTATGATGTGTAGGCCAATGTGGCCATTTTTACTCATGGCTTGTTCCATGATGCGAGACAATTTTCCACAAAGTTGAAGGTGGGTCACCCGACCCCGAAATGGCTGCCCTAGAAAATGAAATTAAATGAAGTGAAAAAATGAAAGTGAATGAAGTCAAAGTGAGAAAATGAGAAAAATGGGAATTAGTGTGTAGCCAAACAAGGCTCGTGAAGGATTTTGATTAAAAAGACCAACATTGCCTTGAGACATTTCTCATTCCTCTCATTCTCTCATCTCAACTCTTTCTCACGCACGAACTCCTCTCTCAAACCCTCATCTCCCACACATTCCATTTTGAGAATCGAAAATAAGTGGAAATCGTCTCATTCTTCCAACTGTTCATCTCTTGTCTAAGCCTTAACCGATTCGCTCCTAAACCGGAAAAACGTAGGTTGATCTATGGTGAAGCATTTCGGCTAGGTCAAAGAAAAAAAACTAGGGTTTTCTGGGCCCCTCTGGTGCAAGGTAAGTGTAACTCAGCCCAGATGCATGGAAAAGTAGAGTATTAGTAGAAATCAACCCTAACTGGAAAACCTAGAATGGTTGACTGATATTTCCCTGTTTTTGCCATGTTTGTGTTGGAATAGGAGTCGAAGAAGATAAAGCCTGAGTTAAGATCAAGACCGAAAAACAAATCTGCATTGTTCTGTATGAACATGAATGTGTGCTCTGTTTGGAACAAAAAATGAGATGTTTTGAGTGGTGTAAAGTGATTTCGACTGCATCATCAAGAAAATTAAGATGTATTCATTAAGAACCGCAAATGGACTGATTTAGTGTTAGTTAACTGTTTTCAAGTAGATTAAACATGAAAAGGAGGAAAAGAAAACAAAAAAAGAGAATGAGGGAAATTTTTGCAAACCTATGAAAATTCGCAACCCTTGCAAAAATTTCAAGTAGGCTATAAATTTCGCAGAGCCCGCAAATTTCAAGTGGAGCCTACTAAATTTGTGAGAGCCCCGTGATCCAAATTGTTACCAAACTTCAATCGATCATAACTTTTTCATCCGAGCTCCGATTCACGTGTTCTTGGACTCTACGGAAAGCTCTTTGAGTCTAGAATCTAACCATATTCCATTGAATGGACATTGGTTCTCACATATTTGCTAAAAATTTGATTGTATCACCAAGTGTACTAAATTGCTTCTTGGTTGTGTTGGTGTTTGCTGAAGTTTTCTTTTCCCAACTCTTAAGTGTAGTGAACCGTGCGGGTTTCCTCCCATAGCCCAAAATGATTAAAAATGAGGTACACAATGCCTAAAACAAATGTTAAGGATTTTCTAAGGAGGAGGAATTAGGAAAAAGAAAGAAATAATGTATGGTGCGGAGCTTCCGTAGAAAGTAAATCTAAATAGAACTCCTAGAATACCCGACTATTAATATGATTGTTAATTGTATTGGAATAGGGGATGACGAGGAGGAAAACCCGAATTGATAGAGATTCCGAGGATTGGAATCAAAGTGCAACAAGCTATTTGGTTTGTTCTTCGACTCTCTCTTTTGTTTCCATTTGGAGTTTGTTCTACACTTCTCTCTCTCTAATTCCAAAGTGTTTGAATGATTACAAAATGATATGAATTGCTGGAATGATTTATAAGAAAAAGCATAGTGATTTGTTTTAATTAATTTGAGACAATTGATTGTAAAATGATTTATTATGAAAATTGCATGAGTATTGAAAATAAATTGCTCAGATAAATGTACATACTATACTGTATTTTGTTATGAATGATTTGAATGCCCTTAATAAAATGTTAAATCGGCAAATTCGAGTTGAGGATAGATTGGTATACTCAATAAGGGTCAAATTAGCGCACGCGAACGAACGTAATGATGTGTCGTCCGATCCGTGAGCCCGAGGGATAAGATCAGAGTATCTACGAATTGACTTTAATAATCCACAAGAACCAAATGCGGACTGCATCGCGGTTATAAAACAAATGTTTTTATACTCAGCCTCGCAACCTAGCCGGGACCTGGGCTCTGCATGACGCCCCAAATCCCGGGGGTCCGTTGACAACCCGTCAACCTGCAGAATACCCGCATCTCATGTCATGAGACCCATTATTATAAAATGGTCGCACTGGGCCCATACATCCATACTACTAAAAATATATCCAACCAACTATATTACCATAGTTCAAGAGTTAATACATCACTCTTAATACAAACATATATTAAAATTTCAATTTCTAATACATGTCATACAAAAAGTATACCTAAGCCACATGTCGGCTTTCTTCTCAAAGCGGCCTCTAATGAGCGCCGTCTTCTCGAACACTCCCTGTACCTAAAATAATGATCCCTCGACAGGGTGAGCAATGCCTAATAGTGATAATCTCCTACATGGGTTACTCCCCACCTAAGTACACATGCAATGATTCAACATAACCACATTCAAGCAAATACATGATCCTACTTGAATGTCTACGTGATATGGATGAGAATACGACTCACCCTTTCCCACTTCTCAAGCCCTCACCGACTCCCTCACGCATGCTTAAGCCAAACGCGAGAAAAACATCGTTTTCAAAACAAAAGGTTTTTGTTATCGAAAACGTACTACCAAGTTTCGGTAAATATATTGGACTACCCTTCGAGGCGACCATTTGGTAATTTTTCGAAACAAATATGGTCGCCGAGATGAACTCGTGAGACAACTCTCCATATACCCTGAAAATCTTCCTTGAAATTCCTTTCACAACCATTTTCCATTTTTCATTTCTTTCATGCCATGCACTCACACCTAATTTTCTAGGTTGCCCCGGTGCATATGAAATGCATTATGCCATTTCCAAACCACACATGCCAATATATCAATTATGCATATATTAACAGAATTTACATACCAACCACATGTTATTCAATCCATGGTAATAACATCAAAATTAGCTCACTTGAGCTAATCAACAATCCAATTTAATTCCAATGGCTCTTACACAATTATATTTTATATAATTCGACCTCATTTTAACACATTAAATTCCATGCATTAACATTTCTTTTCACACAATCTGCTTATCCAATTCAAGCAATATTTTGCTTACAAATACACGGACCACTTTCGGGTCCAATCAGCAAACCGGGACTGTTTTTACCGGGGTCCCAACCGAGCAAGCAATAAGCTCAGGCGTACCCCTCCGAGCATCGGTTCCACTTTAGAACCGAACCACGCCATTTTCGCCCAACACTCCAACCCATAATTTATTGCATAAATTATAACACATGGACCAATAACAGTCCAGATCAGTCCCGGACTGCCCAAAACAGTCCCAAATTTCCAGCACTTCGGTCCCAAATTTTCGACCGATCAAACGGCCACTCACGGCCTTAAATCAACCAAACCATTCACAAGGCTCTTAAAACCGAAAATAACCGAGTAGGAGAAGGCCCCTACCTCCAGGAGTTGTCGAAACTCCCCCAAAACCGGTGCCCACGCGATAGCCTCTCGAAGCAGGTCAACTTTGAGCGCCGTCCGACGAGAACCGATGTCCGATCGCCGGAATTTTAGAGAGTAAAGCCGACCTCTCTCTCTAAATCGATTTTTCCTCAATCGGCCGATTCCCTCTCAAAATCAAGAGAAATGTTCTTTTCTCTTTCTTTTATTCCCATTTGTCCTCACTTGCCACTTGTCACATTCCCTTACTGTCGATAGATTACCTTATCCACTTTATCCACCCACCTTTGATTTTCCTCCAATTAGGAGATGCCACATGCCCATGTGGGACCCACACTTGAGTTCAAGTTGACTCATTCTGCACCTGACACGTGGCATACTATGATCCACTCAAAATGCGCCTAAGTGTCGTGACTACGCCGTCGCTCAAAACGTACAAATCCTCGACTTCGACCGACGAACCCGACGTAGCCTATATTTCATGATACGATTCCAACCTGCAGTTCAAGCCATCATCCGAGATCTAGAAAAATTTTGATTTTTGACCAAAATTACCATTTGCCATTTTCAAAAATTAGAATTTTTTAGTTTTATACGGTGATTCTCATATTCAGGTAATCGAAAGAATAGGTTAAATCTGCTAAGGAAAATTGAAATGATAAGAAAATTGTGAAATGCATGATTCGTGTTTTGAATGATTTATTGCATATGAAAATGCATATTTTGGAATTATTAATAAACTGTAAATGAATGTATATGAAATGAATATATGTATTGTATTGTATTGCATTGATCATTCAAAAATGTTAAAAAGCATTGTTTAGAAAAAAATTGCATGATTTGTATTAAACTGAAATGGAAGAGAAAACTATATAGAACCACTAAGCATGAAAATGCTTAGCGCGTTGTTTTATCGCCTGCACTGAGAGAACAGATACAAAGGTGCGGTCATCAGGATTCGTAAATACCGTCAAAGCCACACTACGATAAGTAAAGCTCCGTCATATGCATACATGAATTTGATTTGACTATTTTTGTATTGAAACTACAATTCGAAAAGTGAACTCTAATTTTGTTTTTGTAAATGTTTTTGGTATTGAAAAGGACTAATAATGTCGTATTGTATCTAGGTGGGAAATAGACCAAATGGGCATATAATGCCATATCGAATGAAAGAAAAAAAAAACAAAGAAAAACAAAAATGCATTTGTGAACAAATGATGGGTCCCTTAAGTTAAAAATGATGTTTCTACGATATATGTTCATAAGGTTAATTATCCTTTACAAAATAAGCATTTGAAACGTGTCTTAAAATTTATAAATTGCAACGATTAATGGTATCAAAGCACAAGTAGCATGTGAGCTACTTCAGATGGAAAACGATTTGTAGCTTATTATTGTGCTTAAATATATCAAAAGTAAAGTATCGGTAGCGCGAATGTACATTACAATTATTTTTGGTAATGTATTTCTAGGTTTGTGCGATTCTACAAAATGATTTTGGAAATTGTTTGGCGACATGCATCAGATTTGTATATAAAGGATGACGTGACTTTGATGCGGATCTTGTCGGTCTTAATAGGTAAGCATGGATGGTTCAGGACCCCATAGGGTTAGAGGTGACTCGGGAAGTCGCCCAAATAGCCTTGCTAGTGTGGAGGGTGGGCAAGCGTCCCATGCTCTATCGATTCATGAGCAAGGTCAAGCAGTAGGAGGTGCTATGGATATCCTCTAGCAGATAGCTCAAGTGATCGCAAAGAGCAAACATTGCCGCTGCAAACTTGTTCTCGCCGTCACTAGAAAGAATGGAAAATATCGACTCCATAGATTTTCTTGAAGAAAGATGATGAGCCTTTCATGGCTGAAAATTGGCTCGAAAGAACTGAAAGAATCCTTCGACAAATGCATTGCACACCAGAGGAGAATTTAGAGTGTTCGACCTCTTTACTAAAGGATGAGGCTTACCAGTGGTGGGTTTCCGTGACTAGGACCGCACCACCGGAGAGTGTTACATGGGAGTTCTTCCTTACGGAATTCAGGAAGCAATATGTGGGTTGCATCTACCTGAGCAATATGAGACGAGATTTTCATAATTTGAAACAAAGATAGATGAGTGTGACTAAGTATCGTAGAGAGCTCCAATCTTGGCTGAGCAAGTATGCTCCTGCAAGATGCTAGTGGATCGAGGGAAGAGAAATGCTCGTGAAGTTTGAAGATGGCCTCAATGACCATGTTCGGACCCATGTCACAGGATTTTGGCATGATGACTTTTCTAAAATTGTGACATGTGCTCTAAATGTTGAAAGAGTAAAGAAAGAAGACAGGGTAAGAAAAACCCTGGACAATTAAGTTCTTATCAGCACCAAAGTAAGAAATTCAGAGGACGATAGGGTTCTAATCAGCCTACAGCTCATGCTATCGATAGTAAGACTATTCTACTGGCACCATCAAATGCTAGTGCATTAGGAGGTTCTTCAAGAGGACCAACTTCTCCTTATTGCACACATTGTGGGAGGAAACATAAAGGAGAGTGTTGGATATTGACAGGTGCTTGTTTGGTATGTTGATCCAATGAGCACAAAGTGAAAGATTGTCCCTGCAGCTCTGGCTGCTCATAAAGACTTCGGATCGGGGTACATTTTCGTAATACGTATATAATAAGGACAACAAGAGTGTTGCATCACCGAAAGTGCATCGAGACAATATTACGTATTATGGTAGACAGATGCTCAGGTTCAAATTGTGGCATATGCAATGAAGGCAAAGGAAGGAAAGATGCACCAGATGTGATAGTTGATAATTTCTATATCTTTGAGACTATCAGACATGCATTGATAGATCCAGTTCAACCCACTCTTATATTTATACTTCAACATCTCTGATATTTCATTCAAGAGAAAAACCATTTTATATTTCGTGACAACCACTGGGCATATAGTGTCATTGTGAATAGAGTTTATAGAGATTGCCTCATCAGAATATGAGAGTATGAATTTCCGGAGATTTGATCGAGTTGTCATTTATAGAGTTTGATGTGATATTAGGATAGATCAAGGTCCCGACACCAAGTGGTAGTTGATCAGAGGAATGAAAAGAGTGACCTTAAGGACATCGAGAGTGGCGAGGAAGTGATCTTTATAGTAGAGGTCGAACCACCTTCTAATGTGTGATATCTCGCTACCGTAGAACGATGGTTCAAAGTGCGCAGCCTACTTGGCATATGTGATTGATACAAAAAAAGGCGAAGCCTAGTTTATCAAACATCCATACAAGCCAGGATTATTCGAATGCTGAGGAATTGCCTGGATTACCCCACACAAAGAGACTAGCTTGCACTGACGTTGTTCCGGGTGCCACTCTAACATCCATTACACCTGTATAGAATGGTCTGGAAGTGGAGTTAAAAGAATTGAAGCCTAGCTGTAAGAGTTGTTAGAGAATGATTTATTTTTCCGAGTGTATCACCATAGAGCGCTAGTGCCTTTGGCTAAGAAGAAAGATGGTACGATTCAGTCGCAGGTTATTGATTGCAGGCAACCTAACAAATGATGTTGAAAACAAGTGACCGTTACTCAGATTGATGACTTATTCAACTAATTGAAAGGCAAGTGTCTTTTCAAAGATTGACCTACTATCTAGGTATCATCAATTGAGGATTAAGGATGCGGATGTGCATAAGACAACGTTTAGAACGCGGTATGGACATTATGAGTTCCTTGTAATGCCGTTTGGGTTAACAAATACATCGACGGATTTCATGGACTTAATGAATCGTGTTTTCCAACCGTATGTAGATCAAGCCAGGTTGGTGTTTAGATGACATCCTTGTGTATTCAAGGATCGGGAAGATCATGATACACACCTTCTCGTAGTGCTAAAACCTCGAGAAAGGAACGCTTATATAAACTCTAGCAAATATGAATTTTGGTCAGAGAAGTGTCTTTCTTGGACACATTGTATCGAAGAAGGAATCTTCGAGTGGATCCAAAGAAGATAAAGGTGATTATTGGAATGGAAACCACCGAGAAATGCCAAGGGAAGTGCGTAGCTTCCCTGGATTGGCAGTTACTACGTATTCAAGTATGGTTTTCATGACTGAGAACCCTATGATGAGATTGCTCCAAAAGAATGTGAGATTGGAGTGGAGTGAAAAGTGTTAAGCTAGCTTTGAAAAGTTGAAAGCATTATTAATCGAGGCACCGATTCTTACTTAGCCGACCTATGATAAAGAATACGTGATTTTTAGTGATGCTTCATTAAATGGACTTGGATGTGTCCTTATGCAAGAGGGTAAAGTGGTAGCTTACGCTTCAAGGCAGTTGAATCCGCATGAAAAGAATTGGAATTAATTATTATTGTGTTAGCGTTGTGTTGAGATTTTCTTTATGGAGAAAAGTGTTCATCTGCAATCCACAAAAAGTCTTATGTATTTTCCCTCGCAAAGAGAGCTTAACTTGAGACAACGTAGATGGATGGAATTGATCAAGGATTATGATTGTGTGATCGATTATCATCTCGGGAAGGCCATCGTAGTAGCAGATGCTCTGAGTAGAAAGTCGATACAAAAACTTCGAGCGTTGAATGCTCATTTGTCATTATCGGACGACGGTGAAATAGTAGCGGAATTGATATACTTGGATTTGTTGGTCCAGGTGCTAGAGGCTAAAATGATAGAAGAATTTCATGGTTGTAAATCAAAGCGTAGAGGAAAGAAACCGAATTGAATGAGGATGGATTTGTGTATTATAGAGATCGGGCTTGTGTACCCAATGATGATGAGTTAAAGAAATCCATTCTTGAACAGGCACATAGTGGATCTTTTGCTATGCATCCCGGTAGCTGAGTGTGAGATTTAAAGGCTTCATATTGGTGGTCGAAATGAAAAAGAGATGTTTGAAATTTGTGACCAAGTGTATGGTGTTTCAGAAAGTGAAAGCTGAACATCAAGTTCCTTAAGTTGTGACTATTGAATTACCCATTCAAATGATTTGGTCACAATGGATTTTAGTCGAGTTACCATTGACGAGAGCGGCGCTGTTGGTTGAATTCGTAAGAAAGGCAGATTGAAAAAGGCGCTCACTTCCTACGGTGAGAGCGGGCTATTCACTTAACTGACTAGTAGAGCTTTACATAAAAGAAATAGTTTTGTTACATGGGATTCCAATATCGATCATTTCATATAGAGATCCGAGGTTTACCTCGATATTTTGGGGAAAGTTGCAAGAGGCTTTGGGCATCTGGCCGAATTTCAACACGACGTTCACGTAAAGCGATGGACAATCGGAAAGAGTGATCAGTGTTAGGAGATATCTTTGAAAGAAGTTAGTATGATCGACTATGAGGAGTGGTTGGATGACATTCTCAGTGCATTTGTGTATAATAATAACTGGTGAGAATGTTGGAATGGCGCCTTATGAGGCTCTCTGTGGAAAGTAGAACACCATTGTGTTGGGTGAGTTGAAGAAAGATCATTAGCTCAGGTTGATTCAAAAGCCCAGGAAAAGTGAAAATGATTAGAGAAAGATTGAAAGTGACACGGATAGACAAAATCCTATCTGAGCATGAGGAAGAAGGATGTTCGATGTGAAATCGACGAAAAGTGTTTTGAAAGTATAAGCCTTGGAAGAAGGTAATGGGATTTGGGAAAAACCCAAGTTAAGCCTAGGTTCATTTAAGGTGCATTATGGTATTGAAAAGTGGATCCGGTGGCATATAGATTAACTACCTCCAGAGTTGGAAAAAGATTCATAATGTTTTCCATGTGTCAATATGGGAATTTCAGTCGGACCTGTCGCATGTAGTCTCTTTGGAGTTGAGCTTAGACAGTTTGATGTATGAAGAGGGCAGGTGAGATCTGGCAGAAAGTGAAGAGTTGCGGAGAAACCACAAGACGGAGAGGAAACCACATGGGAAAGCAAAAGAAGTTATCACGACCAACAATACCCTCAAGCTCTTTAATAGAAGGTAATTTGGGTGAAATTATTTTTAAGGAGGGAGAGTTGTAACGCCTAAAATACCATACTTGAGTTTATAACATGTTCAGGGTGCAAATAAATTAAAATTATATTTTTCTGGCATGTAAATGGCTGAAAGCAGTGTTGGCTCGAAAAGTTTACAAAGGCCAAATAAATTTGGTAAAAATGTCAAATGAGGACCTAAGGGTCATAAATGAGAGTGTGGCTCTTAAAATGAAAATGAAGTGAAAATGAGTGAAATAGAAACTTTCAAGTGAGGGAAAAATGGGAATTAGTAGTATTGACAAGGGCTTAGTGAAGGATTTGGATTAAAAATTGATGTTCCAGTCTTTGGAGATATTCTCATTCCTCTCATTCTCTCTTCTCCAACTCTCTTGCCACACACAAAGCTCCTCTCTCAAACCCTGTCTCCACGCATTAATTTGCAGTAGAAAATCGGTGAAATGATCTCATTCTTCAATATTCATATCTTGTCTAAGCTCTAATCGATTCGCACCTAAACCGATAAAACGTGGGTCGATCTATGGGGAAGAGTTTCGGCTAGGTCAAGCAAAAAAATACTAGGGTTTTCGTCTCTTCTTGCAAGGTAAGTGTAAACTACAGTCTAGATTCACATGGAAGAATTTGAAGTATTGGGGGTAGAAATCAACCCTAGCCCCGGAAACCAGAATAGTGCTGATATTTCCTTGTTTTTGCCGTGTTTGTGTTGGAATAGGAGTCGGAGAAGATAAATCCCAAGTTAAGATCAAGATTGAAAGGAAAATAGACTAAAAGTGGCTCCTTTTTGGTTTTGTTCTTCCTTATATCATCTCATTCAGTTCAAACATTCCCAAACAAATCTGCATTATTAATATGAACATGAATGTGTGCTCTGTTGGAACAAATGAGATGTTTAGTGGTGTAAAGTGATTTGATGCATCATCAAAGTTGTTTGTGTTATTGAGAGCATGAAATGGATTGATTTAGTGTTAATTTGCTTGTTTTCAAATGAACAAACATGAAAAGGAGGAAAAGAAAATGAAAAAAGAGAATGCAAGAAATTTTTGCAAACCAGGGGTTGCGAAATTTTGCAACCCTTGCAAAAAAATTTTAAGACTGAAAATTTCGTAACTGCAAAAATTCGTAAAGCCTACGCTGAGTATTACCAAACTGTCGGTCATAGCACGTCAACTCCGATTCACGCGTTCTTAGACTCTACGGAAAGCTCTTTGAGTCTAGAATCTAACCATATTCCATTGAATGGACATTGGTTCTCACATATTTGCTAAAAAATTGATTGTAGAACCAAGTGTACTAATTGCTTGGTTGTGTTGGTGTTTAAGTTGAGTTTTCTTTTCCCCAATCCTAAGTGTAGAAGTGAAGCTAGTATTAGAGTTGTCATATTACATTGGATTAAAAATGAGGCATAACAATGCACCAATAAATATTAAAGATTTTCTAAGGAGGAGGAATTAGGGAAAAAGAAAGAAATAATGTATGGAAAAGGGGAGTCGGGTAGAAAGTAAATCTAAATAGAACTCCTAAAATACCCGACTAATAATATGATTACTAATTGTATTGGAATAGGGGATGATGAGGAGGAAAGCCCGAATTGATCGAGATTCCAAGGATTAGATCAAAGGTGCAACGACTAATTTGGTTTGTTCTTTGACTCTCTTTTGTTTCCATTTTGGAGAGTTTGTTCTCCACTTCTCTCTCTAATTCCAAAGTGTTTGAATGGTACAAAATGATTTGAATTAAATGATTTATAAATTTCAAAATATCATGGTTGTTTATTCATTGAAATATTGAGTTGTAAATGATTTACATATGAAAAATTGCATGAGTATTGAAAATAAATTGTTTGTATAAATGTACATACTATATTGTATTTTGTTATGAATGATTTGAATGCCCTTAATAGAATGTTAACCGTTAAATTCGAGTTGAGGATAGATTGACATACCAATAAGATTCAAACAGCATTTCTCTTTACTTGAATGAGCGTAATGATGTGTCACTACGATCAGTAGCCCGGCCAGTAAATATCCAGTGAGTGTTAAGTGATTTTAATATGATTAGCATTCAGTGAGTAGTACTATGTTATAAAACAGTGTTTTATACATTGCAACCCAGCGGGACCGTGCGGTGATTACATTATCTGTGCACAGCGCAGTTAAATTTGTTTAAGGGAAAATTGAAATGATAAGAAATTTATTGAAAATGCATGTTTCGTGTTTTGAATGATTTTATTTTCTTAATACATGTTTAAATTATCATGTTATAAATGAATGTATATGAAATGAATATATGTATTGTATTGCATCGATCATTCAAAAAGGTTAAAAAGCATTGTTTAGAAAAAAATTGCATGATTTGTATTAAAAACTGAAATGAGAAGAGTATATGAACCACCAGCATGAAAATGCAGCATTTAATTTATCGTCAGCGAGTGCAGAGAAGCAGTACAAAGGCAAGGGTGGATTGAGATTCAGGTCAATCTTCAAAGCCACCTGAGGATAAGTAAAGCTTAGTCATATGCATACATGAATTTGGTTAAATATTACTGTATTGAAACTATAATTCGAAAAGTGAACTCTAATTTTGTTTTTGTAAATGTTTTTGATATTGAAAAGGACTAATAATGTTGTATTGTATCAAGGTGGGAAATGGACCAAATGGGCATATAATGCCATATCGAATGAAAGAAAAAAAAAACAAAGAAAAACAAAAATGCATTTGTGAACAAATGATGAATACATAGTTTAAAATGATGTTTATGTATATATGTTCATAAGGTTAATTATCCTTTACAAAATAAGCATTTTGATGTGTCTTAAATGAAATTGCAATTGGATTTGAATGGTATCAAAACACAGTAGCATAGAGCTCACGAGTATTGAAAACGTATTTGTATTGTGGTGTTTGAATATCTCCATTAAAAGTAAAAATGCGAGTAGCCTTGACGGATGTTACATATTAAATAGGACAATCTTTATAAATTGCAGAGGTTGAATATATGGTTGAGTCGATGGGACATCAAAATTTTGAAGGGTTGGGTTGAAAAAATACTGACCCGAATAGAACCCAAGCCTGTTGGCCCTACCTAAATAAGCCTGCATCACATTAGAAGTTGATTGATGTCCGTTTAGCTGTTCTTCTTTTATATCTGTGCGAAAACCACCGCCTCCCTTTTCTTCACGCAAGGTTGGTGGGTACCACGTTGCACTTCCATTTATCTTTGTTTTCTTCCCATTTCCTAAGAGTTTCATTGACAGACCCCTTCCTATTGACGGGGAATGTGACAACTCCTGTTAACCTCTAGCCAAGCTCGCTCGTGACAAGTTACCACAGAAGGTAAGCCATTAAAGCTATTTGGCGTATTTGACATTGGTTCATAAAATTTTCTTTTGGATCCAGTACAGCTTTAGATTTAACGAAAATCGACCCGGCCTCGCGGTTTCACGGTGGTCATTGAAATATAAAATCACCTGTATAAAAAAAAATACACTCCCGATATTTTCAAAAATCCAGCTACAACCAAGGACTCTAAGTCCATATACATGTAGATAGAATCAAATCAACATAGAACATGTAGCACCAGACTTTCAAAACCATGCATGCATATTTTACAAAGATATTTACATATAAAATGTCCATTTCTTTCTCTGTTGTTACACATATCTTTGTATAATCATTAGTCTAGGACTAAGGATCTGAAGGTCTTTCGGCTTATTTTGCACTTGGAAAAATTATTTAAAAAATAAGCTGTGTACTTAAGCGGGCTCAGTGAATACTATTAGTTCTAAATATTGATGTCTACTGTATGTACCTTCCTATATGAATCTATACATACATGGTTGTAAAATTGTTTATGATAAGCGAGTTTTGCTATGAAACCATTTATTGTTAAACTATTTCTCACTGGCAGCTGTTTCTGTGGGATTAATATGCGAAGGTGCTATCTTGTAAATCAAGTAGCAACCATTGTGGCCCCATTCTACAGAAATACCCAATGATTGTGGAACCTAGCATGTTAGTGAACCTCGCTGAAACACTCCCCATCTAATATGGTGCAGTGAACCACAATGGGATCTCTATAAACATAATGGACCTCAGGAACCAAAATGCTGGTGATGGAACCTCGAAACTGACACCTCATCACCATGTACTATTAAAATGCGCTAACTGTCTATATACCCCGAATGTACGAGAGGAGCGACTCATATAAATATACTATATCTAACCCACAATTGTCGACGGTGTCATAGTTAATTATATTAATCTTAACTACCTTCCATGCACAATTCAAGATATATCGTGAAGCTAAATTTGTGCCATCTAGGGGTTTATTTAAACCGAGACTTATTGTTTTCTTAAGTGTCTTGAGGTGTTAAATTTTTAATTATAGTGGGAGGTAAAAACAATGCTTTACTAATTACATTGTTTCATTTTTTACAATGTTCTTAAGTCAACCACTTTGTTTAAACGATTTCAAAGTGCTCACCTTTTATGACTAATTCTAACAATTGTTAACCGTAGTTATCACATTGGTATGCTCCCGATACATACAATCCATACAAATTAAATATAGTTAAGCGTTTTAACCATAAAACATACAAAAGGCTTCCAAGCGACTATACAAACGAACTGGTTCTAACAAACTGCGTGCTAGTCACATTCGATAAGGACATCGTGTGTGATTGAAGATATTAAATACTACATGAAATGCCCATAAAACTATCTAGTTTTAACAACTTTTCAAAGCAGACACTGTGTATTCGATGTATTATACCACACGCGTTAACTGATCATGGTCCTTTACTTGAGTATTTACAATTAAATTTTTAGGAAAGTATGTGGGTGCGAATGCTATTGATAGGCATATAGTTAGATTCTAGACTCGAGGACTTCCCGTAGAGTCTAAAAACATCAAAAATATTCTGAAAATTATGTGAATTTGTCAGAATAAAATCACGAAATTTCAACTTGAACTATCCAAAATAGTCACAGAATTCAGCCGATTTTGTCAGGAAACACGGGTTCAAAGAAAATTCCTAAAAATTCCTAAACTCGGTCTAAAAATTTTGGGACTAAAGTTTACGACCTTTCACGGCCTCTAAGAAAATTTCAAGCTATTACATAGCATTTAGGCTAAAAAAAACTCAAGTAGGAAAATTCCCTACCTCTTGGAGTTTGACGAAATGCTAAGCTTTTGGTACCTCTGGCGTAGTTCTCGTCGCGTAGGTGACTTTATACACTTCCGATAAAATCTACGATCCGATTTCCGTAAATGAGAAGAAAGCGAAAGAAGAAAAAATTAAAATTACAAATCTCTCTCTCTCTGATTTTCGTTCTCCCACACCCCTACTGCCGTTTTTTACTTTTATTTTATTTATTTATTTATTTATTATTATTATTATTTGGATACATAGCTTATATTGCCTCATTCGGGTCTGTTTTTATCTCGAAAAAATTTATTTATTTTCAATTCAATTTATTTTAACTGAACTTAACTCCAGTTATTTCCTGACTTCTGAGATTCTCGTAAAACTCTTGTCCTTGGAGTCACTAGCGACTTATCGCAGAGGAATTAAGTAAAATATTCTAACTATCTCATGGTCGACCAGAAACTTTTGCGGGTCACTAGATTCGTGAGAAGAATTTACTTGGCGTAGTCCGTTTAGTCATCGAGATCCTGAAGAGATTTTCCTGGGCTTCCACTGAACCATTACATTAAATTTATTATCACTTTACCATTTTTGAAATTTTCTAATTTTTTTCCATAATTTGTACTTTCACCCATCTACTTTCCTTAATTGCAAACGTGCCACAAATCTTTGAAAACATTACAATTTCACCCTTAAAATCAACTTTCAAAAATTCTATTATGGCACTAAAATAATTAAGGAAGCCCTTAGTACATTTACGTGACCTTAGGGTTACACGTGTCATACCACCTATCGAGAAAAGGGGCGTTACAAATCCTCTCATCCTTAAAAACATTTCGTCCTCGAAATGAACAAAACCAACATAAAGAGGATACCTTAATGCGAAAAACAGCGAGGATATTATTTGCACATCCCGAGCCTCGACTCCCATTAGCCTCTTTAATCCCGTGATTCCCTCATAAAACTTTGACTAAAGGAGACCACCTTGTCTGCAAATCTTCTCTCTGCTGATCACCTGCTCTTGCATTGGGCATCATATATGTCAAATTATCCTTTTGTTCCTCTTGGTGATCTACGAGCCAAATGGGAGGGATGGAATGTACTTACGAGCATGAATATGTGGGAACCTTGAACTGACTGCGGAGGAAGGTCTAGTCTATATGCTCTTTGGTCCCACTGCGGCATGTCATATGGCCCTATGTATACGGGCCTGAAGCTAGCGCCTTCAAATCACGAGGACACTTCCAGAAGCTTTGGGGAAGACCTGTTGCCCGCATAAAGCGTAGATCCACATGGTGTTTGTCGCATAGCACTCTGTCTATCCACGGCTATCTTGATGCATCTCAGACAATCTGGATCTTATCTAAGAGCCAATATGTACTAACTGTGGGCCCTGCTCGATCTCCTCTCTCTACTTCATCTGACATCTTTGGAGTCACGACACTTAGGCCATCTGATGTCTTCAAATGCGGAGCCATGCACATGCTGGATTGATAAGCTGTTGTTCAATAGCGAACTCATCGAGAGATAAGTGCGAATCCGGCTTCGCTAAACTCTATCATGCATGCTCTGAGCATATCCTCTAGCGTCCGAATAGTTCTCTCTGGTGACCATTGGTCAGGATGGAAAGGCGTAACGCGCAAAGTGCAATTCGTCCCGTGGCATCTGTAAATTGGACCAAAATGCGGATGTGAATCACAGGGTCTCGGTGCGAACTATCGATGCGAACACCATGTAATCTTATCTCCTCCATATAATTGTTTGACTTGTCGATGGGTCATCATTGCTAGCGGAAAAATGTGCGAATTTTGTTAGTCTATCCTTATACTTTAATATGGCATCGTCTTGTCTCAAGGATTCTGACTATTAACAAAATCCATAATCTTATCACTTCCATCGGAAGCGAAGAGCATCTTTCACGTGAATACAGTTATACGCCTTCACCTGTTGACAAGTTAGGCATCTGGATATGAAATCTGTAATTTCCTTCTTCATGTCCTTCCACCAATAATGCTCCCTCAGAGTATGATACATCTTGGTGCTACCAAGGTGCATGGCGTATGCTAAAGAGTGAGCCTCTTCCATGATTTCCCTTTTTAGTTCACTGTTCAATTTTTACATTCGACTCCAGCCCTGCTATTACGCCATCGTCTATGATGCGGAACTCTAGTTTCCTACCACCCTTAATCTCACCCTCAGCTTAATCATCTCTACGAAACTACTACGACCTTCACTTGATCTAATCATGAAAATGATGAACATAAAAGGATGCCAACGATGTCCTTTGTGTCGACTACACACAAGTGAACTCCCAAATATCTCAATTCTATTAACAATGGAATATCTTGATCTGTGGAGATAAGCATGGGGTTTCCCTCAGATTCAGGCTTAAGGCATCGCTACGGTGGCCTTCCCCCGATTGGTACTCCATCGTCTGATCGTAATCCTTAATCAACTCCAACCACACTTTCTGCCTTAAGTTAAGCTCTTTCTGAGTGAAGATATACTGTAGGCTCTTATGATCGGTGAATGTCGGCTGAGGGAGCAAGTATAAGAATGTATCTAGATTTTTTAGGCGAAAACCCTTTGCTTTGCTGGTTCTAAATCATGGGTCGAGTAGTTAACCAGTGCTTCTTTAACTACCAGGAAGCATAAGCTATCACTCTACCATCCTGCATCAAAACACACCCTAACCCTTAATAGGAGGCATCAACGTACACCATAGCAGTCCTTTCGGCGGTGGTATAACACTAAAGTGCATTGTCAATCTTTGCCTCGACTCCTCAAAACTATCTTGGCGAGAACCATCGACCACTCGAATTTCTGATCCTTTTTCAATAGATTGGTCAACGTGGTTGCTATCTTCGAAAATCCCTCAATAAATTTCCTATAATAACCTGCGATCTAAAGAGGAGCTGAACCCGAAACATTCGGTAGAGCGCTTCTAGTTCACTATAAGCCGATCTTAAGTTCCACACCCCTAACACCTTTTGCGAGAAATGACATGACCAGCTACTTTGTCAACCAAAGTGGCACTTATAACTTAGTGTAAATGACTCTCTGAAGAATATGTCTTGTCAGGAATGCTGCATGTTCCTCTGGTACTGAAATCTATAGAATGTCATCCAATGAATACGATCCTGAAACTTATCATCACGGTGCGAATACCTATTCATCAAATCCGCAGCTTAACTAGGGCATTAGTCAATCAGAATGGCATCACTAGGAACTCGTGATGACCGTATCTTGTCTGACGGTCTTAGAAACATCATTCTCCGGACCCTCGGCTGATAGTGGCGACCTTAGGTCGATCTTAGAGTATGCACCGAGGTCGTGCGATTGGTCAAAATAGCTCATCTATCTGAGAGCGGATGCGGTTGCGTATTTATTAAGCCGATTTAGTTAATGCGTAGTCTATACCTGACCATAAGCTTCCATCTTTCTTCTTTACGAAGAGCTGGAGCTCCCCACGGTGAGGTACTTGATCGGATGGAAGCCACTTTATATGATTCCTCCTGGTGCGCCTTGATTCTTTCAACTCTTGCTAGCGCCGTGCATGGAGGAATGGATATCGGCTCGATCCCTATAACTAGTTCAATAACAAACTCAATTACTCTATCTGGGGGTAAACCTGAAATATCATCTGGAAAGACATCTGGAAACTCTTTGATTATAGGGATGTCTTCCAGTCGTGTCCCCTCTTGTCTCTTATCCACCACAAATGTAAATAACCTAGCAACCTTAGAAGCATTTCGGCGGTCATGGAATTAATGAGGCCCCAGGGACGATCTCTCTTCGATTCCCAGAAATATCACGCTTGGTTCCTTTGGCGAAACCCATTTTACTTCTTTCTTATAGCAATTTAAGGTGGCTACATGCGGGATGGCGATCCATACCTAAGGCTATAAAATCGCGAATACCTAACACTATCAAGTCACATTGGAAATCATGATACGGATCACCAATTTCTTTGCGGAACTATCCTTTGGATATCGCAAGTATCCCGTTAGATGCGAAAACCACCATACGACAATCTATAGGTTGGGACTCTATCTGTTGCCTCTCAGTGAATGGTACTGAAATAAATGAATGAGTGGCCCATGGGTCCACCAATGCATATGCATCATGATCGTAAACTAAAATAATACCAATAATCACGTCTAGTGAT
This sequence comes from Tetrastigma voinierianum, assembly GCA_016808115.1. Lineage (NCBI taxonomy): Eukaryota > Viridiplantae > Streptophyta > Magnoliopsida > Vitales > Vitaceae > Tetrastigma > Tetrastigma voinierianum. The sequence goes on along the minus strand of JAEQBH010002993.1, from coordinate 99,460 downwards.
GCATACGCCTCTGTCTTGTGTATTTGTAAATGCAGGCCACGGTATGAGTCCCTCCCGAATACGAAAATCGGAGTGCGCCTTTGCCTCTTGCACCCCTACCGCGACCTCTACCAGGTGGCTGTCTTGCCACCTGGTGAACCACCACTACGGCTTTGATTGGGACGGTGCAGGGTAGATGCTCTTTGTACCTATATCTGAGTCTGCCACACGGTACTAGGCTTGTGGACAGTCTCGAATAAAAAGTGACCTTCTTACATATAATTGAAGCATCTTTATCATGTTCATCCTATTCTCTTTGAGATGCCTCCTCTAACATGTAAGGCACAATGGAAAAGATGATCCTGAAGATCTACCACCTCTTGGGGCTGTGCGGCCCAGGACGGATCCACCCCGGCTGAATCTTTGCTCCTCGTCTGAGCACTCTGCTTGGTCCATTTCTTTCTTTCTTTCTCTTGGGCATTATTTTCAGTGACTAGTCTGGGACACCTCTCTTCTTGTGCGTTAAGCCCCTAAGTTCGTGGCCGTCCTTTCTATCTTTAGTGCAACCTCAACCAGCTCTCCAAAGTTATTTTGAGATGCCTAAGTTAGATGAACTTTAATTCTGAAGTTCAAGACGGCCATGAATCGCTTACACTTATGTTCCTCATTTTCCTATATCATAGGCACTAATTTCACGAGCTCTGAAAACCTCTACTCATATTCTGTCACTGTCAGGGATCGTTGCTCTAACCTGAAGAATTCTTCTATTTTTGCATCCTGATAACTACGCGGGTAAAATCTATCTGTAAATGCCTGTCGAAACTGGTCCCAAGTGACTCTTGTAGGGTGTCTCCTCTTAAGGGCCTCCCACCAGTCCTTGGCCCTGGCTACCATCAAGAACCTTGAAAAAGGACTTTAATATCCCCAGACACCCCATCAACATAAATTTCACTATACTGTCTAACCATAGAAGTCGTTGCCTCTAGGTCGCGGTGCCATGTAATTTGTAGCCCTGTTTTAGAGCGCGTTTTATCATGCCCCTCGCTCCTTACAGGCTCCGTGGCTGACGGTGTTGTTGTAATGTCTGTATAGCAGTCCATGTCAGTCTTGCCCCTGGGTCTACGACCCTTGATGGTTCTGCTGGGGGCTGATTCATTGAGGCATCTTCGTCTGGGGTGTGCTTTCGACATTTCTCTCGATGGTGCCTCGGTGGAGATCCCCAAATTAAACCTCTACGACCTCGTCAGAGACATAATCTTTGTAATTTCAAAGGTTAAAGGTCGATGATACTTTACCATATTTGATGCATGAAGTTTATAAAACAATATAGGTTACAATGAAAATCATTATAAAAACAATTTTATGAAATCTTTGTGGAAGCGCGTCAAAAAGCGGGCGACCTATCGCTGAGCGCTCGATACCAACAGCGGACCCGCTTCCATTTGACGGGGGAATGCAAGCAACTCCACGGTAACCTCCCAGCCGACTAGCTCGTGACAAGTTACCATGAAGCTTATCAAAATCATAACTTTAGATTTAACGAAAATCCGTGTGACATAGCGATTAGCGGGTGATAAACGAAATATAGAAATCACTGTATAAAGCCCTTGATATTTTCCAAAAAATCCACTTCTAACCATAAGATGACTCTAGTCCTCATCACAATATAAGATAAGAATCAATCCAACATAAATTCATAAAACCTTTGTTTTCTCAAACCATGCATCATATTTACAAAGATATTTACATATACAAAATGTCACATTTTAACTTTTACTACGTTTACATTACACATTATGCATATATAATGCAACCTGACGTCTGGGTGAGGATCTGGAAAGGTCTTCATTACACTGCCTTTGTAGTGTTTAAAACGGCGCGAAGCGGGCTCGAGTGAGTACTATTAGTTCTAAATATTGATGTCTACTGTATGTACCTTCCTATATGAATCTATACATAAATGGTTGTAAAATTGTTTATGATAAAACTGAGTTTTTGCTATGAAAACCATTTCTGAAAACTGTTTTGAAAACTATTTCTACTGCTGAAAACTGTTTCAGTGGTGGTTAATATCTGAAAGTGTTATACTGTAAATCAAGTAGCAACCATTGTGGCCCATTTCTGAAATACCCTAGACGTAATGCCACGGAACCTGGCATCGGTAGTGAACCTCGAAACACTACCCATCTCATATGGTCGGTGAACACGGCGGGATCTCTATAAACATAATGGAACCTCGGAACCAAAATGCCCGGTGATGGAACCTCGGAACCAACACCTCATCACCATGTACTATGTCAGTGCGCTAACTATCTATATACCCCGAATGTGCAGAGGGCGACTCACTATATAAATATATACTATATTAACCCTAATTGTATCGGCAATTAATATAGTTAGTCATAATGTCCCATAACCACTGCCATGCACAATCGAGATATATCGACGAAGCGAAATGTTTGTGCCATCACAGGGAGTTTCTAAACCGGGCCAAAGCGTTTCTTAAGTGCGGGGTGAAATTTTCTGCTGAGTATAACAAGTGGGAGGTAAAAACAATGCTTTACTAATTACATTATATTTTCAAAGCACTTTACAATATTGTAAATTAAACACTTTCGTTTTCAAAAATGATTTCGAGTACTCACCTTTTTCTCGACTAATTTCTTTTAATTCTTGTCAAGCACGCTAGATTATCGTCGTATGCTCCAATCGCCTACACAATCCATACAAATTACGAAAATGCCCTCAGTTCAACGTTTTAACCATAAAACATACAAAGGGCTTCTAAAGCGACTATATCGAAACGAACTTCGACTAAATAAATAACTTTCCTTCTCCAAAAAGAAAAAGAACCACAATCAAGTCCAATAAAATCAAATCAAATAATGATAATAAAATAAATAAAACAAATTTAGACTAGCCAAATTTTGGGTATACAAATATGCTCATCTTTGATAGAATTCATGAGTGTAATTTGTCAAGCGAAACCCACCCTAGGGCATGGTGTCCAATTCACACCCTCAAGCCTTGGCCTGAAGGTTTGGAAGTGTGAACGACACTAACCTTCCTTATGCTTCGGACTTTTTGTCTAATTACCAATCACTGTTCGAGTAAATCATAACTTTCTAAATCCTCAAATATCAACTTTAGAAACCAATACATCCAGCAAGTATACTTATCCAAATAACTTCAAACTCAAATATTCCAGAAACATAACTAAACTTTAACATCTAAACAATGTCCCGAAAGTTTGTAATATTCTAATAAACCAATTTCCGTCCATAGTCACTCCTGCGCCCCGAACTATGAATTTTTGAAAATTTTAAAAAGAATAAAGGGTGAGCTCAAAGCCCGAGTAAAAAATACTAATACATTTTCATGGATCAAAGTTTTTTGATCATATAACAAATAGGAATGTTTTTCATCAAAACTTTAGTTTAAAAAATAAGTTTGAACATTAACAAAAATATACTTTAAAACATTCTCACATCCATTTCAAATCGGTTCATATCAAATGTGATCAAACAGATATGCTCAATTACCCGATTAAGCAACTTTTCATGCTCAATCGAAAATCAAATCATTTGAATATTTTACTCTTTGTCATCAAATATCAAATGGTGCCAGGTTATGTGGACTTTCAAATGGGTGGCTAGCCGCAAATTGTTCCTTTAAGGTGGAGCGGAACCGTACTACTAGTACTGGTAACACTCTAACCAAACCTCTAGAGGCTGAGGTTCAAATCAATTACATTCCCCACGAGAAAAATGTAATTCGACTATTGTATCAGTTGACAAGGGTTGAATGTCTTCAAACTATTATTCTGATTAGTGAGGGCAGACTAACAGAGTCAAATATTTCATTCAAAATTTCAAATTACAAAACATCATATCTCCACATTTTCTTTAAGTAAACAAAACCGTCTCAAAGTACAATCTGCAAATACTTTCCTTGATCCATGGATAATCAAATAAATAAAACAAGTAAAACTTTTCATAAACCAAGATTATATATAATTCGGTTAAAACAATTTTCATCATAAATGAGTAAAACAAACAATTTTCTTTTTTTTTTTAAATCTGCATTAATATCCCTTACACGTACATATATATAAAAATAATTTTGAAAAGTTGTATTATTAGAATCCCTTACCTCGAAAGGAGTACTCAAAACTTTGAAGAGCTAATCCGAAGAATTTCACCTCAATGAAATATTTCTCCTAAAATAATAAGGAAGAAACTATTATCATTACTTATTTATTCTTAAAACTTTCCTAATTTAATATTTTTAATAAAATATTTACTTGCCAAAATACATATATCTTTAAATATTTATCAAATACATATATTTATAAAAATTATACTCAAATATTAATTTGTTTTTCTTTTTCTAAAATAAATCTTGAATATCTAACATTATTCCCCTTTTTTTTTTTTTCAAGCATCCATCATGAATCGAATTTCTTAGATTTCTTATACCTAAGTTTCAAACTTATTTCATAACAGAACTTTTGGTTTACCACATTTCCCTTTTGTCTTTTCCACTTATACCAATCAAAATCATGCAAATATATCATTTGACTTTTCAACCTACTTGTCATATACTCTTGATTCATCTCTAAAATTCCCTTATGTTTCTTTTTTTTCTTTTACTTTCATTTTCTTATACTTTCAGAAGTAATTCAATATGACACACAATCCTTATTTTATTTTATTTCTAAAGAACAAAAAGTGTAATCTAAGTAAACTCTTTAGGGTTGATCTAAGCTGAAAATTAAAGAATCACATCAAGAAATCTGAAATAAAATGAGAATATCTTACCTAAAGAAATTTGTTCTTCCAAACCTTGAATCTCTACGAAAGGCGATAGTCCTCAAGGAATTCTATTACTTGAGAGAAATTCAAAGAATAATGAAATTATTTTCTTATCTTACTCCAATTTATACCTGAGGTATCTATTAGAAAAATTACCTTTTTACCCCTCTTTCATTAAATTAATTAATTAATTACTAATTGAATTACCATTATTATTTTCCTGCGTCCTTTCATTAAAGTAATTAATTAATTACTAATGATACATTATTATTTTCATAACATATGCCTATAAAAATTAATGTCATTATTATTTTCTAATTTATACCTATACAAATTCCATCATTATTATTTTCCCTAATTTATACCTATACAAATTCACAATCATTATTATTTTCCCTAACATACCTATAAAATTCACAGGTGTTCTGATAAGCTGAATATGAACAGTGAAGTAAAGTAAAAGTGTGAAAAGTAAGTTAAATGAGGTGAACTCTATTGAAGAAAAAATGAGACCCTAAAAGTGTCTAGAAAGGATACGACCTCACTCGAATCAAGGCAACCTATAAGAGGGTCTAAAAACTCCAAAATCAAGCAATAAAAGAAAAATGTCTAAGCCATTAAAGCCACAAAGCAAGTCCAAACCACCCCTAAATGGCCTCCAAAGGTGGTTTGGGAATCGATGTCAAAGTCAAGTGATAGCTGGACCACCGAAGAGAAATAAACGAATATGCATAAAAGGGGATCGACGCTCACCACACGAAGGCACTAAAATAGCTCATGATTGAGAGCTCAAGGTTCAACAAGGCTCAAGGCCTAAAAAAGGAAAAAAAATGAGAAAAGCGAGCTCAAGGCTCAAAAAGGAAATAAAACAATTCAGGACTATGAGCTTGGAGCTCGAAAAGACTTAGGGCCTAAAAAGGAAAAAACGAGAAAAGCGAGCTTCGTGCTCAAAAAGAAAATAAAACAGCTCAGGGCTCGACAAAGGCTCAAGGCCTAAAAAAAGGAAAAAGCAAGAAAAGCAAGCTTCGGGTTCGAAAAGGAAATAAAACAGCTAAGGGCTTGAAAAGGCTTAAGGCCTAAAAAAGTAAATAGTGAGCTTTGGGCTCGAAAAGAAAATAAAACACTTCAGGGCTGAGAGCTAAGGGCTCGATAAGGCTTAGGGCCTTAAAAAGGAAAAAAGCAAGAAAAAAGAGCTTCGGACTCAAAAAGGAAATAAAACAACGTAAGGTTGAGCTTATGGCTCGACAGAATACTCATAACCCTAAAATGGAAAAAGCTAAGCTCCAAGAACAAGCAAAGGAAATAAAACACCTCTAGGTTGAGAGCTTAGGGCTTGACAAGGCTAAGGGCCTAAAGATGAAAAAGCAAGAAAAGCGAGCTCCGTGCTGGAAAAGGAAATAAAATAGCTTAGGGTTGAGAGCTTAGGGCTCGACAAAGCTCAAGGTCTAAAAAAGGAAAAAGTGAGAAAAACAAGCTCCAGGCTTGAAAAGGAAATGAAACAGCTCATGGCCTGAAAAAGGAATAAGTGAGAAAAGGGAGATCCGGGCTTGAAAAATTAAATAAAACAACTAACGACAGAGAGCTCAGGGCTCGGCAAGGCTTGTGGCGTAAAAAGGAAAAAACGAGAAAAGCGAGAAAGCGAACTCCGGGCTCGAAAAGGAAATAAAACAGCTCAGGGTTGAAAGCTTAGGGCTCAACAAGGCTCAAGGCCTAAAAAAATGAAAGAGCTAGCTTTTAGCCCAAAAGGAAAAAAAATAGCTCAAGGTTGCGAGCTTAGGGCTCAATAAGGCTCAAGGCCTATGTGGACACTGCATTTTGGCTAAGATGTGTTTCCAACTAAAAGGCGAGACTTTTTTTTTTTTTTTTTTTGTATTTTTGAAAACGGTTTTGAAGTTGCCACTTTTTTTTTTTAAGGGAAAACAAAATAGCAAAGAAAACACTAAATGTGACTCCTAATATGGAAAAGCATGTTTGAGAAAAACCGAGTCTAGGTCGTGGGGTCATGTTACCTATTGGAAACGTACGGTGAAAGGCCGTAGCACTCATCTAAACCCCTAAAGTTGAGTCTCTAATAATTAAATTAAGGCAAGTATGACAATTGACTAATCAATCCAAGGATATCGAAAAACAAGCTACAATTATAACAGTATATCACATTAAACATGTAATAAATAAATTAAAAAACAAAGTCAAATGAGGTAAGAGCCGGGATTTGAAAGCACTATTAATAGAGAACAAGGTTAGTGCAATGATAAATTTAGAAACATTCATGATTAAATTATAAAATGAGTGCCAGAAAGCCCATTTATTTAGCACGCGAGTCAACTCCATGTGATCCTATTTTATTGGAATTATAGAGTAGATCATGCTTTTGGAATCTTTGAAATCATATTGAAAAGAGTAATTTTGGAAAAGGAAATTTTGATTTGAGATTTTTGAAAATAGAATATAACTATAGGAAAATTTAGAAAAAGGATTTGAAAGATGGATATTTGAAAAAAAAAAATGAACTAAGACTTTGGAAAATTAAAGGAATAATGGATTTTGTTTTTTTGTGAAATTTAAAGAAGATGATTTTAGAATTTTAGAATTTAAAGAAAAAAGTATACATACATATATATTTTTAGAGAACCTGATTTTTATTTTTTTGGTAATTAAGGAAAGTGATTTAAAAAAAATTAAAGCTAAAGGAAAATATTTTTTACTTTGAAATTAAAGAAAATAGTTTTTGATTTTGTAGATTTAAGAAAAAAAATGATTTTTTGAAATATTTGAAGTTAAATAAAAGATTCTTTTTTTAGAAATTAAAGAAAATGGTTTTTGAGTTTTTAAGAGTTAAAGTGAATGATTTTTTATTTCTTTTTATTTTTAGAAATTAAAAGATGATTTTTCGAATATTTAGACATTAAAGAAAATGACTTTCGATTTATTTTATAAATTAAAGAGAATGATTTTTTTTTTTTCTTCTTAAAATTAAGGAAAATAAATTTTGAATTAGAAAACAAATTTAAAGATTCAAGCTAGGAAATAATAGCGATGACGGTAATAATGAAGACTGGAATTAAATAGACAAGCAAAGATTTAGTCAAGAAGACAGAGTTCATGCCTTTTTAAATAATGTGGGTTTAAATTTTAAGTTTGCTCATTGAGAAGATAATTCGGTCGAAACATGATCTTAGGTGTCATTCAATAAAGAAACACATGTAATGAGAACATAATATGGAAACTAAAATATTCCTCATTAAAAACATAGATATAATGAAAATACAATATGAAAACTAAATATTAGATAATTGAAAAAGAATTATATTTAATAAAATAAAATAAAATGGGATCTAAATTATTTACTAATGTAAAAATAGATTTATGAAAATATAATATAAAAGTAAATTTTCAATAGTTACAAAAACTAAATTTAGTAAAAACATAAAATATTCACTAGTTAAAAATATAGATTAAAACAAAATATGGGAACTAAAATATTCATGATGAGTATCTTAAATACTCATTTTATCCCTATGCTTTAGTTAGTTTTTCTTGTGTTTTTATGTTAAATAAGTGCCCTAATGCTCTAAGTTCGCTCACTGTGATCAGGTCGTCCGTTTGGTGGGTGTGCGAAATTGGTGGAAAAACTATTTACAAAAGCAACAGGAGAGGCTACTGAATTTTGACATTTTCAGACATCATATGAGCTCTATTGCATCAAGCCATATATGTATGGATTCTACACTTCAAGAGCTTTCTAGGGATACCAAGAACACAAAATTGGAGTTCAGACAAAGAAGTTATGCAAGTTCAAAACTTGAAGAAAATCCTTAAACATTGCAGCACCTTCAGCGGAGAGGCTACTGTATTTGACGTTTCAGAAATCCTTATGAGCTCATATTGCATCAGTATATGGATAGATTCGCTAAGAGCTTTCCAAACGGTACCAAGAACACCTAAATCGGAGTTCGTATGGCAGAAGTTATGGCCTTCTGAAGTTGGAGGCGAACGCCCGAGGGGACTGCGGCAACGTCGCGACGGCGAACCAACGTCGCGACGTGGCGGCTATGAACGGCGGTCGCGGCGTTGCCAAGCGGCGTCGCGACGTTCGGAGATCGGTTTTGGGTGGATTTTTAGCCCATTTGAGCCCAAAATGGAGGTTTTTAAGCTCAAACCCGAAAGAGACGAAGGGGAGGGGCTAGGGCTCGGAAAAGGGGACTTTGTCCACACTTTGGGACCAAGGAGGAGGTTAGGAGTTGTTTTTGAAGATTTTGAAGAAGATCATGAGATTTGTGGAAGAAAATCCAAGACTCACCATCATTTGATCATTATAGTTTCTTCTTTCTCTTTTCTCATGTTTTATCCTAAGTTTATGATGTATCAAACCTCTATCATGCTTTAAATTCGTAGATCTAGGGTTTTTAGTTTGTATATTGAACATGAGTTTATATTTGTTAATGTTCCTTTTCTATTGTTTCTTGTAGATACCTCTATTGATTCTATGGTTCTATTTACATATTGTTCTGGCTAATCTCAATGTGGTGATGGTTCTTTGCAAGATACGAGAAGGAGTAAAAGAACTGGAGCATAGATGAATCAACCTAATTAGCCTGATAGTGTAGAAATTATCGGTAATTAGGAGGCGTGTGAGACTTTTGGATCTTAAAGCATCTCTAATGCTTAGGGTTGAGCTGAGAAGCAAAAGACCTAGTGTTAGTTGGTAGGTTATTCGACCTCGAGAGAGGCTTATAATTAAATTAGACAAATTAAGCCTTGGAAAGCAATTTCATGAACAATAAGTAGGTGCATTAGATCTAAGAGGATTGTCGATTACCAAGTACCACAAGATTTATCATCTCTTGGTATCCCTTAGTTGTGGCTTCATTAGTTACATTTAGAAATTTCATTAGTTTTAGTTTGAATTTTGTTTACTATCACAATTGTTAGTTTGGATATTAGAGAAGCATTATAATTTTGGCACTTAGCATCCCCGTTTCCTGTGGATCGATATCCGTCTTGGTCTGTTTATTCTTGTGACGTATCTTTGTAGCGAATAGAACGCTCTTTTATATTTTCTGCATAATTTTATATACACACATCACAAAATACGCCTATCAAGTTTTTTGGCGCCGTTGCCGGGGAAAATCGGTGTTTTATGCTAATATCAATACTAAGTGCTTCTTTAATACTTCAAACATTTTTTATGTTTATATTTGTGTGGTTTTGAGTTTTGATACTTTTTGTTTTCTTTTTGCATAAATTTTCAGGTTAAAATCACAATGGATCCTATCATCGAGTTGACAAATGCATTGGCTCACCTTGAGCAGCAACTAAGAATGCGACAATTGGCTGATGAGCATCAAAGAAGATTGACAACTCAAGTGCGAAGTCAAGTGTGGCAACCATATGGATCAATGGATTATGCTCAATATGGAGGTACCCCATACTTGAGCAATCATAATTTTAGATGGAGCCACCACCCAAGCACCTCATGGAATACAAGCTATACCATTCGCACACTCACAAGTCGAATCAAGCCTAGAAGAAGCTATGGATGAATTAAGAAGAACTCAAGCTGCATTTACCATGGCACAACCTGAATTTTCAAGATCAATGGATGAAATGGACTACTCTCAAGTTGGGTTGCCTCGGTTTTTTAATCCAAATGAGATAAGTCAACCTCCACATGAGAGAATGACAAAGTTAGAGGCAGCATTAATTGAAATGAAAAGAGTTCATGCTGAATGTGTGACATCTCAAGTTCAATTCATGGAATTAACAAGGGCTAATGTTCAAATTCAGCATACACCATTCGATAGCTTGAAAGAAGATATGGCTTCAATGGCCACTTCTGGTACTCAACTTACATTTAAGAAAGAACAACATAAAGAAGAGGAGAGTATGAGTATCGAAGAACTGAAATTGGCAAAATATATGAATAGACAAGAGAATATGGCTACAATGTCCTTTGAAGGACCAGGTGAGAGTTAGCCATCTACTCTTGGGTAAATCTGAAAGAAGAAAAGCTGGAACTATAATGAAGAAATCACTTCAAGAGGTAATGAAGAACTTGAGAAGCTTAAAGATTGGAGGATGATGATGCGAAACTTGATACTTAGTTGAAAAGGAGGAAAAGGTGCTTCTCGGAATCATATGAAAGGTAAAGGAAGTTGTAGAGACTTTTCAGGATGACTGTGGGGTGAGATGCATGAAGAAATTGAAAAATGAAACGATCCCATATTCTGGGGTGGATGAGTACATCATTCACTTGAGCAATGAGTGAGAGGAACCATTGTAAACAAAAAATTTAAAAAATAGAAAATCAAAAAAATAATAAGATTGTGGAAGACTATGCTCAAGTTGCTGATTAGGCACAACTATATATCTTAGAAGAAGGATGGAGGCAAGCACCAGCCCATCCGTGGTTGGTGATCCCAGCTGGACTCGAAAAGCGGAGCAGCTCCTTGGGGTGACCGAGCAAGTTTTCTTTCCTTTTCTATTTCGTAGTTTGGGGTTTTTAATAAATTTTACGTGCTTGATTTGTTTTTACGTGTTTTTAGTTTTAATTTCGGGTTTTGGGGATTCAAATCTGGTTTGGAAGCTAAAAGGTTGAAAGCGAGTTCAATAGTGCAGGTGGCTTAAGAACCAAAGAAACCATATTCAAAGCACCTTCATTTGGACTTAAGTCTAACCCCTCTTAACACCTCTTTGCCTCCCAGCGAGCCATATTCATTGGGCCTTCCCGGAGACTTGATCAACCTGAAATTACTCATTATCCATTCTTGCTTTATTTCACATTGAGACAATGTTTAGTTCAGGGTTGGGGGGGGTGAGATTCAATTTATTTTGTTTTTCAAAAATCCAACTTTTGTATCTCATACCTATTTAGTTATTCCTTTATTTATTTAGGTTGTTTGCATGAGTTTTTCTTTCTTTTTCTTTTGTTTGTTTCACTGTCTCATATGAGTGAGTTTGATGCCTTGTTGGCTTGTAGAAGGTCATTTTGAACACAAACATTTGAAAAATGGCAAGTGCAAAGTGGATTGGACCCTTAGGTTTTTAAATGATTTGGAATTGTGTGCTTGCTTGGTATGGGTGACTTAGCTTAGTCACCTCCCTTGACTGAAGCTATTTCTCGAATCATCACCGCAGCTGCTTGTACTTGTAGCTTTTGGTCTCCGCATATACACCTTGGTTCCCCGGACCCTTTGTCTTGAATTCAACTAACCTTGGGATTCTAGCCACCACCTAAGTGATGGGACACCCCAATAAAAAGAAGGATTATATTGAGCCCCAACAAAGAGAAAAATACAAAACAAAGAAAAAGTGAAAAGAAAGATAAAAAGCAAAAGAAAGAAAATGTCAAAAATAGAGTATATGAATTAAGAATAATGGGATCCATCCAATCGGAATCGGGCTGTCAGGGGCCTTTCAAAGCCCTAATGCCTAATGGCGGCGGGAGTCATTAACTTCACTGCCCGTTACATGGGATAGAAGATGGATCCTTCCCGCAACCTAGGGCCTTTGAGTTTGGTTGAGTATTCGAGGTGGTGAAGGGAATTTAATGCCTGGTGCCCTTAACCAATTGGTGAAGTCACCGATGGATCCAGCCCCTAAGAACACTCATCTAAAACTTCTTGGCACTATTCTCTTGTTTTAGGTATTTAGGAAATTTTAGGTATTTTGGTATGAATAAAAGGGTGCGTTCTTATCATTTCTTAGTTAGCTTCTTCGAATGGGTGAGTTGAGCTTAAGTTTGGGGTGTTAGGACCTTGCTATACACTTTGAAGATCATGCTATACTACAGCTAGTTTCCTTGGGAAAGGTCACTGCGGACTTGGGGGGTTGATTTGTTTTGCTCACCATTCTTTGCTTTGCCATGTTCCTTAGAAAGTTTAAAAGTTTAAGGATCCTAAATTTTGGTTGAAAAGGCTAATATTGCTAAATTGTGTTCATAGTGATTCTTAGTTTGAAATATTTATCATCTTCATCTCATTATTTTTAGTTCATGTCATTTCAATTTTTGTTTTGTTTTGAGTTGGTCTGCTTGGGACAAGCAAGAATTTAAGTTGGGGTGTGATGAGTATCTTAAATACTCATTTTATGCTAATACTTTAGTTAGTTTTTTTCTTATTTTTATGTTAAATAAATTGCCCTAATGCTCTAAAGAGTTCGCTCCTGTGGTCAGTCGTCTGATTGGTGGAATTGTACGAAATTGTGGGCTTCTTCTGAAAGCAACAGAGAGGCTACTGAATTTTGACATTTCAGACATCATATGAGCTCCTATTGCATCAGAAGCCATATATGTATAAGTTCTACACTTCAAAGAGCTTTCTAGGGATACCGCAGAACACCAAAGTGGAGTTCGAACAAAGTTATGCAAGTTTAAAACTTGAAGAAAATCATTAAGCATTACGGCGCTTGACGGAGAGAGTTTACTGTATTTTGACGTTTTCAGAAATCATATGAGCTCATATTTAAGTAGTCATATATGGATAGATTCTACACTTGAGAACTTTCCGCGGTACCAAGAACACCTAAATCGGAGTTCGTATGTGAAGTTATGGCGCTGAAGTTGGAGCAAAAGGGGCTGCGGCTGACGTCGCGACGTGAGAACCAACGTCGCGACGTGGCGGCGCTGCGAACAGCGTCGCGGGTTGCCAAGCGGCGTCGACGTTGAGAATTCGGTTTTGGGTGGATTTTTAGCCCATTTTGAGCCCAAAATGGAGGGTTTTTAAGCTCAAACCCGAAAGAGACGAAGGGGAGGCGGCTAGGGCTCGGAAAAGGGGACTTTGTCCACACTTTGGGACCAAGGAGGAGGTTGGGAGCTGTTTTTGAAGATCATGAGATTTGTGGAAGAAAATCCGAGACTCGCCATCATTTGATCATTATAGTTTCTTCTTCCTCTTTTCTCATGTTTTATCCTAAGTTTATGATGTATCAAACCTACATCGTCTTTAAATTCGTAGATACAGGGTTTTGGTTTGTATATTGAACATGAGTTTATATCATTTGTTAATGTTCCGTTTTCTATTGTTTCTTGTGGAATACTCCCATTGATTCATCTTGGATTTATTTTTATATTGATTTCTGGCTAATCTCAATGTGGTGAGTGGTTCTTTGCAAGATGTCTGAGAAGGAGTAAAGAACTAGACATAGATGAATCCCAGCCTAATTGGCACATTAGTGTAGAAATTATCGGTAATTAGGAGGCGTGTGAGACTTTTGGATCTTAAAGCATCTCTAATGCTTGGGGTTGGTGAGAAGCAAAGACCTAGTGTTAGTTGGTAGGTTATTCGACCTCGAAGAACTATAATTAAAATTAGACAGAGTAAGCCTTGGAAAGCATTTTCATGAACAATAGAGTAGAATTTTGACTTAGATCTAAGAGGATTGTCCGATTGCACCAAGTACCCTAGGAATTTATCATCTCTTGGTATCCCTTAGTTGTGAACTTCATTAGTTACATTCTGAAATTTCCATTGGTTTAGTTTAAATTTTGTTTACTATCACAATTGTTAGTTTGGATATTAGATAAGCATTATAATTTTGGCATAGCATCCCCATTTTACTGTGGATCGATATCCGTCTTGGAAGTGCAGCTTTGTACTTGGCAGCGTATCTTTACGCGGAATAGGCGCTCTTTTTATATTTTAAGATAATTTTATATACACATCACAAAATACGCCTATCAATTCACTAGCAAAAAAATTGTTTTGATGAAAATATAATATAAAACTAAAATATTACGGGAATTTAAAATATATATATATATATATATATATATATATATATATATATATATATATATATATATATATATATATATATATATATAAATAAGAAAACAAAATATGTAAACTAGAATGTCTACTAATATGGAATAAGAGCACAATATGGAAGCTAAAATTATAAGCTAATAGAAAAAATTAAAAGAAAAGTAGAAATAGCTTCAATTTTATGAAATTAAAGCTAAATAAAATTAAACTAACCAATTTTAAAGAATTAAATTGTAAAAGTTGAACCAACTAATTTACAAATGTTAAACTAATAAAATAAAATTTGTACAAAAAAAGAAGAAATAACTTATTTCACAAGATTACACTAATGAATTAAACTAACTGGTTTTACAAGGAATTAAATCAATAAAATAAACTAACCCTTTTACATAAAAAATTAAACTAATAAAAGTTACAGGGATTCATTTTAATCCTATGAGTGTGAAGATTAATAAGAATTGCAGTTTGTAAAAAAAAAATCTAAAATCTGAAAATTAAAACTAAGAATATTTAAAAGTCTGAAAATCTAAGAGTTGTAATACACAAATAAAAAAAAGAAAGAAAAAATCCAAAATTTGAAAAGTAAAACTAGGAATATTTAAATGTCCAAAAAACTAAGAATTGTAGTACATAAATAAAAAAAATGAAAAAACTAATATCTGAAAGATAAGCACCACTACACCAAAATCGAAACTGGCATAGTAAAATGATGATCTAAAAAAAATAATTTCCTATGAAATATCTCAAATACAAATTATATTAACCAGTAACAATTAATATAAAAAAAGAACAACCACCAATGGATTTATGTCATGAAATTAAGAAGAGATTTAACCTATCAAAACATATTAAATAAGGACAATCCATACATACCTGGAATGCTTTCCTTTAAATAAAAAGAATTCTTCCTCTTTGACTTCTCTGAACCTCTGTTTCGATCGTGTCCCCTTTTTGCCTTTGATCGTCTCTTTTTAAAAAAGAAAAGAAAAATAAATAAATAACTTTCCTTCTCCAAAAAGAAAAAGAACCACAATCAAGTCCAATAAAACCAAATCAAATAATGATAATAAATAAATAAATCAAAATTTAGACTAGCCAAATTTGTAGTATACAAATATGCCCCTCTACGATAGAGTTCAAGTGTAGTGAACATGAACAATGAAGTAAAGTAAAAGTGTAAAAGTGTTACATCAGTTACAAGGATTACAGAGAGAAAGTAAAGACTGCGAGAAAGACCATTACAAGAACAAAACCTGGAAACCAATTAATACGACAATGCCGAGTCTCGTGAGCATCTACGATCTCCTTAAAACAAAGATTCAGTCTTGGTGCCCTGGAGGTCACTGATGTCCTGCTTCCCAGATACAACGACGGACAAGCAGCGACTCAACACTCCAGACACGCTCCGCGAACCGAAACTCGTCCCGAGGCTATCACCCAAACAATTACACTCTTGATAAACTCAAAACCAAAGGAAAAACTATATTTCTGAATAAGGAAGTCTCACATTTATAGGCTAAAGGTGAGACCCTTAACATTCAGGAAACGTTTGGCAAGCCAAACGTTGGACTCCCTGCCCTTTTGACTACTCAATGAGTAAATGACAATGAATGTCATTTATTCCAACAATTCCCACATGAATGACATTCATGACCAAAGATCCTAAAAGCATCTGGTGATAGATTCATCGTAATAAACCCCGCATAGAGAGGAGAGGGTTAATTTTAACCTTCCCTGAAAAGATTATGTTTACTCTACTAACTAAACAAGACATGATGTCCTTTGAACCATTCCGCCATTGGTGTAGATCATGACATATTCCACACAGAATCTTCCTACATATTTCAGCCTCTCACTTTTATGCGTCCATTTCGCCATGGACATGCGCCCTCGGGTTCGCGAAGAGTTTAATAAATCAGGCCTCTATCTAATTCCCTCCGGCTTACTTCCACTTCACTCTTACATAGGTGATCTCTCTAGAAATTAAGAGTAGCTCATGTTACTCTTCGCCAATGCTTAGAGATCATTAAAAGCATAGCTTAACCTTCTTATGAGCATCAATTGCTCTCATCATAGAATGGACACGATAATATCCCCATTGATCGTATCAAAGTCTTTACAATTTGGTTGTCCCTTGAACCTAGATCTCGGGATCTCTAGTCACTAGGGTTGGGTATCCATTGCATCGACTTATTCTTTTACCGGCTTTAGTCGCATTCCCTTCATGACTTTTCAACCAACTCTGCTTAACCTTTCGTTTAGCAAACCAAGTAATGTTATCCTTAGATTTTACATAATCTATGTGAGATAACCCAAGTTGAGAGTTGTTGTTTAATGGTATTGTGTCTACGACGATATGTCTAGACTTACCATTATACATACTGTTTTGTGCTCTACCAATAGCAGATTGACTGTCACAATGTATGCATATTGGAGGCACCGGCTTGGGCCAATTGAATGTCCTAGGAAGTGGCGAGCCATTCCGCCTCTTCCCACATTTTGCCTAGTGCTATAAACTCGCATTCCATCAGGATCCTCGCACAACCGCCCGTTTGAGGATTTGATGATACCACGTGACCTCCCAAAGGTAAAGACATAACCACTCATTGGATTTTCGAGTCTTTAACATTAGATATCCAATTAGCATCATCGTATCCCCTTCAAGTACGCAGTGGATATCTGGGTAGTGCAAATTGATAGTCGCGAGTGAATCAGAAGTGTTTTAATATCTCATTATTCCTGCCAATGCATAGCCCAGGATTGCTCAAAAATCTACCTCGCCTTATTAACCGCATAGGTTATGTCCGGTCTCAGATAACCTATTAAGTACATTAGACTCCCTATCACCCTGTGAGTATTCTTAATTAAGCAACACTCTCTCCTTTATTCTTGGAAAAGTGTAGAGTTACATCTACTCTGTTCCTTGTCATACCGCATTTATCCTTATCAAACTTCCTGCAAGAATATTGTCAACATAAGGTGATTAACTTAGCACGAGTCCATCTCGATGTTCTTTGATTTTATTCCCAAATACCATCAACAAGTCCCATGTCTTTCATGTCAAATCTTGAATTCAACATGTTCTTGGTAGATGTAATCATCTTATCATCACTAATGAAGTAATCAAAGATATCATCTACGTGATAAACATACAATGACATAGCCATGTTCATCATCTTCGACATAGACACACTTGTCACATTCATTGATTTTAACTTGCGACAAACATTACGCATTACACGCGCTATTAACGTCAAGCCAAATTTCTCATGTCATCGCTTCGGTGCTTGTTTTAATCCATACAAGGATTTCAATTAATCTACGTGATTTTCATTTCTTGTCCCGAGCGTAAAACCCTCAAAGTTGCTCCATGTAGATTTCTCTATTCAAATCTCCATTTAAGAAGTTACCGCCTTGACATCCATTTGATGTACCGAAGATCTTAGTGCAAAGAATCGCAAGCACCATCCTTATGGAGTTTATTCTCGCCAGAGAATACGGTCAAAATAATCCGTAATTTCGCTTTGCCTATAGCCTTTGATCACAAGTCTTTGCCTCATTTGTCTATTGATCCGTCTACTTTCTCGCTTCCTCTTAAAAATCCACTTGGAAATTTAGAGGTTTACAAACCCGATGGAAGATCACACCCCAAGCATGGTTATGCAAAGCATGGAATCAATTCTCACTTTTAATTGCCTCTTCCATTGGATGAGACCTCCGTAGAGTTCACCCGCCCCTTTATAGGTTTCCGAGGTCCCCTACGAGCATGTATGTCGAAAACTGACCAAATGATTTTTCCTCGCCCTTGCCCCTTTATCGCACCTCGGGTCAGACCTCTCCATCAAGATATCTTCATCCCGACTATTTTCATGAATAGTCTCCAACACTGCTTGATGAACTAGGGCTTTTCTCGGGATCCGTACATGGAAACACATCCTCGCCAAAGAATGATGCATTCCTCGATTCCATTATCGTGCTCCGTGAATATCTCGATATTAGACTCCATAAATAAGAAATCGATAGCAAGACTGTTATGCGCATAACCAATGAAGATGCAATCAATAGTTTTAGGTCCTATTCTCACCTTTTTGGGTGGAGGAACTGCCACTTTAGCCAGACATCCCCACACTCGCAAGTATTTGTAGGATGGATTCATTCCTTTCCATAACTCATATGGAGTCTTTTCTGCTTTCTTTTTAGGTACCTTATTTAGAAGGTAATTAGCGCATAAATGGCTTTTCCTCACATGTTTTGCGGGTAGACTAGAACTTATCAAGATTGCATTCATCATTTCTTTAGAGTGCGATTTTTCCGCTCACCACTCCATTAGATTGTGGCGACAGAAGTCATGGTTTCATGTATAATCCCATGTTGAGCACAAAGGTCAACAAACGGGCGAGATCATACTTCACCTCGATCACTTCGCAAGACTTTAATTTTCCTATTGAGTTGATTCAACTGCCAGAGAACAAATTTCTATATCTCCTCACCCTTACTTTAAGTAAGTACACATAACAAGATACTTGGTGCTATCATCCACACAAAGGTAATAAAATATTTATTACCACCCTTGCTCAGACGAGCTTCAAATCACATATGTCACATGGATTAAGTCAAGAGGTCTGTGTCTTTCAATACTTCAAAAGATGAGCTGGTTAGTTTCGCTTCAACATGTAAAGTCTACACTTGAAGCCAGATCAATTTGAAAGTTGGTATAAGGATTTAAGTTGATGAATTTACGCAATGTATCATAATTAATATGTCCTAATCTACCATGTCATAGATTAGATGACTCCAAGAATATGTTAAGAACTATTTTATTCATTTATGACTTAATGATAGTCGGCTACATTTCAAGCTTCCACATATCGCCTTTTTCGACATACATTCCGCTCTTTGATAGAACAAATTTATCTGACTCAAACACCAACTGAAATCCATGACTATTCAGCAAAGAACCAGACACCAAGTTCTTGCGGATTTCAGGTACATATAACACATTTGTTAGAGTCAGCTCTTTCCCAGAAGTCATCTTCACACTTCTCACCTGCCTTGCCCTTGATATCCGATATGATGTTCCTCATGAAAATCCTTTCTCCATTTCTCTAATTGGGTCTGGGGCTGAACATCATCTCTATCGAACATACATGATGGGTAGCACCAGCAATAATCCACCATTCCTCGGGATTTGATCCCACCAAGTTCACCTCGAGATCAATGTAGTGAGATCAATTTCGTGACACATCCTCGAGATGTCATCAACCACATTGGCTTCTCGAGTTTGCTCTCTTCAAGTCTATAATCGAAGATTCATGACTTTGCTTCCTACGCTAAAGCATTTCCCTGCGAATCTTGGCCAACACTTCCTTTGGTCCCAAATAGAGTCCTCCTTCAGTTACATGCCTTTGAACTTGGAACCTTGGACCATGTTCCACAAAGTTAGCCTTAGCCCCATAGGGATTGCGGTGCCATTTTCTCCTCCGCATCCTTTTATCGTCTTTCGACACGAAGTCGAATAACTAGATCTTCGATGCTCATCTCCTTTCTCTTATGTTTGAGGTAGTTTTGAAGTCTTTCCAAGCAGATGCGCTTCTCAATAATAGCCGCCACTTCTGAAAGCTCTCACTCAACATCATTCCCTGGCATGAATCTCATGGAGGATTACGCCTGGAAGTTCTTTGGACTTCGACTGACCACGCCTTGAATCTACCATTTTATAATCGAGGAATCGGCCCACAAATCTAACTTTGCCCCTAAGATCCTCACTTTATATTCTGTCTAGTGAATCCCATACTCTCTCGGGTCAAGCTCTTATCCAGAGGCCACATTGTATGTGGTAATCAAGCAAAAGCATTCATGACGTAGTTCCCGCATAAAAGTCGAATGTTTCCCAAAGATCCACAAAGACTCGATGACTTGGATATCGCGCCATCTTCTTTGAGCCGGAAGCTTCTTCCTGGTCAAGAATCTCTCAAGATTCAAGGTGTCAAATGTAACAAAGATCTTTGCTGCTGTCACCTTTTGAAATTAAGTCCACTCAATTTCTCTCCGGGTTTTTCCATGTGAGATAGAGATAGCACCGTAGTAGGCATCAATCGGGTGTCAGGTCACGCAGGGTTGCCACTTGAGCGTATGCAAGTGGGAACCATGGTAAATCAACCAATGTCCATTTCTCTCGCAAAATTATAGAAAATTGATCAATTTCATTCCCAAACCAATTGGCAGACATTCAATTAACACGTAACAAAGTATTCCTGTGAAAGACCGTGGGGTAAAACCCCACCTAAACAATTAGCCTCCTTGTGACGTAACTTCTCTGCTTTAGAAGCTCTAAATTCCTAAGACCACAAAGGAATTAAGACAAACTCACAAAGTGAGAATAGGGCTTTAAATTCTTAAAAGACTTTTCTCCTTTATCATATATTCTCACAAGAAATATCACAACAAAGCATGGTCGATCTGGATGAGCTCTTGCCTCAACTCGTCTTGAGTTCCATTCCCTCCTTTGTATTTTTATTTATTTTACAAAGGACTTTCCAACAAACCAAGTTGTTTGTTTGGTGTTTCCTTGTCAACGGTGGTTCTCGGCATTTTCGTATTAATTGGTTTCCGGGTTTTGTTCTTGTAATGGTCTTTCTCGCAGTCTTTACTTTCTCTCTGTAATCCTTGTAACATATGTAACAAACTTAAAACAGATTGTTCTTGGAAAAAAACAGAAATAAGGTCAGGTTTGAGAAGAAGAAGTCACCGGAAAAAAATATTTTTGGAGCGAGAAAAAATAAAAGAAACTTTTTGTCTTCTGAACAGATTAATTTTTTCAAATTCTACGCTAGTAAAAAAAAAAAAAAAAAAATAGTATATATATATATATATATATATATATATATATATATATAGAGTATATATATATATATATATATATATATATATATATACCTAAAACGTTGGTTTGTATTCTGGTTTTGAAGTGAGAAAAAAATAGCTTAATTCCTTTGGTTTTCCTTTTGGTTACACGAAAAAAAAATTTAAGGAAAAAAAAAAAAAAAAGAAAAACCATATTTGGCCTTGAGGTTTTCCTTTTTGGATACAAGGAGGAGAACCACCGTTGACAAGGAACACCAACAAACAACTCATTATTGAAGTCCTTTGTAAAATAAATAAAAATACAAAAGAGGGAATGGAACTCAAGACCTTGAGTTCAAGAGCCAAGGCTCATCCCAATAAACCACATGCTTTGTTATGATATTTCTTACGAGGAATATATGATAAGGAGAAAAGTCTTTGGGGATTAAAACCCTATTCTCACTTTGTAGCTTTTGGTGCTAATCTTTGTGGTCTTAGGAATTTGGAAACTACAAAACAGAGAAGTTCTGTCTAAGGAGGCTAGTTGTTTGGCCTTGAAGTACCTCCCACCAGCCTTTCCCCGGGAATACTTTGTTACGTGTTAATTCCACTATTCTCGTGAATTGGTTTCGGGAATAGAAATTGATCAATTTTCTATACTCTTGCAAAGAGAAATGGATGGTTCAGACACCATGGTCTAATCAGATCCGCTCAAGTGGCAACCCCTACTGTGACACAAGCACCAGTGATGCCTACTACGGTGCCTATCTCTGTCTCACCCGAGAAAACCAGAACTCCATGGACTGACTTGTGGTGAAAAAGTGCAGTGATTTGCCTACTAGACCACCTTGAATCTTGCGAGATTCTCGACTAAGAAGCCCGGGCTCAAAGAAGATGAGCGATATCCAAATAATGCACAGGAGCGCTTGGAAACATTCCGACTTTCTGCGCGTGAACTACGCTCATGAATGCTTTAACCGATCTTCATACAATGTGTATACAGATAAGAAAACAAATAAGGAGATTTATGGGATCTAATAGACCTTAAATATAAACTGAGGATGCCGGGGCCAAAAGTCTGGGTCAGGGTCGATTCCTCGATTATAAATGGTAGATTCCCAAGATCGTGGTCACTGTCCAAGAACTTCAAGTAATCCTCCATGAGATTCATGTCGAGGGAATGGATGCTGAGCGAAACTTTTCAAGTGGCAAATTATTATTGAGAAACTCAAGCCCCGCCGAAAGATCTCAAAAACTACCCAAACATAAGAGAAAAGAGATGAGCATCAAGATCTAGTTATTCGACTGCGATCGGGGTAGCGACAATAGCATCCGAGAGGAAAATGGCAACACAATCCCAATGAGGCTAAGGCTAACTTTTGTGGAACATGGTAAAGGTTCCAAGTTCAAAAGGCAAATAATGAAAGAAAAAGGCACTGTCGTAATTCAAAAGGGGGGAGGTTCAAGAAGCAAAAGTTCATCTGAAATGCTTCAACTGTGGGAAGCAAGGTCATAAATCTTCTTATTATAGACTTCCAAAGAGGTCAAACTCATGTAGTTTGAATGTACATGATATTCCAAGGATGTGTTCGAAATTGATCTCACCGCAGTTGATCTCTCGAGGTAAACTTGGTGGGATCAAATCCCATGAATGGTGGATCGTGACCGTTACCCACCATGGGCGTTCCGGATAAGATTACGTTCTCAACCTTCAACCAATTGAGACTGAGAAAAGGTTTTCATGGGGAACTCGCCTACACCTGAGCATCAAAGGCAAGGCAGTGGTCTCAAGATGACTTCAGGAAAAGAGTCGACGAACAAATGTGTTATATGTACTAAATCCGCAAGAACTTGGTGTCTGGTTTTTTGCGCTGAATAGTCATGGATTTCAGTTGGTGTTTGAGTCGATAAATCATTCTATCAAAGAGCCAATGTATGCCTAAAAGGCGTATATGTAGTTTAATGTAATGACTATCATTAAGTCATAAATGAATAAAGCTAGTTCTTCTGCTTATATTCTTGAGTCATCTAATCTATGACATGGTAGATTAGGACATGTTAATTATGATACATTGCGTAAATTAATCAACTTAAATCATATACCAACTTTCCAAATTGATGCAAAGCACAAGTGTGAAACTCAGGTTTGAGGCAAAATCCACCAAATTCTCATCTTTTCAAAGTGACAAAGACAATAATCGAACCCCTGACTTTAATCCATAGTGACATATGTGATTTGAAGCTCAGACAACAAGAGGTGGTAATAAATATTTTATTACCTTTCAGGGATGATAGCACCAAGTATCAAGTATATGTGTACTTACTTAAAAGTAGTAAGAGGCGACAGAGAAATTTTGTTTCTACAAAAACGAAGTCGAGAATCAACTCAATAGGAAAATCTTCAAAGTGCCGGAAGTGACGAGGTGGAGTATGGAATCGCCATTTGTTGACCTTGTGCTCAACATGGGATTATACATGAAACCATTGCATGACCTTATTCGCCTACAATCTAATGGAGTGGTCTGTTTTAAAATCACACTCTAAAAGAAATGATGAATGCAATGCTGATAAGTTCTGGTCTACCACAAAACATGTGGGGAGAAGCCATTTTATTTGCTAATTACCTTCTAAATAAGGTACCTAAAAAGAAAGCAGAAAAGACTCCATATGAGTTATGGAAAGGAATGAAGCCATCCTACAAATACTTGCAAATGGGACGTCTGGGTTAAAGTGGCGCTCCTCCACCCAAAAGGTGAGAATAGACCTAAAACTATTGATCAAGCTCTTCATTGCTATGTAATATCGCTTTATCGATTTCTTGTTTATGAGTCTAACATCCCTGACATTCACTAGAACACGATAATGGAATCGAGGAATGCATCATTCTGAGGATGTGTTTCCATACCTGATCCAAGGAAATGCCTAGTCTACTAAAATTATATGAGACTATTCATGAAAATAACAGATGAAGATACTCGATGGAGAGGTAGAACCCTGTGCTAGCAAAGGGCAAGGACGTAAAAATCATTTGGTCCAGATTGACATACATGCTCAGGGAACCTCAAACCTATAAAGAGGCAAAGGAACTCTACGAGTCTCATGAAAGAGGCAATTAAAAGTAAAATTACATTCCATACCGCATAACCATACTGGGCTAGTAGATCTTCCATCTATTGTAAACCCTAAGTTCCAAGTGGATTTTTAAGAGGACACTGGAAGTAGATGGATCAATAGACAAATACAAGGCAAGACTCATGGATCAAAGGCTATGCAAACCTGAGGGTCCGATTATTTTGACACGATTCTCCCGTGACGAATAAACTCCATAAGGATGGTGTGCTTGTAATTGCCGCACTAAAAGATCTCAGGTACATTAAATGGATGTCAAGACAAATTTCTTCTTAAATGGAGATTTGAATGAAGAAATCTACATGGAGCAAACCCAGGGGCTTACCGACAAGAAATGAAATTTCAGAGATTGGTGAAATCCTTGTATGGATTAAAACAAGCACCTAAACAATGGTGATGAGAAATTTGACAACGTTATGTTGTCACATGGATTCAAAATCAATGAATGTGACAAGTGTGTCTATGTCAAAGATGATGAACATGGCTATGTCATTGTATGTTTGTACGTAGATGACATGTTGATTGTCGGTAGTGATGATAAGATGATTACATCTACCAAGAACATGTTGAATTCTAGGTTTGACATGAAAGACATAGACTTGGCCGGCGTTATTTCGGGAATAAAATCAAAACAACATCGATGGGCTCGTATAAGTTAGTCACACTATGTTACTGACAATATTCTCGGGAAGTTTGATATGATAACCGTATAGCCGTAACACCTGATGTAACTCTACACTTTCCAAGAATAAAGGAGAGTGTTGCTCAAGTAGAATACTCAGGTGATAGGAGTCTAATGACTTAATAAGTTGTACAAGACCGCACATTAGCCTGATGCAAGCATTAAACCGAGTAGTACACGAGCAATCTCTGGGAGCTATGCAGAACAAGTAAGGAATAATGAGAGTATTAAAATACTTACGATTCACTGCGGATCATAGGCCACTACACAAGACATCCTGCTATACTTGAAGGATACAGAAGATGCTAATTGACATTCAATGTTAAAGACTCAAAATCCCATGGGTTGGTTATGTCTTTACACTGAGGTGCACAGATCGTTGAAATCCTCAAACAGACTAAGTATTACCAGATCCACATTGGAATCTGAGTTTATAGCACTAGACAAATGGGGAAGAGGCAGAATGGCTACGCCTAATTCCTGGGAGGACATTCCAAGGTGGCTAAAGCTGGTTCCTCCAATATGCATACATTGCGGATACTAATCCGCTATCAGAGAACAAAACAAGATGTGAGTAATGGTAAGCCCTAGACATATCCGTCAGAGACACAATACCATTAAACAACTTCAACTGGGGTTATCTCTATAGATTATGTAAAATCTAAGGATAACATTAAGTGGATCCGCTTAACCAAAGGGTTAAAAACAGAGTCAGTTGAAAAGTCATCGGCTGGAAACGGACTAAAGTTCGTGAAAAGAATAAGTCGATGCAATGGATAATGCGAACCTAGCAGACTTAGATCCCAAGATCTAGGTTCAAATGGACAACCAAATTGTAAAGACTTTGATACACCACCGTGGGGATATTATCGTGTCCATTCCTATGATGAACAAGATGCTCAGTAAGAAGGTTAAGCTTAAGGCGAATGATCTCTAAGATTACAAAGAGTAACATGAGCTTACCTTAACTTACGTGAGATCACCATGAGTGAAGTGGGGTCGCTTTCCGAGGGAATTGAATAGGCACAATTCCATTAAACTCTTGCGTAACTGTGCGATGTCCATGGCCAAAATGGACATAAAAGTGAGAACTTAAATATGTTAGGAAGATTCCTGTGTGGAATATGTCATCGTCTACACCAATGACAGAATGGTTCAAGGACATCATGTCTACTGTTTAGTTAGTAGAGTAAACATATTTTACAAGGGAAGGTTCAAAGGATAACACCTACCTCTCCTATGCAGGTTTCTTCTGATGAATCTATCACCCAGTCTTTTAGGATCTTTGGTCATGAATGTCATTCATGTGGGGAATTGTTGGAATAAATGACATTCATCGTCATTTACCTCGAGGAGTCCAAAGGGCGGAGTCCAACGCTCAGCTTGCCAAACGCTATTTAACAAAGAAGGTCCTACCTTAGCCTATAAAGTGGTGACTTTATCTTAAAAGAGAGGTTTTTTTTTTTTTGGTTTCGAGTTTATCAAAGAGTGCAAGGTCTGGGGTGATACTTCTGATAGAGTTTCAGTTCGCCTGAAAGGAAAGTGTCTAAAAAGTTTGAGGTACATTATCTCGTCGCGATCTAGAACAGACAATAAGTGACTTCTCCGAAAGACCAGGAGATGACGAATCTGTTTTAAGGAGATCGTGACGCTCACGAGACTTGGCATGTATTAATTGGTTTCCGGGTTTTGTTCTTGTAATGGTCTTTCTCGCAGTCTTTACTTTCTCTCTGTAATCCTTGCAAATGTGTATGTAACAAACTTAAATCGTATTCGTCTCCCTGTGCCTCTATGAAGCCACTTGACAAGGCCCGTTTCCCCATGATACAACCTACGACAAGCAGAATCAGCACTAGACACTCGGGGCCCTATAACTGAAACTCATCCAGGCTATCACCCAAACACCACACCTCCGATAAACTCAAAACCAAAAAAACCTCTCTTTCGAATATATGGAAGTCTCACCTTTATATGCTAAAGGTGAGACTTTTAACATTCAGAAACCAACGCTTGCGTTTCAAACGCTGGGGACTCACTCACCTCAAGGAGTAAATGACAATGAATGTCATTTATTCCAACAAAAAGTGAGTGAAATGTGGTGAACTCTATCAAAGAAAAAATGAGACCTCAAAAGTGTCATGAAAGGACACGACCTCGCTCGAACCGAGGCAACCTATAAGAGGTTTTAAAAACTCCAAAAGCAAGCAATAAAAAAAGGTGTAAGCCACTAAAGTCACAAAGCAAGTCCAAACCACCCCTAAATGGCCTCCAAAGGTGGTTAGGGAATCGGTGTCGAAGTCAAGTGATAGTTGGACCACCAAAAAGAAATAAACGACTATGCGTAAAGGGGGATCGACACTATGACGCCCTAAAACTCGGGGGTCCATATACTCGTGACAATTATGCTGTGACACTCCAAAATCCGGGGGTCTAGATGAATACTTGTGAACCCGTGGAATATTCATGGTCGCCTTTCTGTTAATTTTTCTTACAAATATACAAATTCTTATAATATTTTACAAGAGTTTGATGTAAAACTCTTTTACATGCCCAAAGTATATTAAAACTAGATTGTTCTTATATATTTTACAAAATACTTCTCAAGGCCACAACCTGGCCTTCTTCGTACTCACGGCCTCAAAGGAGCATCGTCTTCGTGTCCACCTGAAAGGGTGATCCCACGACGGGGGTGAGCAAAGCCCAGTAGATATATTTCCTACCAAGGTTACTCCTCACCTAAGTGCAACATCCAATGCCAATACATAAGAATCACACATCTGGCAATTCCATACTGATGTACCCAATGTCTACATGTCAAGAATGCAAGATGCCCTTCATGACTCCAACCTAAGTCCCACTGACCCTTAAACCCGCATATGTCAAGTGTGAAAATCACAAGGGCGCCCCGCCTCGACCCTTTTCCAAAACAAAAGCTTTTTATTTTGTAATTCTAGACACATTGGATACCCCCAATGCCTACTTATTTCCTTACCAAGTACTGTGTGTTATGCATTTGTGGGCCACGGATTTTGGGTTCTCACCGTAGGACGCCGCACGCCTATACAACATTTTTTTACGGGCTTTCATCGACGGTTACATGTCTAAACCATATACCAGGTTTTTCTAAATCTAAGAGGGTAGTCTGACCTACTAGTTTACCCATTTACACACATACTTTTCATGTCATGCAACCGTGACCCTCAATTTGGACATTGTCCCATTTTACTGAGCTCACCATCGAACACCAAACACAGTGTCAATTAACCATGTCCTCACGACATACATCGAACACCAACACAATGTCGATTTACCATGTTATCACAACATACATCAAGCACCAAACACAGTGTCGATTTACCATACTGTCGAACACCAAACACAGTGTAAACCCCAACCATGCACTCACACCCGACTCGACGTGATGTCCCGTGCATAAATGAAATGCAAATGTCATTGCATGCCATTTCATGCCTACATGTATGCTACGTGTCACATGCAACATATCTATTACACTACATGTCAAGTGTCATGGATAAATTATATTTAATACATATAATTATTTCCATTTTAATCACACATATAACACATAATTTCACATGTTCAGCATGTTATTCAATTTACAGCAATAAATCCAGCCATGCTTGGCCTCAGAAATAATTTGGACTTAGTCCAGAAAGTCTAGCTTTTGTAAATACTGCACAAAACATCAAACACGCAATTCCTCGCCTGTGCCATAATGAGCCCTAATCATTTTAGATACAAACCGGCTCCAAAATGTGGTTCGAAACCGTAACGGATCATTCCCAACTATTTTCATGACCCAAATTTCTAATGTTTAGCCCCACATTTTGGCCAAGAACTTCATCTTATAAACTCTGTGACTAATGATCTTTCCAGAGAGTCTAAGAACATTCACCTGAGTTCGACAAGAAAGTTATGGTTGTCGGTTGATTGATCGGGATTCGCAAGGGTGTGCTGAAATCAAGCATTACCCTCGCTTACACTCGCCGGATTTTTTCGTCCCGAATATAAAGGTTCAAATCTCGACAAATCTAAATCCCATGAAACCTGGGCTTCAGATCACATTACACAACAATAACCAAACCACACACATCTTAAATTCACCCTGAAATGGGGCGAAACAGTTAGGCCATTACGTGGCCCCTAAGCTAAAAATAACTAGAGTAGGATGTAGCGCAGTTCCGGGTTCTTCGCCTCCGGGTTTGCTCACTGCGCGACACTCCTTCCTTTTCCTCTTTCCTTTCCCTCTCTTCCTTTTCTTTTTCCTCTTTTTTCTTTTCTTTTTCTTTTTCTCTGTGTACTTTCTGTTTCTGTCTCATCCCTCTGGTGTTTGTGACCTGTTATACTCACTTACACCTTCCATACCAGTGATTTATATTTATGTCACACCACATAATATATCATATATAACACCATGTGTCTTATAAGCTCCTGAAATACGACACACTTGTCTCTCCTATGCATGCCATGTGTCTGTTTCTGCGTATCTTTACTCGAAATACACCATTTAATTTGTCTTGAATCGATGAAATTCGATTAGGTAGCTAGATTTGAACCATTCATGTTTATCGTTTCATTTGAGATCTATAAAAATCAACTTCTCAGGACTATTTATTAAATTACGTTTTGCCATTTTTCTTATTTTAAATTTAAATTTTTCTGGGTTTTATACCCATAAAATTTCGATCCAAACCGAGATTAATCATATACCAAGTTGTCACCAGTGTGTGGGGCAACAATATGTTGGTCTACACAAATTTACAGCGGCTTCCACGGTATGTGCCGTTAATTAGTCCGTCCGAGGATGAGCATCGGCAGCCAGTTACCTTGCGAGTCGCCGGTCCTGGCGTTGGGAGCCTGGGACTGCTCTCACTTTCTTAGTTAGGCGTATCAGATGATGCCTGCTGCAGTTCCTGGGAGTGAACTAACGACTTTAAAGGTCTCCAACCTCGAGCCCAAATCTATACTGAGTCAGCAATAATGAATATGATGCATCAAATTCTGTAAACTCACTCAGTCATGAGTGGAAGTAGAAAGCGTACTACATATCGGCTAATCTACATGCTCGACTTATGGTACAAGGCATAAACAACGCCCCCTGGTGATGGGGAAAATAAAATCAAAAGCGTGAATTAGGTTTCAAATTTTCCGAGAGAATGTTTCGCGAGAACCCATCACGAACACATATTCGCCTCTAAAGTGAAGAATCGGATCTGCATTACTGGAATTTGGTGGCGGTAGGGTTAACGACTCCTGTACGGGTCTTCATTCACCTCCTTCTTTACAGAGGTGTGACTGCGATTCGAATCTGGAACAATACACTCTAGGTTTTTCTGCCTAGATCTGCCACCATCTATATTACATGAAAATAAGGATCTCGAAAAGTGAAACTGGGTTTGGAAAAACTTCTTTCCTTTTTCACTAAGACTTTCTCTTCTCTCTGCAGCCCCAAATATACCTTTGCTCCGGGTTTCTCAATGATTGATGTATCGGATGAAACAATTAATAATTATATTTAATATTCTTAAATTTAAATCATATCAGATAGAAACTTAATTAATAATATTTAATATTCTTAGAATTCAAATCCTTATCAGATAAGGAAATAAGTCATCAATATTTAAATTTAATTCAAATCCTTATTAGATAAGAAGCAGGTGTCATAATAACAGTTCAAATATTGTTACCCTTCTAGATTATTTCCTTATTCAATGAGCAAAGCGAATTAAATTCGAATTTAAATAACAACTAATTATTGTTTGCTGGAATTTAAAATAAATCCTCATCATTTTAAATTACTACGAGAGTGCAATTTATTCAAATCATGAATCGTTTATTTGCTGGCGTGTAGCCATAGGAGGGTGGAGGGTTCAGACCCATGGTTTGGAAGTTTAAACTCCGATAAATTCTAATCAGTGGTAAACTCTTTAATCAATTATTTTGAACATCTAATTTCGAGTTATTCCACTAAAAACTTGAAGAATTGAACTCTGTCATAATTCTGCACAGATTTTTCTGGAGCCCAGAGTGTCCATTAGGTTAATCATTGCCTTATTTTCTACTCTCCCGAGAAATGGGTTCATAACTGAAGTCGGGTGAAATTGCCTTTTGCCCTCAATTATCTCCTTGATCGCTGGTTATTCGTCCACTGACGAGTTAATTTATAACATTATAAATTGACATCAATGTTCGGTTCAGAATAACACTTAAGGGAACCAAGCGTCGGCTTCATGAAAGGTTTGGATTCCATGCATAGTTCCACATTCGTTTTGCGCTGCATCAATGGGCCTCCAAGACACAAGTATTGACCCATTCCATAAGGCTTTAACCACATGACTCAAAAGGCGATTGGCGTAGCGGGGTCTATGACTATAGTTAGGCTGATCTTCATATGATCCATCAAGCAGGCGCTGTTTGATTCTGGGCGACAGAGTGTTTAAAAAATGAAAAAACGCTTTTGGTGTATATCTCGTCTTTATTACTCTTTCTGGGCCTCCGCTATTCCCTTTGGCCGTGGCGGGTTCAAGTCCTTGTTTCAATGATAACATGACCGCCCAGTAATATTTGTTGAAGATCTGAGCTTTAATTAATTTCTTCCACGGACATTTGATTTACATAATCCATAACCTCGATCTCTAGGTATGTTATTGCCTGGCAGGTTATGATTAAAAATTAATAATCTTGGGATTTTAAGTTTCATTCATACATTATGCACAAAATAACTCAATCATCCATCAGCACTTTTATTAATTTCATAAAACATAAACCACAAATTCATGCTTTCAGAGACTTTCTTTATCCTAACAATCTCCCTTGCTCTAAAGCCATGAGACATGTCTTTTAAACCCATCCGGATAAGTGACCCTTAAGCGAGTTTCAGTGCGTCTTGGTGAAACTGGATGCAAGGTTCTCTTACGGTGCTATCTTCGCCACTGACCGTCTGCCCCCGGTCACCGCAGTCTCCTCATCGGATGATGCTTCCTCTCATATGTTTCCCTCTCTTATGACTCCATGGTTCTTTGGGGTTTGCACTGATCTTTATTGTCCCATTAAAATTTTATGGGTTTTATCATATTTGGAACATCTTAGTCTGTGCAGCCGAACTTCTTGCGACGACCAACTTCTTTTCATTTTGCTATATGTCAGCTTCCATATTAATTCGATCTGGATTGTTGACGCTTCTCTGCTACAGCTCCACCACCCGGTGAATCTGTGGGGCGTGCCGAGCTTCCATTTGTCAGCCGCCAGCGCGGTAGGAAGTAGGTATATCCTATGGCGGTTCGATGACGCAGATAAATCAATAACGTATAGTTTCTCATTCTCTTGGGTGCCCGAATCGCACACGCTAATCGACCAGCGACACGGGGTTGGATTGACGCGCGTCAATTCTCTGGCGCGCCGCGGATGTGGTCTTGTGCACGGCGCCAGCACCATAAAGCTGCCCGTTTGCTGAAATCTGGAACCATCTGCCTCTCTTCTTTACGAGTTAATGGCGGACCTTGCCACCGAAGATATAATTCCATATGGGTCAGTGGTTGTTCTGAGTCTGCGTGAAATAAACCAGCGCTATATGGATGCCCAGGGATTAAATTGCCACGGAATCACATTCCCGATCGCTTAGTTTGGATCCAAATTACATCTTCGCTTGTCCGAAATCTTTCATTTGAAACTTTCATTAGCCGTTTCTTTCATTCGAAGAATAATCTCTATCATTCCCGATGAGCGGATATCATCTCACGTCTGACACCAAAGACTACTTTGGTTTCGCCCGATGCTGCCCGAAGACACAAGGTTCCATCATTGCCTGAAACCGAGAAGGGTTTGGTCGTCTCATCAAACGCCGGTTCGAGGAACTACCGACGCACCAATAAATGGACCCTAAGCGACTTTGGACTGCGCTCTTGGCGCTAGCTAACAAAACCTCTTTGGTTGCATCCTTATAAATGCTTTCATCAAGATATTTGTTCAAAAGGTGTCTTGGCGTCCACTTTACGTATCTTATATTCGAAGAAGCGTGGCGATGAAGAAGGATGCAAAATGGTTAAGCATATCTTGGGGGAGAAGTACTCTTCATAATATGAGCTCCCTCCTTTGTGCTCGCCTTTGGCTACTAGCCGTCTTTAAAAGTCTCCCTTTCCCATCACACCTCTCTTTTTCTTATAGATCCATTTGCACCAGTGATTTGTTTGATACAGAAGATCTACAAGTTCCCAGACGGAATTGGAATACAGTTCATTTCTTGTATCATCATTCATTAGCCATTTGTCATATCAGGATCATCCTCGTGCGCCGCATGACAATCGATCGTCATCACTGTCGATTACAGCAACATTGCTTCCGCATTTTGGCTCTTAGCGATTGGTTGTTTAGAAACCCTCCCTACGATCGAGGTGCAATGACATCACAACTATGCGGATCACATAAGTCTCACTATTCGTTCCCGATAACGATTCAAGTTGTGGCTGATCGTCCAGTTGCAATTGATTAGTGCCCCGAAAGTGCTATTTTGAACCATATGGAATAGGTTTTAAAGTGCTTTTACTTTAATCTATAATATAATTATACCCGATTGAAGTGTTCCAAATCTTGCCAGTATCACTTATGCCATTGAGGTTATTTTGGTTGTTTTAGGTTTTTGCGTGCTTTGGGATTCGATATGAACATGCGATGAATCCGCAGAAGACAGACTCCAATTAATATTGTCAGTGAATATCAGAAAGAATAAGCTAAAGTGATGAAATCGATCTTTGATCAGAGGGCGGGAAGCAATGCGATGATGAATCTAATCAAATCCGGGGAACTTATACAGATTACGAAAATTTATTGGATTGAAAGTTGTAACCTTTCAGCGAAATTCATGATCTGCTCAAATCTCAATTTAACTAAAACAGATTTGAACTGACCTTTGTTTCCTACGTGAAATTTACTTATTCGCTACTACATAAATTTATTAAACTGCGAGATTTAACCTATCATGAAATCTTATACTATAAATTTATGCATTTCGCTATCTTCAATTGATTTACTATTCTTTGAAATTTACTAACAATGAAATTTTCATTACCTCTGTGAGAGAAATATTTGAATATGTGAAATTCTTATATATCATGCTTTTGTAATTAATGCAGAGCTTCAATTTTGGTGTATTACTCTTGTCCCTAAAATTATTATTCCCCATTTAGGCTTTATGGTATTTTCATACATTGGTGGCTTCTTCTCAGCCCCCTCCCATTTATATTTTTAAAAAAAAACAAATTGAGGGAGAAAATTTTTGGTAAGTTTTATTTTTGTAAATATCTTTAAATCAGCTTTAGTTAGGGTTTTAGGTGTTTCTCTCTTCTCTCTCTTTCCCTTATTTTCTTGGCTGCCAAACACCCTCTTGAGGATAATGACTCAAAGATGTGCCGGCTAACTCTGCTGAAGAAGGAAGAAGCTAAGCTTAGTGGTGGGCGATTTTAAAGTTTGTCTCTTACAACTAAAAGCTACAGGTACTGTGTTTATATTTCCTTTGAAATGGTTTGACTAACCAGCATTGAATGTCTTGTGGTTGCTTGATCACTTACCATGCTTTAGGATCGGTGTATACTTCTTGCCAGATACCTGTGGTTTTTAGATGGTCTTCCAAAGACTTCATGGAAAATGATCAAACTAATGTTAGTTTCAAACTAAAAGGGAACTCAATAGATGCATGTTATGCACTGTTAGCTCAAATAGGAGTTGATTTTGGTGAGTTGCTAGTTAAGCATGATAGGTTGTGAAGCATTCCTAGGTTGCTTGTCACTGCAGAGGATAAACCAGAGACACTTATTTAAGTTACGAGAGATTAGTGATGGCCTAAATCTTCAAATTAACTTCACACCCCATTTTCGTTCTGATTAATCGACTTTGAAACTCTATCCACCTTTGTTTTTTGACAAAAATCAAAAGTCAAAATAAAGCCTTACCTTTTATATGCAAATCATTCAGGTAAAAACCCATCCCGTCATGATACCCTAGACACTATACACATTAGCTTGGCTCTGTGATGGAAGAACAAACCTAAATGTTGGTAGATTCTGGCTCAGCCTACGTAGCGCAGATATCAAATGCTTCAGTGTCGGGATGGTGCCCGAACTACGAATGATAAGTTTAGTGTACTTGTGATCAACATCACAAGTGAGGTAATCTTACAACTCTTTTGCAGAGAGCCGGTTCTGATAAGCTTGCAAGTTTCGCTCTTCTGGTAGCTTCTTTGCACATTTTTATATCTGATCCGGTTTTTATTTTGGTAACCCAACCTTTTTGCAAGTTGGTTTGTATCTTATTTATGTCTCGATTTGTGTACTGATTCATTATCAACAAATCTTTGGGACAGAAAGACCAGAAGGCGCATAGAATGAATTTTTACAACATAAACCCAGTGAAGTAGGGACAGTCTGCTGCCACAAATCACCAGCGGATCTATGCAGAAAACATTAGTGGCCTGAGACTGATGAATCCAGCATTACCACTAGAAACCATAAGGGGATCACATGCCTCATAAGTTGCAGTGCCCCAATCCTGTATCATTCCTCTTTCGAAGATGTAGCGGTGAAGCCATGTTGACACCCTAACCCCACATCATGGGTAAATGGAAAAGTACAAAAATCTATATCTATCATATTCAGGATTGATTTGGTACTACCTTTAAGGAAGTGATGGACATGGATTTCTTTGACTTCAACCATTTCTGTATGAGCCTAAGGACAAGGCCAAGATTTGGCGAAGGCTAAAACTCAGGAGCCTAGAACCATGGGAATACCGGGCTGACAGTGAGTGAAGAAGTTCTTCCCGGTGCTCATACAGCTAATATTGTTGAAAGACAAATTTACACCTTTGCAGCCAGCAGGGATGGTGGTTTACCTCAGATGTGGGAGGGTTAGGCTAATGACATGCCCACATCATGTTGATCATGCGATCCACGATAAACCATTTCCACGTTGGTATCTTCTCTGTGGCAGCGACTTTTGGGTGTGCTGTGGAGGAGACTTTACGGTAAGAATCGAAATGCTGCGGTTTTTAAATTCACGTGCGCGAAACTTCTAAAGTTCGGATGGAGCCAAACACACAGAAATGGAAACAGCGAGGCGCTGACCGGCCTACAGGAGGTTTATTTTGCTTGCCGGAGGTCTCAAAATGAAAAACTGGATTTGAAACGCTAATGGAAGGTGGAAGGAACGAAGGAAAAGATGCCATTACATCGTTATTTATAAAAAATCCTACACACACCAATCGCGCTGTTTTAAATCCCTAACATCGAAATTGGAGCGGTGCTCCTACTGTTTTCGATTTGAAGGATTTGATATGAAATAGCACAAATCTTGTAGGACAATATAAACCACCCGACCAATGCTCCATCTGGCAAATACCACCTGAAATTCCAATTGGAATCTTTAACCTTTCTACGAAGCCCTTTCCTCCTTATGCTTGCCCCCAGATTTCAAACTGCAGTTTCAGTTCCCAATTTCAAACCCTGACCACCACCACTTCACTCTCATCTCACTGTGAACGAGCCATTTAAATTTGAGTAAGGTGGTGACCAACTTCGTGGAAGAACAAAAAGGGATCAATGTGCAAGCTGACTGGTTAAATCTTGCAGAAACACCTTGAACAAGAGGATAGATGGGCTTGAGAGCAATCTTAACCAGAAAATTGACAGCCTACAGTGACATTCAATCCTGAGATGTAAGTTGCTGGAGTAAAAGCAAAAGGAAGGTTTATGCGCGTTCAAACCAAAGGAGATCCATAAGTGGGATCTTCCAGCAATTCGAGAGATGGATGAGGTAAGGCTATAATACTCAGCGAAATTGGAAAAAAAGGGTTGATCAGCCTGTACCAAAGCCACATTGAAGAATCCGAAGGAGGAATTGCAGTCACAGGCATATTCTCCTAAGGAAGATTCAATGAAATACACGCCTTTACCTCCATTTCCAGCACTTAGAGTAGAAGAAGGCATCTCGACAACGGAGCCATTTTAGAAGTGTTAGGCAAGTAAAGTTAACATACCTCTATTGGACCACAAATCAAACAATCCCTGCTTGCTGAATTTGAAAGATCTTTACACATTCAGAAGGGATTAGCTTTGATGAAAGAAGAAGGCATTTCTCTTGGCGACAAGTGATTACCATAATCAAAACAAATACCACATCAAATGCGATCCGGGATCTCCACAGTTTAGTGTTGCTCTTAATTGGGAAGTGCATGAATAATCATTGCCTTAGATTTGAGGCAGTGTGAACCTAATACAGTATTAGAATTGTATACAAGCGATTAGGTTTAGAGTGAACAAGCCTACCAACATCACACTATCGACAGCGATGGTGAGGTACATCCCTAAAGAGGACAGTTAGGATGTCTCTTAAGTACGCATCGAATAATTCTCTACCGAGTAGATTTTGTGATGTTTTGACCTTTGACATTGAAATGACCCAATCATGTTCCAATCATCTGGAAGATATTACAGCCCCACGACTATTGCAATAATAAATTGGCCGAATGGAGTCATGCAACTTACGGCAGTAACCAGCATGACTAACCAGATTTAATTCTCTCATCCCGAGCAGCAATGGCGAAAGTTGCTGAACCCCATGAAAATCAAATATCGCTGGTGAGTTGTTTAATGTTCGATATCACGAAGGAAAACATGGGGTAATCTATCCACGGGGGTACGAGGAGTAATCAGCCAAGGAGATGAAGAGATATTGGTCCCGCCATCAACACCCTGCCAAACCAGTGCTCAGATTAAAACCATCAAAGCAGGATCACTTCAACAATAGTTTTTAAAACAGTGGGATGACCATTTCTAAGGGGTTAGGAATCTTCATGGCTTTACCCAGGCGGTACGAGGCTAAAAGTGGTTGGGTGTTTTAAACAAATTATGATTCATAATTTTTACTTTTTATTTTAATTAGTTAATTTTAACATTTAGTTATTTTTGGAAAATTTTAATTTATGTAAGTTTCCGTTTTGATACTTTATGTTTTTATACTATAATTGTAAGTATTAATTTTACTTAAGTTTTATATATAGTAAATTTTATTTATAATAATTTTTATTTCATATATTGATCATGTTAATATAATATGTTTTAGATTTAAGGAAGTCGAGGCCCAGGTCGCTAAAAATAGCAGAAAAATGGTCTGGGGAGACCCTTAAGTACACCACAAACTAAAGCCTCTTCGACACAGAGGAGGTTTTGTCATTTGCCATGGTCTCCCTCAGTGAAGCCACTGGAGTCTCAGCCTCTTGCTGCATGATCCTTTGCCAGCTGGGATTCGCCACCTGGTGTTCGGCCCAGCCTTCGATCTGTTGCCTATGCCGCCCATGCAGCTGATCTCAGCTGGCTGAGCTCTGGCCGATCCACAGTGAGCCTCCTCTTCTTGTAATACCTTGGCGCCTGACCCTGGCCTAATTCCTGGCCAGGATTCTTTGCCATGCTGAAACCACCTCTCAGAGCGCCAGTGAGCCCTCTTTTGATTCGGGACCCTCTTGCGCTCAGTTCCTTCTTTTGCCTGCCTCGGCGGTGGTCCTCCCAGGCCTTATTTGGCCTGTTTTCGTGGGTTTAACTGCTTGTGATGAAGCCCGACTCTCCCCCTTCGGCCGGAGAACAGTTCCGGTCACCTCAAGGTGAGCCTCGATTCGAGATCTGAGCCTCGAAGCTGCATTTTCGATGGTGGAGCCCTCCCCGATGTTTTCATTCAGATTTTAGATGGTTAGTACTTTCAGGTGGAGTCCGCCCGGTCGCGATTAGATTCGATGCACGAAGAGGCCCCGACTCAGGTCAAACCAGTTACAACTCAGGAGACGGCGTGGGAGCTTCGGGGATTCGTCGTTATCGAACGGATGGGACCCACCAGGCCCATCACACAACACCTCGGGAGGGAGAGTTAGGAGGGCGGCCATGAGCGAACGCCGCACATCGGGCCGAGCGAGTCATCTTCCTCTCGGCGCGTACTGAGTCCACATCGGTTTCTGGAGCGACTCATCGCCCCTGTGGTTAACCACCTGCCTCCGGGATCGGGAGGGTGTTGTTAAGCAGACCCATTGGGAATCTTGCTTTTCGATGAGGACTTTCATGGGAGTGTTCTGATGTCCGTGAGGCTGATCCCAGATGGAGATCCATGAGGTGGTGAATTATTCATCTGCCCTTGCGGCTCCGAGGCAGCATTATTACCATGTTCGTGCTGTTCCTGTCTGTTCTAAACCTCCAGGCAAATGGTCGCGTGAGCCGGTTCTCTATGATGATGCGCACGGAAGGGCGCCAGGCGGCGATAACGAAGCTTCGAACTGCGTATCCGCCGTGTCGAGAT
The DNA here is from genome assembly GCA_016808115.1 of Tetrastigma voinierianum. NCBI lineage: Eukaryota > Viridiplantae > Streptophyta > Magnoliopsida > Vitales > Vitaceae > Tetrastigma > Tetrastigma voinierianum. The sequence continues at coordinate 59,901 of JAEQBH010002993.1, read as the reverse complement.
TCTGCGAAGAATTGGGCCACCACCTCATCGAGATGGATTCGGCTTTCTTTGGAACTTCCGCGAGATGGACCAGTATTTATAGGAAGCGACTCGCCTCGAATCTGCGTGACCGCTTCTTAAGACGAGCCATTCCTGGCCTGTTTCACCTTCATGCGGCGGAGGAGCCATCTTGGAGGCTCTTTACGGGATCCTTGGGGATGTGGTTCCAGTCCCACCTACATTGACTAAATGACCCTCCTTAGTGCATTACTGAAGGGAGAAAGGATCATCGGAAGGGCTGGCTGCGACAGAGAAGTCTTCAGATTCTTGTCAGGGACTCTACGCGGGTTACAGAAGCATTTGGGATTCCACGGAGGGCCCCCGGGATTGAGGGGATTAGATGCCTCCCAGGTTCTCTTCAGTGGAGGCGGGGTATTGTCCTGCCCAGTATCACCATCGTAGTAGCGGGACCGGGAGGAGTCTGGATCAGTGTGTGAGACTCCCGAGGAGATGATATACACCGCAGGCAGATCACCCGAGGAGTCCGACTCAGCGGGGAATGTCACCTTCATCTCCTCCTCCACACACATCACGAAGTTCTGGTGATCACCGGTATCTTGTTTCAACACACACTCTTTGGTATGTTCAGCGGCTGAGAATGGCGGTGTGATGATTCCATCTATACTACGCGGCTACAAACGGCAGGATCGGGGCGCCGGTCTCGCTCATATCGCCGATCATGGCTTGGGCCTTCCTCGCGTTCTGATCGGAGAGAAAGACCCACAAGTACATTCGTACGGATGTTTTAATTTGCTGTGACGACTTGGACCACACCGTGGCCTGGCGGTGAGAGTGGATTGGTTTCTGCAGTTTTTGCCGCGATTAAACATCATTTGCCTCTTAAATTTTGATTAGGATTATGCCAGTTAGCCTATGTGGGCGGAGCCAAATCACCTGTTTGTTGCCAACTTTGTATTCTTCTGCTAGCCATTTTATTCTCTCCTCACTTCTTCAGTCTATATATCTGAAGGATTTTGCTTTCACCATGTTTGTGCAACTTTACCATGTATGTTTGTTTCTTTTCAATTAGACAATTGAATTTCTTTATTGGTTGGTGGTACGCTAATGTTAAGGAAAATTGAATCATTGTTTGTCACCTTTCTTCAAAACAAATTCATACTTGAATCAATTTTGGTCAGTTGAAGTTCTGAAGCATGCTTTCAAGCAAATTTCTCCGCCCATCTTCAAAATTCACACCGCACTCCAGTTGCTGACGGGCACATGAATTTGTTTACTTCCTTCGCTTTATGCTTGACCTAGCATGTTGCTTCCTTAGCCTCAGATGGTTGTGTTACCCACACTTGAAGACCAATTTTGTCTTGAAAGAAAAGAAAAGAAAAAAGCAAAAAGAAAAAAAGAAAAAAAAAAAAAAGAAAAATAATTGTGAAGTTTTGCCTTGAAACTGGTACGATCCGAGAGATTAATGGCGAAAGCACGACGATACCTAAAGCGCCAAGTGAGGTGAGAGTCATCGATTTAGTGTTGTTCGCCGTTGGATAGTGATCACGATTTGTAGGTGCTTGATTTTCGAAGTCATTGAGTCCCAAATTGAAGCACGTAAGTTGAGTGATGATCAGCACGGCCGATACTAAACCTTAATTAGTTATGTTCAAACCTTAATTAGTCAGAGTCACCGGTGGACCCTGCTACACTGGACTTTGGTGAAGCTCTGATTTTAAGATTACATCCTACAATATAGTTGAATAAAGAAAGAAGTGCTTAAATTATCCTTATCTAGGTTGCTCAAATGCCTTAAGGCCAAGGCTGCTAAGGGGGTTTGGGGAGGGACAAATTTGCAATTTATTACGTAATTCCGTTATATAAAGAACCATTAGACTTAGGTGGGAAATTGCGAGAATCATGGAACCAATATTGACCTAAAATTGTTCTTGTATGGTTTTGGCTCTTTCATGCTCTAAGCCAAACTCGTGTCCATTTTTTCTGTAGTTTAAGGACAATGTTTATATGTACATACACTCAATCATAAACTTTTGAAAATCATTACATACATCTCCTTTTGTTTTTGCATTGCTAAGGACTAGCAACGCTTTCTGTTGGGGTGATTAAGGCCCAAAGTGCTTATTTTCAACCCTATTAGATAGGTTTTGAGTGCTTTTCGCGCACTAATCATGTCATTTATGCCAATTGAAGTGTTCAAGTCTTCTAAGATCAATTTGCTGCTTTAGAGGTTATTTTGGTTGTTTCAGGTTTCAGATTTGGGAGTTCGGGAGTATCGAGACAAATGATGAATCATTAAGATCGAACTCAATCATTACCATCAAACGCACTAAAATCTAAAAGAGCAATGAAGGGCAAAGTGATGGAAATCGATGCAAAGAGAGACAGAAGCAATGCAAAGGATGAATCAAGAAATCCCGTGAATTTCGCTAAGATTGCGAAAATTACCGATTGCTAAAAATTTCGCAACCTTAGTGAAAATTTCGCAATCTTAGCTTAAATTACCACTCGCTAGACACCGTGAATTGCCATAAGAATCGCTCAAATAAATTTTGCATTTTCGCTATCATTATTAAATTTCGCTATTAGCTTAATTTCTGCTAGCTATTAAATCTACGCCTTAGCAAAAATTTTTGAGCCTAATGTAATTCACCGCCTCATTAAGTGCTTTTTTGTACCACGCAACCGACTTCAATTTTGTGTATTACTCTCTGTCCCTAAAATTAGCCAAATTGTTAGGCTTATATATTTTCATACTGGGTGGCCATATAAGCCCTCCCATTTTGTAACAAAAAGAAACAAATTCGAGAAGAAAATTTGGTAGTTTTATTTCTTGTAAATATCTTTCGTGAGTTTTTAGTTAGGGTTTGCAAGCCTTCTCCCCTCTTCCCTTATTTTGTCGCTAAACACCCTCTCGAGGATGACAACTCAAGAGATGCTTCAAGGTTTCTTTCTTTGGAAGAGGAAGGCTAGCTTGGTGGTGGGGCGCGCATGTGTCAGTCTCTCTCTTGTATTAAAAGCTACTGTGCATCAGGTTATGGCCCTATCTTCTCAAAATAAAGTTGACTAGCATTGAATGTTATTAATTTGGGCCAATACTTACTCATGCTTTTAGATATGTGTATACTTATTGCTGATGCACTGGTGGTTTTATGTGATGGTCTTACGGCATCAAATGATATTTAAATGTTAGGTTTAAATCAAAAGGGGCAATAGATGCATGTTATTTGTGTTAACTCAAATAGAGTTGATTTTAGTGAGGTTTAAGAAGTTAAACATAGATCCTGGCCGCGGGCTCGACTATAGGTCGCTTGGTCATAACGCCGAGGATAAAACCTGAGACACTTCACTACCGGTTACCGAAAGTTAGTGACCTAAATCTTCAAAGCAACTTTTCACACTTCATTTCGCTTACAGCTAACTGGGCCAAACTCATCACACGTTTTTTGAAACAAAATCCAAAAGCCCAAATAGAAAGCCTTACCTTTACACTTTACGCAAATCATTCCTGTAATGAAACCCATCCCCGTGTTCGAATTTAGACCACTATACTGCAAAGAGCTTGACTCACGGCAAAGAGGAACTTGTGTATATAAATATTGTTGATTCAAATTTCAAATTTTACCGTGGCAATTAATCAAGAATTTTAAGATAACCTTACTTCGAGGTTTGAAGTTTGCCATGTAGTCATTTTCAAGAAAGGCAGCATTCATTTATACAAATACTTCTTTATCTCAGGATCAGAACAAACTCTCCCTCGTGCCTTTGGGGTAACCAACAAATGCATACTTCCTCGCGATTCTGGGGCCTTCCCAGCCTTCCTTTCAAGACATGTGTCAGACACCTCATGAGCACGATATGACGAACCTGGTTTACGACCACTCCATAACTCTGGCGGTGTGTGTCGATAGACTTGTGAGGGAACTACATTCAAATGTGACTCCGCAGCTTGCACGCATATCCCCGTAATGATAGTGGCAATGAGGAGTAGCTCATCATAGACCTAACTATTTCAAGCATTGTTCGATTTCTTCTTTCTGCCACGCCGTCATTGCGGGCGTTCCGTGCCGCGTGGAGCCGGACACAATGTCATGCTCAATTAGGTGATCCTTGAACTCTGTATCAAGGTATTCACCTCCTCGATCCGATAGAAGGCACAATAATGATTTACCTAGCTGTCTTTCAGCTTCTGTTAGGAATTCTTTAAACTTTTCCAAAAGTTTCGTGATTTCCCTTTTCAGATTAGGTAAACATACTGCATTTCAGAATAATGGCCAATGAAAGTGACGAAGCATTCAGAATCGACCTAGTTGACATTCAGAGGTCCAGACATCTGGAATGTACAAGTTCGCGCCCTGCCCAAAGCCCTTTGTCGAGGAAAGATCTCTACTTCATTTTGCCTCTTCCCTGCATATGATCACAAACTGAAGATTGCCAACTTCTTTAGCTCTTTAAAGGACCATCCTCACTACCGTTAATCCTATCCGTGCTTATATGTCCCAACCTTAGGTGCCATAGTACGTGGGTCATCATTATCAAGAATCTTTGCTTCTAGGCTGTGATGTTCCACTCGAATAGTTCAAAGTTATGGTTTTCTGTTTGGCCTTAAATGTAAAGTCCATTTTCTCATTATCAGATGACAAATGTTTAAACCATTTCTGGAAATAACAATCTGATTATTATCAAATGAAACAGTAAACAATTGTTCATACAACTTAGAAACTGAAATCAAGTTTCTCCTGAATCCAGGAATGCAATATACATTGTTCAAAACAAGAAATTTATTCCCTAATTCTAAACGAACAGCTCCCACTGCAACTGCCGACACGTCGGCCCCATTTCCGACTACCATCGAGCACTCCCCATCAGCAAGCTCCCTGGAAGAACTAAGCATCTGGAAAGAAGAATAAATATATTGTGGACCTCGAATCAATTATCCAGATTGACTATCAACTTACAATAAATTGGCTTTTAAACCATCAAATCAAATTCTTACCTTTCTTTTGTCCTTCAATGAGAGACATTGTTACGCTTTCTTCCACGCCCATCGACCAAGAATGGAAACATTTTCCTTTGGGTTTCTTCTTCTTATCGCTTGCTTTGGGAGCAGCCTGCTTCTTCTTCGGTCTTCCAGAGGCAATTCTTTATAGTTCTTCCTCTTCTTCTTTATTGTTAGAAGAGGATTAGGCCTTGGTTTTTAAAGAATACTTGCTTCACTTTTAGGTCTTTGCTGCTATTTCGTAGATGGCCTCAAGGTTTGCACTTTTATCTCAAGAAATAAGTTACATTGTGTCCATCTTGTTCATAACATAGTTGTCGGTGAATCAAGGAAATCAGAGGAGTGAATCTGTAAGATGTACTCACTGGGGTGCGCTCATCTATTATGGCCCCGCAAGTGCTCGCTCATTTATATAATTAGCCATGTTCGTAACATGTCACGAACAGAAGGCCTTTACTCATCTTCGTGTTCATGTACTTTCTAGTAGCTTCATGACGCGACTGTTTGGATTGTTTCCCGAACATGTTTTGGAGGGAATCCATAATCTCAATGGCGCTTCCATCCTTCATGTTTTAAATTTAAGCACGTCTCGACATGCCAAGCAGCATATAAGCCCTGCCATATCGCTTGAATCCAACGTTCATATGGTTCTTGTACACTACGAGCGGCATTGGCTGCGTGTTCCGCAGATATTCCTCGAGAACAAATCTATTGTTCTCATCAAAGACGATATTAACATTACTTTTCCACTTTACAAAATTATCATCTAAGGATTCATTCGCTAGTAAAGTACCATGGGTTTCGAGGCAAACATTATTACTTAAATTAATTAAATAAAAAACGATGATACATGTGCGTAAGAAACATCAAATATTTTTGAATAGTAAAACGTGATGCATGAATGCATAGAAATTAAAACACATAAAACAAAAAAATACTTAATCCAAGGTAAGTTAACCTACAATTAATATGTCGCAGTGGTAGGTCATACTAATTATAAATTAAATTTGAGACTATTCAAATTAATAAATGAGACTCAAAACATCTCATATTTTCCTCATTTATTAACTACCTTTATTCTTCGGTCAAGATACAATTAACCGCTTAATCAGATCTTCTTAAGTGTACCCATCGTTTCAGTTCTAACAACTTAACCTGAAGATTGCCGTAGTAGGTCAATTCAGTGGAATACATCATCCAAACCCTATCGCAAAGGAAGTGCAACGATGATATTAGCCTGTGTGACACCTCCGTAGGAGACGACCTGGCTGGGCGCTACCAGGCGCCACCTAAACCTCATACTCTGTCGACTAACGATGGATAATCAAAAAGGCCATTGTCACATGCCCTTCTCCCACTCAATATTTTTAAACTTATGTGTTTTCTAGTTATAAAACATCATATGTTTTATAATCCTAGCAAATTATTATATCCTATATACTAATCAATTAGGTGATAAGAATCTAATTCCTATTAAATTAAATAGGCGTATAGAGTTCAATTCCACCAAGCCAGTTTATTAGGTTAAAACTAATCCAATCTAATCAAGCTTCAACCAGCTTTAGGTAAACCTAGCTCTATAGCTTAAAAGGGCCTAATTAATTAACTTAAGTCCAAACTTATTCGGGCCTATTTGCTTATTTACCATCTTTAACAAAATCAATCATTTTATTAAAATTGAATAATCTAGGTTAAATCTGCCTAACTATTAACCGCAAGAAGCCCAAATTAATATTAAATTGAAATTACCAAGTTTAACTATTAAACTATATCCATTATTTAATTTATTATTCAAATGCAAATAAACAACATTCCTAATGTAACATGTTTCTAAAGGATGTATGCATGATACAATATGGTGGGATTCATGTATGACATGTTATGCATGGCATGTTATTCGAATTGCATCTCATTTGATAACATCAAGTAAATAAATAAATAAAGGCGGGCCGGTTTTCGGGTATTTCTACTAATTACAACCTTTGAAAATGGGAAAAAATATTTAAATTACATAATGGGCTTCTAAATTACATAATTCCCAAAGTCAAGCCCATCTTCATGTCCAAGCCCGTTGTGTGTAATTTCCTACCCACCAATAATACAAAAAAATTACAAAAATCCTATGCCATTAATGGCTTATACAAGATCTAGGAAAATAAGAAAACCTAACCCAAAAACACTATATAATTAACGAATTCTCATCCATCCATACACAAACACAAATAATCACATTGAACATGCAAGAATGCCCACTCATGCATGAATCAAGAAAACAATTTTCTTAAACACAATAAAAAAATATTAATATGCATTTACATGGACCGCTCTGATACCAATTGATGGAAATAAAATCAAAACGCAGCGGAATTAGGTTTTAAAATTTTTCCAGAAAATCTTATTTTCACAGGAACCCATGCAAATACATATTAATATCAAAAGGTGAAGATAAGATCTATACTGGCATCGTTATAGGAGTATGTGTTGGCCAAGAGGGTTGAAAACAACTCCCGCACTGTGGTCTTCAATTCCGCCTCCTTCCTCGAGGGGCACCAACGATCTCGTATCCGGAACAATACACTCTAGGGTTTTTTCTTCGCTCTGCATCTACCTTGCGTACTCAACACATGAGGCAAGGATCTCTAAGGAGAAGACTCTCTAGGAAACTAGGTTTGGAAAAAACTTCTTTTTCCTCTTTTTCTTTTTGGTTTCTCTTTCTCTCAAAGACAACCACCACAGTAAATATACCTTGCTCTGGTTTTTATAGATCGCTTCAAATCCTTATCAGATAAGGAAACGACTAATTATATTTTATATTCTTAAATTCAAATCCTTATCGATAAGGAAACGAATTAATAACATTTAATATTCTTAAATTCAAATCCTTATCGATATGAAATGAACAATAATATTTAAAATTTAACTAAATCCTTATCGATAAGGAAACGACTAATTATATAATAACAATTCAAATATTATTACCCTTTACGACATTATTTCTTTATTCAATGAGCAAACGAATTAAATTCGAATTTAAATAACAACTAATTGTTATTTGTAATTTAAAATAACTCATCATTTTAAATTACTACAGAGTGCAATTTATTCCAAATCATGAATCGCTCACGTAGTAATATAGAGGTGGAATTAGACCTATGGACTCCTGCATTTCAAGCTCCACAATTCAATAATTAATTAAACTCTTTAATCAATTATTTTAATTTATTAATTTCGCAGTTATTCCACTAAAACTTGAAATTGAACTCTTGTCCTTACGTATCGATTTACTCTCGAAATTTAGAGTGTCCATTGGATTTAATCATTACATGCGCTCTATCCTCCAAGAAGTGGTTCATAATTGTGAGTCGAGTGAAATTATCGTTTTGCCCTCTAATTTTATCTTGATCCTTAAGTTCCATTAATCCACTAGGTGAACAGCTAATTTATAAACCCTATAAATTAGAGCACTAAACTCAAGTAGTTCCGTAACTAACACTTAAGGGAATCAATCAGCCCAAATTTCCATAGAAGGGCTGGATTCCATGTCCATAGTTCATTCCCAAACGCATACATCAATGGGTCTCCAAGACACAAGTATTGGGCCCATTCCATAACGGGCTTTAACCCATGACTCAAAAGGCCCAGTTGACATAAACAGAGTCTATGACGGCTCAGATCGAGACTAATCTTCATATGATCATTCACGGCGGGCCGTTTGAATTCTTGAGACAAACTAAGATTTAAAAGAATCTGAAAACCGCGCCTGGTCCCGCCCTATATAATCTTATTATATGGAGCCTCCACTTTATCGTCGCCACATTAGTGACCCTGATTAAGGTCACTTATTCAATGATATGACCGCCCCAAGAATATTTAATTTGAAGATCCCCAACTTCAATTAATTTATTACGCGACAATTTGATTTATAATCCATAACCTCGATCCTCTCGTATAATCATATACATCAAGGTGGTTACATTAATAACTGGGATTTTCCGACGTTTCATTCATACATTATGCACAAAATAGCCAAATGTAATAAATACGATTAATTTTTATTAATTTCATAAAACATAAATATAAATTCATGCTGATATACACTATCCTAACACTAGGTCCCCGGTCCCGGCCTGCGGAGCCCCGTCCCGACTTAATTCATACTCTAGCTCCCTCTCAAATTTATCCTGGCTGCCGAAGGTGCTTACGTGGCACTCTACGACTGAAACCGGTTCCTCTGATCCATACCGGGGTGAGAAGAAACAAACAGTATCGGTGTCTGTCCCACCAATGTCTGGGACTGTGGTGTCCCATATCCTCGAGATCTCCACCTTTGTGGGCAATCCCGCTTCCTGTGTCCAGGTTGGTGACAATAGAAACATATCATCTGGCCGTGCCTCGACCGCATCCCGCCCCGGCCTCGCTTTGATAGTCGCTACCGCATTGAATGTCCTCGCGGGAACGTGGTCTCGCTTCTTTCTCGAGTTAGAAGAAGAGTGACTCTCCTTCCTTTTCTCACTAGCACCCGCATCCTTGATGCTCTGTGCGTCATTTATCTCCATCTCTATGGCCATAGCTATCCTGACCATAGAGTCCACGTCTTATAGGAGAAATCCCACAATCTTGCCCCAGATGGACAATTTTAGACCATCCTCGAATTTTCTGACCTTGGCCATATCTGTGGCCACTTAATCATCCCCGAAACGTGCTAGCTTTGTGAACTTAGCCACGTATTCCATAACTGTCATGGCTCCCTATTTCAGCTCTAGAAATTCTAAGCTCGCATGCCGAAAGCAGATGCCGAAGAACTTCAAGCCATGAAGAGCCTCGAAATCTCCCATGTCATTGTTCCAAATTTCCGAGGTCTTCACCCAGCCCACCACACCCAGGACTCACCCTCAGCTAGAATGTCGCTTAGTCTGATCCGTGTAGTGCTCCGAGGTACCCCATAGCCTCCAACACCTTTTCTATCTACCGGAACCAATGGTCGGCCACCATCAGGTCCCCTCCTCCCATAAATGTCAGAGGATGATGCGCCTTAAATCTCTGAAGGTTACTCAGCCCTCCCTGATCGCCAGCTACACTAGTCTATGCAATGGTGGTAAATGCAGCACCCATCGCCTCCACAAATGCCTGCTGATCAAAGCCAAGCGATGGTCAGCTACTGCCCTGTGGACGACCTCTGCATTCGCGCCCTGGACTTGCCATCTACACATGTTAAGATAGCAAATTGAAATTCCTCTCTTTCCATTTATCATATTAGTGATGCATAATGCCAAACACTAATAAATCCTGCATAATCACACTCATTGGTTTTCCAAACCCCTAAGGTTATGTTTTCTAACCCTGGTGTTCTCTATATATATATTCTATCATGCATATATATTCATACAAACACAACATCTTCCGTGGAACATATCAGAACACAAAAAAAAAAAAAAATCAATGCATACATTGCCATGTTCTAAGCCCATGTCCACTAATCCTAGGTATTCGTATACCTATTTCTCGATACTCAGCTATGACAAGCCAATATCCGAAAACACTAGTGGATACCCCCACCCAAGCCCCAGTAATCAGCATCTTAAGCTCTGATACTCAGCAACAGACAAATGTATCGTGACTAGTTCTCTCGTGCCCCGGTAATCACAAACCTTATGCTCTGTTACTAATCAGGGCTATGCCCATCAAGCCTTGGGTAATCGCAAACCTAGGCTCTAATACCAAGTTGTGACACTCCAAAATCTGGGGGTCAGGTTGACAACTCGTCAACCCGTGGAATATTCGTGGTCGCCTTTCTGTATATTTTTCTTACAAATATACAAAATCTTATAATATTTTACAAGAGTTTGATGTACAACTCTTTTACATGCCAAAGTATATTAAAACTAGATTGTTCTAATATATTTTACAAAAATACTTCTCAAGGCCACAACCCTTCCTTCTTTCTACTCATGGCCTCGAAGGAGTGTCGTCTTCTCATGTACCTAAAAAAGGGTATCCTGGCTAACTAAGTGAGCAAAGCGCAGATATCTCCTACCAAGGTTACTCCCCACCTAAGTGCAACATGCAATGCCAATACATACAATCACACGCATTCAAGTACATACTCTGATGTACCTGAATGTCTACATGTCATAAATGCAGTATGCCCCTCATGACTCAACTGAGTCCTCTCACGACTCCCCTCAAGTACCTGATATGCCAAGTGTGAAAATCATGTGGGCGCCTCGCCTCGACACTTTTTCCAAAACAAAGTTTTTTATTCGTAATTCTAGACACATCGATACCCTAATGCCTACTTATTTTTACCACCATCAGGTGAAATATATCAGCCATTGATTTTGTGTTCTCACCTGAGACACCGCATGCCTATACAACATTTTTTACTGCTGCACCGACTTGATTCAAGTGCTCCAACCATATATACTAGGTTTTTCTATTTGAGAGGGTGTCTATCCCTACTATTTCACCCATTTACACACGTATTCTTTCATGCCATGCCAACCGTGAGCTCAATTTGGACGCTGTCCCATTTTACCAGCTTCACCATCAAATACTAAACACGTTGTCGACAATCCATGTCCTCATGACATATCGAACACCAACACAAAGAAAGTCGATTTACCATGTTCTCACGACATACATCGAACACCACAAACACAATGTCGACACCATAATCGGGTCGAAAAACCAAACATTGTGTTATTGATTCCCAACCATGCACTCACCGACCAATGGATGTCTCGTGGCATAAATGCAATGCAAATGTGTCAGTTACGCCATTTCATGCCTACATGTACACTACATGTCACATGCATCATATCTATTACACTACATGCTCGTCATGGATAAATTATATTTAATACATATAATTATTTCCATTTTTATCACACATATAACATACCACATATTCGGGCTATGTTATTCAATTTACAACAATAACACATGATAGCTATTCTTGACCATAACCAAATGATGTTTGGCCCGGTAAATAACTGACTTAGTCCAGAAAGTCCAGATTTTGTAAATACCACACAAAACATCCAAAAATAAATTCCCTACTCAGGCCATACGTAACCCCAAGCATTTCAGATACAAACCAGTTCCAAAAACAGAAGTTCAGGAAACCAGAATGGACCATTCCTCAACTATCCGTGACCCAGCCCAATGTTCAAATTCTGATGGAGCCATACACTTTATCTATAAAAATTCTAGACTAACAAGCTTCTAGGAGTCAAGAACCAGCAAAATTCGTAGTTCGACAAGAAAGCATGGTCACCCGTTGATATGTCATCTGCGTACAAAGTGGAATTTGGCACACCCCAGCGCTGGCTCCTATCGGATTTTGTCATCGCAGAACACAAGAGCCCGGGCCTCATACAAGCCCCGAAACCCCGTGAAATCGGGTTCGACCGCCACACAACAATAACCAACCACACACATCTTAAATTCGCCTCGAAATGGGGTGGAAACCCTAGGCCAATACGCTTACCCTAGCGCAAAATAACCTGAAAGAGGAGAACCTGCCTATCAGAAGCCAAGCAGCTCCGAAGTTCCCATTAGTCTGGTCCAAGCCACTGTGCGACACTTTTCTTTTTCTCTTTCCTTTCCCCTCTCTTCTTTTCTTTTCCTCATTTTTCTTCTCTTTCTTCTTCTTTCTTTTCTCTTTTTATCCTTTCGCTCCTCCTCCTCTCCTATGAATTGCATTTGTGACCTATTCAGACATTACTTACACCTTCCATGCAAGTGACACATGGCTTCCACATGTGTCTCATGGAAGACATGTGTGTTGACACATGGCTTGCCATGTGGGCTCACCCGACAACTGACGCCGAAATGTGTGCTCGAATTTCACTGCTCTAATCCAATGAAATTTTAACTGGTACTTAAATTTCACGAGATGATTCCAACGGTGTAATCTGTTTTGTCATCCGAGATATAGAAAAATCTCAGCTTTTCCTCAGGGACTATTCCGACAAATTACCATTTTACCTTTTTTCTAAAAATTTCAAATTTAAATTTTTTACGGGTTTTACACTCACAACACGCAGGTACTAAAGACTAAGACAATACAACTACACAAAACTCAGGTAAGCACACCCCGAGGGGGAACTTATAAGGTGTCTGTCTACAAAGTGTGCTCCAAATGACCTTACTAACATGGATGAAGTGGGCCAATGCAATCAAGGTTCGACATGGATTAAAGACTAAGAGATAGAAAAAAAGGAAAGAGCGAGCTCTAGGCTGAAAGCTCATGGCTCAACAAAGCTCAAGGCCTAAAAAGGAAAGGACGAGAAAAGTGAGCTCCGGGCTCAAAAAATAAAGATAGCAGCTCACGACTTGACGAGGCCCAAAGCCCAAAAGAGGGGGAAAAAAAAACAAGAAAATCAAGCTTTGGGCTCGAAAAGGGAATAAAACAGCTCAGGCCTCAACAAGGCTCAAGTCCTAAAAAGAAAAAGAAAAAAAAACAAGAAAAACGAGCTACGCGCTAGAAAAGAAAAGAAAAAAACTCAAGGTTCAACAAGGCTTGAGGCCTAAAAAGAAATAAGCATGAAAAACAAGCTCTAGGCTCGAAAAGAAAATAAAACATCTCAAAGCTCAAAGCTTAGGGCTCGACAAGGCTCAAGGTCTAAAAATAAAATAAAAAGCGAGAAAAGCGAGCTCTAGGCTCGAAAAGGAAATAAAACAGCTCATTACTAAGAGCTCAAGGTTCAAGAAGGTTAGGGCCTAAAAACAGAAAAAGCGAGAAAGCGAGCTCTGGGCTTAAAAAGAAAATAAAACACTTTAGGGCTAAGAGCTCATGGCTCGATAAGGCTTAGGGCTTAAAAACTCCAATCTCGAAAAGGAAATAAAACAACTCAAAGCTAAGAGCTCAGGGCTTGACAAGGCTCAAGGCCTAAAAAAAGGAAAAAGTGAGAAAAGCAAGCTCCAGGCTCAAAAAGAAAATGAAACAGCTCAAGGCCTAAAAAAGAAATAAGCGAGAAAAGCGAGCTCCAGGCTTTAAAAAATAAATTAAACAACTCAAGGCAGAGAGCTCAGGGCTCGACAAGGCTCGGGGCCTGAAAAGGAAAAAGCGAGCTTTGGGCTCTAAAAACAAAACAAATTTTAGGGTTGAGAGCTCAGGCCTAAAAAGGAAAGAGTTTAAGTTCGCTTGAAAGGGAAACAAATAGCTAGGCTAAGAACTTGCGTATTCTAACAAGGCCAAGGCCCATGTGGACAATCGCGATTTTGGCAATGACGCGTTTCCCACTAAAGGTGAAACTAATTTTTTTTGTATTTTTGAAAAACCATTTTGAAAACGGTTTTGTAGTCGCCAATTTTTTTTAAGGGAAAAAAAATAAGAAAGAAAACCGTAAATGTGACTCCTAATATGGAAAAGAGGGTTTGAGAAAAACCAAGTCTAGGTTCGGAATTTAGGTTACCTATTGGGAAGGTACGGTGAAAGGCCTTAGCACCCCTCTAAACCCCTAAAGTTAAGTCTCTAATAATTATAATAAGACAAGTATGACAATTGATTAATCAATCCAAGGATACCGAGACACGAGCTACAATTATAACACTATTGCACATTAAACATGTAATAAATAATTAAAAAAAACAAAGTCAAATGAGATAAGAGCGTGTACCTTGGTCGATTTGAAAGAATTATTAATAGAGAACGTGGTTAGTGTAAGACCCGAGAAAATCCAATTTTCTCAAAAAAATGGCAAAATCGTAATTTCGGTCAAAAATCTGAAATTTATTCTCTAGATCTCGGATGATGAAACATCACTGGAATCGTCAGAAATCTTATTCAACACGTCACTCGCTGAATTTCTAGATAGTCTTAATTTGCACGCCGAGGCACGAAAGTATCGTGCCGTAACGACGGTGATGTGACAAAAGCCACATATAACATGTACTCATGTTACACAAGTTGTGAGTAGAGTAAGATGATCGAAATGGACGGCTTCGAGATAGTGCTAAATGCTGAAAATTCAGAATATGCACAAAATGGGCGTTATTGAAAGTTTAAATTGAATAAGACAAACAATGAACAATTGTCTTCTTCCTTTGAAGACCAAATCGGGCGTGAGTTGTGCGCAGACAAAGAAATGGTTTTTTTTCATGTTTTCAAGGAGGAGAACATCCCACTTCTCTCTAAATTTCCGGGAGATCCGACCGTCGAAATCCTTCGGGCCAAGAAGGAAAGCTGCTCTACGCGGAGAGGCCTACACGTGAACTCCAATTTTGAGGAGTTTTGACAAACTCCGTGAGGTAGGGGATTTATCCTACTTGGGTTTTACACTTTATTTAAGTGTTTTATAATGCTTTGCCATTAAGGCCAGGAGGGGTCGTTCGACGTCCCAAAACATGGACCGAAGCCAGGGAATTTTTGGGG
The DNA here is from genome assembly GCA_016808115.1 of Tetrastigma voinierianum. Taxonomy (NCBI): domain Eukaryota; kingdom Viridiplantae; phylum Streptophyta; class Magnoliopsida; order Vitales; family Vitaceae; genus Tetrastigma; species Tetrastigma voinierianum. Next base: position 44,527 of record JAEQBH010002993.1, on the reverse strand, counting down.
ACTCATATGGACCGGCCCGTATCAGCTGCGTAAACTGATTTGGCCGTTGTGTTGGAAATTATGCATTAAATTGTATCAGGTGTGTATGAGATGGAAATTAATGGAATTCTAAGTCTTTCAAAGTGGAACCGAGAATGGATCGAGTGGTCGCCACGGATGTACCCCATCACGGGTTTGTAATCGTTAAAATCGGCCCCGGAGTCAGGTGAATTGGACAAAAATCGTCCATGTGTTGTGTGCTTGAATTGTTGAAATGAATGGCTTGAGTGGTGTGGAAAATAGATAGGTTAATACATGAATTTAATGTGTTAAGATAATGACATAATTATATAAAATATAATTGTGTTTGTAGGCCATTGGAGATGATTTAATATGTTACGCATAAGCTTCGATGTGTTAATTGATGTCACAATTATATGGAATATAATTAGGGGTGTAGGCCATTGGAAATGGAATAGTGATTAGCCCGCGAGCAAATTCGGGAGTTGTCATATCATTAATTACATGTGTGATTCAATGATAATATATGCATATTGATATATTGGTTGAAAATGATTGAAATGGCATAATGCATTTCATATGTGCACTGGCAGGCCTAGAAATTAGGGTGAGTGCACACATGAAAATTTGAAAGAAAAACGAAAACGTTTTTTTTTTAAAGGAATTTCACAGATGAATTTCCTCGGAGAATGGGGTTTGGAGACAATTCAATGTGATCATTTCGATGAGGGACCAGACTGCTTTAAGCGTTCTCCAACACATTCGCCGGGAGGTAGTCTCATATTTTTACCGATACTGGGAGCAGTATAGTTTCAAAACAACAAGAATTGTTTTGAAAAAGATGTTTTCTGCTACATGGCTTAGGTAAGTGTGAGGGAGCTCTGAGGACTCCTGGATGTGGGTCGGTCATTTAGACATTCAAGTAGGATCACGACTTGCTTGAATGTGTGTTTATTTCTTGAGCATGAGATAACTCACAATACACTCAACATCTTTAAAACCCACTCAATTTAGGTGGAGAGTAACTCCACTTAGGTGATTCCACTACTCAGCATTAGTCACTCCTCACGAGGAATTATATTATTTCGTGCATGTGTGAGCGCACGAGGAGACTCGCCATCATAGAGACCGCTTAGAAGCAAAGCCAAGCCAGGGCTTTGGTAGTAGTCAGATACATGTATTAGAATTATATAAATTTTAATATATGTTGTATAAGAGTGATATACTAACTCTTTGAACCATGTGGTATATTTTCGGGTTGGGATAATATTGCTTCGGTGAGTATTAATGTAGGGGCCCAAGTGGCCAGTTTTACTCATTATAATTGTATATGAGACCCTGTGTGGTCATTGGTGTTGTTTGGGACAGGTTTTGTATTTGGGTAGAGCTCCCCGTACAAAGGAGACTCTGCCCGATTTTCGTGAGAGGTGTCGGGTCAACCGACATCCACGAGTATTCCGCGGGTTGACGGGTAGTCAACGGACACCCCGGATTTGGGGCGTCACAGTTAGTGCAATGACAAATATAGAAACATTCATGATTAAATTATAAAAAGAGCACCAAATTATTTATTGGAAGCATACATGGGATATTGGGCCCCCACCAAGGCCCATTTATTTAGCACGCGAGTCAATTTCATGTGATCCAATTTCATTGGAATTATAAAGTAGATCGTGCTTTGGAAATCTTTGAAATCATGTTGCAAAGAGTAATTTTGGAAAAGGAAAACTTGATTCGAGATTTTTGAAAATAGAATATCACTTTAGAAAAATTTAGAAGAAGGATTTGAAAGATGGATATTTGAAACAAAAAAAAAAAAAAAGAACTAAGACCTAGGAAAATTAAAGGAATAGTGGATTTTGATTTTTTGTGAAATTTAAAGAAGATGATTTTAGAATTTTAGTATTTAAAGAAAAAAGTATGTATACATATAAATTTTTAGAGAACATGATTTTTTTAGTAACTAAGGAAAGTGATTTTAAATATTTTGAAGCTAAAGAAAAATATTTTTGATTTTGAAATTAAAGAAAACAGTTTTTGATTTTGTAGATTTAAGAAAAAAAAATGATTTTTTTTTTAAATTTGAAGTTAAATAAAAGATTTGTTTTTAGAAATTATAGAAAATGATTTACGATTTTTTAGAAACTAAAGAAAATGGTTTTTGAGTTTTAAAGAGTTAAAGTGAATGATTTTTTTTTTTTTTTAGAAATTAAAAGATAATCTTTCGAATTTTTAGAAGTTAAAGAAAATGACTTTTGATTTATTTTATAAATTAAGGAGAATGATTTTTTATTTTTTTTTGGAAATAAACAAAAATGGTTTTTTTTATTTTAAAAATTAAAGAAAATAAATTTTGAATTAGAAAACAAATTTAAAGATTCAAAGTAGGAACAATAGCCATGACCATAATAATGAAGGCTGAAATCAAAAAGACAAGCAAAGATTTAGTCCAGAAGACAGCATGCCGTATTAAATACTGTGGGTTTAAATTTTCAGTTTGCTGCATGAGAAGATAATACGAGGCTGAAACATGATCTTAGGTGTCATTCAATAAAGAAACAAATGTAATGAGAACATAATATGGAAACTAAAATATTTACTAATTAAAAAAATAGATATAATGAAAATAATATGGAAACTAAAAATATTCAATAATTAAAAATAAATAGATTTAATAAAAATAATAATATGAGAGCTAAATTATTTACTAGTGTAAAAATAGATTTATGAAAATATAATATAAAAGTAAATATTCAATAGTTACAAAAAGTAGATTTAGTAAAAACATAAAATATTCACTAGTTAAAAATATAGATTAAAACAAAATATGGGAACTAAAATATGCACTAGTAAAAAAAATAGGTTTAATGAAAATATAATAAAATATTAAAATATTCAGGAATTTTAAAATATATATATTTAATGAAAACAAAATATGTAAACTAGAATGTCTACTAATATGGAATAAGAGGATAATATGGAAGCTAAAATTATAAGTCAATAGAAAAATTAAAGAAAAGTGAGATAACTAATTTTATGAAATTAAACTAAAATAAAATTAAACTAACCATTTTACAAGAATTAAATTAATAAAAGTTGAACCAACTAATTTACAAAAGTTAAACTAATAAAATAAAATTTGTACAAAAAATAAGAAGAAGAAATAACTTATTCATTTCACAAGATTACACTAATGAAAATTAAACTAGCTAGTTTTACAAAGATTAAATCAATAAAAGTCAAAACTAACTAATTTACAAAATTAAACTAATAAAGTTACACTAATTCATTTTAATTCTATATGTGAAGATTAATAAGAATTGCAGTGTGTAAAAAAAAAATCTAAAATTTGAAAAGTGAAACTAAGAATATTTAAAAGTCTGAAAATCTAAGAGTTGTTCTACATAAATAAAAAAAATGAAAAAAAATCTAAAATTTGTAAAGTAAAACTAAGAATATTTAAAAGTCCAAAAATCTAAGAATTGTAGTACATAAATAAATAAAAAATGAAAAAACTAAAATTTGAAAGATAAGTACCACTACATGAAAAATCTAAAATCTGGAAGATGCTTGCCACTACACCAAAATCGAAACCGCCATAGTAAAAGGATGATCTAAGAAAAAAAAAATTTCTTATGAAATCTCTCAAATACAAATTCTATTAACTAGTAACAATTAATATAAAAAAAGAACAACCACCAATTGATTTATGTCATGAAATTAAGAAGAGATTCAACCTATCGAAACATATTAAATAAGGACAATCCATACATACCTGGAATGCTTTCCTTTAAACATAAAGAATCATTCCTCTTTGACTTTTTTGAACCTCTATCTGGATCGTGTCCTCCTTTCGGCCTATGATCGTCTCTTTTTAAAAAAGAAAAAAAAATTCCTTCTCCAAAAAGGAAAAGAACCAAAATTTACGATAATAAAATAAATAAAACAAAATTTAGACTATCCAAATTTGGGATATACAAATATGCTCCCTTTCATAGGTTCATATGTAGCGAACATGAACTGTGAAGTAAAGTGAAAGTGTGAAAAGTGAGTGAAATGATGTGAACTCTATCGAATAAAAGATGAGACCCTAAAAGTTTCAAGAAAGGACATGACCTCGCTTGAACTGATGCAGCCTATAAGAGGCTCTAAAAACTTCAAAAGCAAGCAATAAAAGAAAAAGGTCTAAGCCACTAAAGTCACAAAGCAAGTCCAAACCACCCCTAAATGGCCTCCAAATGTGGTCAAGGAATTGGTGTTGAAGTCAAGTGATAGTTGGACCACCAAAGAGAAATGAACGAATATGCGTAAAGGGGGATCAACACTCACCACACAAAAGCACTGAAGAATAAGACAAGACAACTACACAAAACTCAGGTAAGCACACCCCAAGGGGGAACTAATAAGGTACAAAGAATGCTCATAATGACCCTACTAACATGGATTAAGAAGGCCAACGCAATCATGGTTTGGAATGGATCAAAGACTAAGAGAGGGAAAAAATGAAAAAAGCGAGCTCTAAGATGAGAGCTCATGGCTAAACAAAGCTTAAGGCCTAAAAAGGAAAGAGTGAGAAAAGTGAGCTTTGGGCTCGAAAAAGAAAGAAAGCAACCCAAGGCTCGATGAAGCCCAAAGCCCAAAAGAGGAAAAAAAAAAAAAAAAAAGCGAGCTTTGGGTTTGAAAAGAGAATAAAAGGGTTAAGGCTTGAAAAAGCTTAGGTCTTAAAAAGAAAAAAAAAAAAAAGGAGAAAAACGAGCTCCACGCTTGAAAAGTAAAGAAAACAGCTCAGGGCTCAACAAGGCTCAGTCCTAAAAAGAAAAGAAAACGAGAAAAAAGAGCTCTAGGCTTGAAAAAGAAGGAAAGCAACTCAAGGCTCGACGAGGCCCAAAGCCCAAAAGAGGAAAAAAAAGTAAGCTTCGAGCTCGAAAAGAGAATAAAAGGGTCAAGGCTCAACAAGGCTTAGGTCCTCAAAAGAAAAAAAAAACGAGAACAATGAGCCTTACTCAAAAGGAAAGAAACAACTCAAGGCCTGGGTCAAGGCTTAGGTCCTAAAAGAAAAAGCGAAAAACTGAGCTCTGTGCTCCAACAAAATAAAATAGCTCGTGAGCTTAGGGCCAAAAGGAAAAAAGCGAGAAAAGTGAGTCGTTCTAGTGAAATAAACAAATTAGTGGTCTCGACAAGGCTCATGCCCAAAAAAAGGAAACGAGATAAAAGAGGAGCTCGGGGCCCAAAAGGAAATAAAATATCTCAAGGCCGAGAGCTAGGCCCGATACAAGACTTAGGGCCTAAAAAGGAAAAAGTGAGAAAAGTGAGCTCCGGGCTCAAAAAGGAAATAAAATAGTTTAGGGCTCGATAAGGCTAAAGGCCTAAAAAAGGAAAAAGCACGAAAAGCAAGCTTTGGGTTTGAAAAGGAAATAAAACAACTGAGAGTTCATGTCTAAAAAAGGCTCATGGCCTGAAAAAGGAAAAACCAAAAAAAAAAAGAGCTCCGGGCTCGAAAATAAAATAAAACACTTAGGCCTGAGAGCTCAGAGCTCGATAAGGCTCAGGGCCTAATAAAGAAAAAAAAATGAGAAAAGTGATCTTCAGGCTTGAAAAGGAAATAACACAGCTTATGGCTCGACAATGCTCAGGGCCTAAAAAAAGGAAAAAGTGAGAAAAGTGAGCTCGAGGTTTGAAAAGGAAATAAAATAACCTAAGGTTGAGAGCTCAGACAAGGCATAAGGCCTAAAAAGGAAAAAAAACAAGAAAAGCGCAGTTCGCGGCTCGGAAGCAGCAATAAATCAAATTTCAAGGTTAAGAGCCTGGCTAGACAAGGCTCAGCGATTAAGCCCGTGCCTAAAAAAAAAGGAAAAGCAAGAAACTTCCGAGTCAGTCTAAAAAGGAAATAAAACAGTTCATGAATGAGAGCTCAAGGTTCGACGAGGCTGAGGGCCTAAAAAAGGAAAAAGATAGAGAAGCAAGCTCCAAGCTCAAAAGGAAATGTTAACTCAAGGTTGAGATTAACAATAAGGCTTAAGGCCCAGCAAGGAAAAAAAGCGAGAAAAGGAGCTCCGATCTTGAAATAAATAAAACAACTCAGTATCGGACAAGGCTTAGGCCTAAAAATGAAAAGCAAGAAAAATAAATTAGGTCTCGAAAGGAAATAAAAATGCCTAAGAGCTAAGGGCTTAGGGGTCTCGAAAGGCGAGCCTATGAAAGGAAAGCAAAAAAAGAGTCAGGCTCAAAAAGGATATAAACACTTAAGGGCCGAGCCTGTCTGACAAGGTTCAGGGCCTAAAAAAGGAAAAAGTGAGAGAAGCGAGCTCCAGGCCTGCAAGAATAAAAATAAATCGAGAACTTAAGGCCTAAAAAAAAATGATGAAAACGAGCTTCGGGATCGAAAATGAAATAAAACATCTTAAGGCTGAGAGCTTAAGGATCGATAAGGCTCAGAGCCTAAGAAGGAAAAAGCGAAAAAAGTGAGCTCTGTGCTTGAAAACGAAATAAAACAACTTAAGGTTGAGAGCTCAAGGCAAAACAAGGTTGAGGGCTTAAAAAGGAAAAAGCGAGAAAAGTGAGCTCCGAGCTCACAAGGAAATGAAACAACTCAGGGCCTAAAAAAGGAATAAGCGAGAAAAGCGAGCTTAGGCTTGAAAAGGAAATAAAACAACCTAGGGTTGAGAGCTCAAGGCTCGACAAGGTTCAAAGCATAAAAAAAGGAAAAAAACAAGAAAACGAGTCAGCCGCACTGCCATCATTAGTGGAGGGTTAGGAGTGCGTATCCTTAAGACGCTCAAGACGCTGGTACGGCATTTCGAGTTCTTAATGATGCTCTTTGACAACAATGCGTTGTAAGCGCATTCACGGACCTTATGCACAAGGTGTTCCACTTATCTAGATCAGTCTCTGCGTGGTGGTCTTTGTTGACGATATCTGATCTACTCCTTAATCGAGGAGGAGCACAGTGACTATTTCCGAGGATCGTTTCCAGCCCCCGTGATAGCACGCTATATGCAGTCGTAAGAAGTGCGAGTTTTTGGGCTTACTGCTGCGAGAGATTTTGCATGTAAGTTAGCTTCGGGTGTCTCTGTGGACCTGGAGAAGGTCTAGGCGGTTATGAGTTGGGAGAGATCAAAGTTAATCTTCGAGATACGTAGTTTCTTGGGATTGGCAGGGTATTACAGGAAGTTCATTGAGGACTTCTCCCGACTAGCTGCACCTATGACGAGGTTGACTTGGAAGGGGGTCAAGTTTGAGTGGGATTGATTTATGTAAGCAACCATTCTCGGAATTGAAAAGGAGGATGACTTCAACTCCGGCCCCGATCATCCCGAAATGGGACCGGCGTACAATCGTATACCGCGGATGCTTCGAAAGACTCGACTGATGTGTTTTATGCAACCGAGGGAAGTTGTGCCTTGTTCTGTGATAATGAAGAACCACAAGGGAACTACTCCCACACATGATATGGAGTTGAAGTAATTACAGTCTTTTCCTTAAAGATTTGGCGCCACTATTTGTACGGTGAGCTGTTTGAGGTGTTTTCAGACCATAAAAGTCTGAAGTACATCTTTACACAATGGGACCTCAACATGAGACAACGCAGATGTGTAACACCCCGAAATATACCCTAGTCGTTTTCAATGTGTTTAGGGTATTTTGTATGTATAATTTGAATTTTTCGTAATTTAAATGCAAAACGTGAAATCTAAAAAACCCAGAAATAAGCAAGGGTAAATTTGTAATTTGTCAAAACAGGACATAAAAGTTATAAGATAAGAAGATGAGATGCCAAGTGGAAATATGAATAACTTGATTCAGAACAGAGGAGAGGAGAGACAGGACCAAAGTGTACAAATTAAAGTGGCACAATAGGATAAGACCAAGTTGGTCTCTCATTTTGGGAGAGCAAAAAAATGTAAAGAAGACGAGAGGAGAAGAGAAGAAGAAGAAGAAGAAGAAGAAGAAGAGAAAGAAAGGTATGGAATGATATGGTTGTGTATGGAAACTATTTGTGTACTGATTGCTATGGGTTTGTATGGATATTAGATTGTTCCATTTCTAGGGTTTAGTTAGGAATTCATCCTAACCCTAGATTTGTTGAAAGTTGGGTTGGTAAAACCTTAGTTTGTATAAGATGAGTATGGAATCCTCCCTTTGAGTATGGATTCGTTTTCGATAAAGAAAACAAACCCTAACTTTCCTTTTGTGATTTTGATCTGGGAAAGGCCCTGTCTTGGGAAAAAGAAGTTTTTATTGATTCTAACCCATTATTGAGTGGTTTGGGTAGATTCCATTTGCGGATTATCACAGGTCGCGAAAATCTGCATCCCATGAAATTGCTTCGCTTCTTCTTTTTATAGTTTGATTCATAGCCTATGAGTTGAACTTGGATTCTCCATATTGAGCTTGACCCTATCTACGGTATAAAAAAAGCCTACAAAAACAACAAACTTTCCACAAAATTTGATTAGTAGCTTTGCTAGGTCCTAAACATAAACACCGTTAATTAGGTCGATTAGTAAACAAAAAGGCTCAAACCCGTATTAATAAGGGTAAAATAAAGATTTTCGGGGTAGTAATCAGACCTAATCCTCAAAATTGTTTTGAAGTTGTCGCTCCCCCTGAAGAAAACAATCATCCAAGCCTATGCATTCCATGAACATATTTTTCAAAAGTAGATGTAGGAAGAGACTTAGTGAACAAATCAGCCAGATTGTCACTAGAGCAAACTTTCTCTACAATAATTGCACCGTTCTTTTGGAGTTCATGGGGATAAAAGAATTTTGGTGCAATATGTTTTGTCAAGTTGCCTTTAACATACCCATTGCTCATTTGTGTAACATAGGCAGCATTGTCCTCGTAAAGGACTGTGTGGGATATATCATCTGTCGTGATGCCACACGAACCACGAATATGTTATACCAATGGTCATAACCATACACATTCTTGTGAAACCTCATATAAAGCTATAATCTCTAAGTGGTTTGAAGAAGTGGTAACCCTAGTCTGTTTAATATACCTCCATGAAATTGCAGTACCACCACAAAGAAAAACATAACCAGTCTGGGACCTGGTGTTTTTTACTTTCATTTTTCTACATAGACCAAATTGTTGTTAATTTTGTTAGAACCTTGCCACTGGAGACTTGTTTAGAATTCCCAACAACAATTCCAAAAACTTGTATTGTACCGATTGTGGATATTGTTTTCTACTATTTGTCTTTAATCATATCTTTAAAACTCAATTTGGTCTAAATCTCTACAAGTGCACAAGTCAACAAGTAATAAAGTGGATTATAAGTCTAGATATCATTCCCACAGGGATTGATGAGAAAATTTAAAGATCAATTACCCTTACTACTCAAGATCATCACTAATTGAATTTCTAATCTTGATTAATAGACTAACTATTATAATTGGAATAAAAGTATTTTTGTCACTTTTTCTATAATGAAAAGAATATTCAAATTTAAAGGGATTAGAGGTTTCACTGAGATTTAATAACAATGGGAATGAGATCAATGTTATGATCATCAATTTGCATAAGGTTAAAAAACAATATAATCATGAGCATGAAATCTGGATTAGTCCAAGAGCATAGTAGTATAGCCTTGGAATACCTCCTGACACTATACATTTCATAATTTAGAACATCGTATTCCTAAACCGAGTCAATGGGTCTAAACAACTACTTTTATGATTTGATCATCTTTCTAAGATTTGGCTGTTTTTCCTAAACCAGTACTTCACAACCATTTCTTAAGACTAAAGTCAGCTTGTCCCCATAGACAGACAACACAAGCCTTCTTCAAAGTAATTGGTATCTCACTCTGCAATTTGGTCAAAATAATCACTCCCTTATTACAAGAGCACAAACATTCTACCAAACTGAGATGAAACCTCTAAGTATTAAACTAACAAATCAACAAATGGTTCTTATTCCTTGGGAACACACTTCTGCTGTCACCTAGAAAGGAACCTTGAAGTCAGAGGTTAGAACATCACTTGTGATTCATCAAAGTAATACTTAGAGTTCATTAATTATAAACATATCAATCTAGCATACCCCCAAGGCTACTGCTCTCTACTCTCAGGAACTCACTTCTTTGTGTCACTCAGAGGGGTCCAGGAAATACGAGCATAGATACGGCTCCTTTCTAGGTATACTCTACTGATACTTAGAACAGTTCTTTTAAAGAACAGTACCAATTAGATCAATCCAATATTCAAATCATAACATTCATTTAAATACTACAAAAATGATAACCAAACGCCAATCCCTTCCCAGAGGGAGCTTAGCCTTCCATAACTGGATCACAAGTAACAACGACTAGTTGATCAAAAAAATCCATCGAAACTGTAATCAAAACTGAATAAAATGGGTTCTAGAAAGATTTCCGCATTCCACTAAGTTCGCATAAATGAAGTTTGATATACAAAGATCCCAACTCAATATTGTAGCTCGGATAAACTATTCTAATCCTTAAAGATGAAAATGAAAAATAGAAATAAAAGAAGACAATAAAACTTTGTACAAAAACTCAGTCTCTCTCTATGTTCTCCTCTAAAGATTCTAACCTCGATGATCCTTTTTGATGCCCTATCTCTTTCTATTTATATGCCTCATAAATGCTGGGTTGGAATTCCTAGCATACTCAAGCTCCAAAGTAAGGTAGCCCAACTAGTTTCATTTTCGCGGATAATCGGGCGGCGTTGTCGCGACATTCAAGCATCCTTCTTTATTGTCAGGCTCTGTTGTCGCTTTGTCACGACAATTGTTGATGTTGCTTTCCAAAAGTGTTTGTTGCGACAAAGTTGTGAAATGTTGCGACATATGTGCAGCTCCTATGTGTTCAACTTTGCCCCGCAGCTTGTCATGACAATGTGACTTGACGTTCTTCTTTGATGATTGTCATGACAAACTATTAATTTTCGAGACAAAATTTCTTTGCCTTCTTCTTTGTTTTTATTGTGACAAAACTGTGAAATGTTGCAGACAAAGTTCAGCTCACTCTGTCTCATAAATGTCACGATAAAATTTTCTATGTCGCGACATTCTTTCCTCCTTCTTCCTTTTAATTTGTCACGACAATCATTTATATGTCGCGACATTCTTCTAGTGTTTCCTCAGGAATTCATCTAATCCTTTGTCACGACAATGTGGCTTGACATTCTTCTTTGATGATTGCCACGACAAACTATTCATCACGCTGATTAAATCCTTTCTTTGCCTTTTCTTTGTTTTCATAGACAAAATCGGTGGAAATGTCAGTGGACAAAGTTCACCGACTGGTCTTCATAATTGTCGCGACAAATTTTTATGTCACGACATTCTTCTTCCTCTTCTTTTTATTTTCACAACAATCATTTCTATGTCGACATTCTTCCAATGTTTCTTCAAGAATTCATCTAACTTTTCACGCGGCATATTTTAATGTCACGACAATGTTCTATTGCCATTTTCTGTTCTTTTGTCGCGACAAGATTTTCCTGCCTTCTTCACATAATATGTCGCGACAAAGCTATGAAATGTCGCGACATTCTGTCAACTGTCTTTTTCCTTAATTGTTTCAGGACAAAGCTAAGAAATGTCACGACAAGGTTTCTGCTGCTTCTTAAGGATTCTTCTAAATGTTTGTTGCGACAATGTTCCGATTGTTGCTACATTTCTTCTACTACTTGCCTTGAATTTTGTCGCGACAATGATGAAATTTGTCACGACATTCATCATTTCCTGCCTTAGCCACTTTTTGCTGCTTTTCTTGCTGATTTTGCTTCTTTTGCATTAAATCTATGCAAACACTAATCCGTAAAGATTCCATAATTTTATTAAATTAAACTTTTAAGCCTCAAATTTACGAAAAAATGGATTTAAAATAGATGAGTTTCACACTCATCAAACTCCCAAACTTGTGAAGAGTTGCTCGGGCCCCAATCAAAGAAAAATATTATTGTTAGTCCTCAAACAATTTACATTGATTTTAAGGACATTTTTCTTTTCAATCATCTTTTCCAAAATATTAGCAATTTGGATTCAGTGAAATGTCAGTTGTGATATCAATTCCAACTAAACTCCAATTTAGGAATCTTAAAGAGTTCCACTTAGAACATTTAATCAAGTAGAGAATTCATAGTACAAACAATTAGTTCTAACCTTGATGTTAAAGTGTGTATCGGTCTTCCCTTTATGACAAATTTGAAGGTTAGGTAGCCTTATGAGATATATTGTAAAGAATGGAAGTCTCTTCAGAGCGACTAGGTCCCATAGGCTTGTTGGTTATATTACTCTCCACTAATTTAGGCAATTCACCACCCTCAGGATCAAATAGGTCATTTAGGCTTGTAATGTATGGCTTAGGTATTAGGTAGTTGACTGGACATTTAAGATTCAAATTTACCCAAAGTGCACATACTATTCAACATTTTGCCTTCAATATGCCTGTCCTTTCTTTTTAAGCTAAAAACAACCTTCAAGCACCCCCAAACTTGGTTTGGTGCATCTTTCCACATATTCTCCACTGTGGCTTTTTCCTTTTCCACTATCTACTTTCAATTCAGTTCCTTTTCCAGAAGCATCTTATCTTTTCATTTTGTTCAAGGTTTTAGGAATGGTGCAATGTTTTTCCTTCTTAAGCTTTCTACCACCCTTAGCAAGCCTTGATTTAGTAACTCCCATACCAGCTGGGTACTAGGGTACTGTTTAACACCCCTAAGAACTTAATGACTCAAGGGATAAGGCTACATGGCAAACATGATTCTCATTGAAACTATATAAGCTCTTTCGCCTCTCGCCTATTGTGCACCTCTTTTAGTACATATTTTCTCAACTAATTTTCCTTTTCTCCTCAATTATTTTCCTCCTTCACATTCCAAATTATACTCCCCCAAACTTGTCCTCTTGATTACTTTTCATGTACTCATCTTACAATTTTCCAAATAAGGGGTTCTTTACTGAAGGATTAGATTTAAAGAAGGAGTAAGGTTTTTCATGTGCCTTTGATGATGAAATTGGCATTAGGTTCAAACAATGTACTAAGGTATATGCATATAAGCATATGATAGGGTAGGCTTTGAAAGGCACAAACTTTCCAAGGATGGCCTAAATCATTTCCTACGGTCAGGATGCCTGATTCTTAAATAATAATACAAGAAGTTCTAGGACCCTTTTGAGACTTAAACTTATGATGATTCAAATAAGGTGTCCCTAACCCAAGCATAATTAGTTTCTCAATGTATTGATGACCAATGTGCGTGTTTTAATGATCATTTGAATGTATTGTTCAAGAAAACTAGAATTATCAGTTTTATCAATACTATCACCAATTTCAGTTCTTCAAGAGTCCAAAGTTTCAACTTATTTGTCATTGACATCACAACTTTTCAATTATGTTCAACTTATTCTGCCCAATTTCATCTACAGATTTTCTTGTTTGGTTCTAAACTTGTTACTGTGCTATAGTACAATTCTGAAGTTCATTTTGATTCAGCAATTCCTTTCAATCTAATCATCATAGCACAAGTAACTTCAACAATTATCCCAATTCAACCAAACAATCAAACTCACAATCTTCAGCATTCATCATATGCACAAAAATTTCAAAAATTTTGAGACAAGACATGTTGAACTAATTCACCAAAGAGAATGCCATTATAATCATGAGACAATTACAAAGAGAGATGTTAGACAAACTATTAAACACCATAGAGACTCATGGTTTTTGTTTTTCTTTGGGCTTAGTTAGGGATTTTGAAGGTTCCCCTAGAGGTTTGGTTCTAGGTGTTATTCTGATTCTTTTTGTTTGAACTAGGATGTCAGTAAATTATCTTGGAGGGGTAAAAGGTATTTCTTGTTTTTCAGTAGGCTAGCTGAAGGGTATGTTAACTTCTTGCACATTAGGAGGCACTATGATATAAGGCAAATAATCAGAAATATTGATTTGTGGCAATGGCACTTTCTTCTTTCCTGACATTGTCTTCATTGCTCAGCCCAGTATCTCTGCATTTTCCTTTGTCGGCTCGTATTGCATCTTGCTTTGTGATTCCATGGTTGCCCTTATGTTGAATTGTTATAAAGTCATCAGCCTAAGGCTTTGACTGTTGGAGTGTAAACTGTTTAGCCATGCTTAATCCCTAGAAACCAAGGTACCATGGTTTCCCTGATCTCTTCTTTCCAACATTCTTGCAAGACTATCATCCCTTTCTTTCCGCCCTTTCCAGTAGGCTTCTTTTTTATTCAACTCCTCTCTCCACATCTGATCTCTCTCTTCCAACTCTCTTTTCCATTCAAGATCTCTCTATCTTAAGGTCTCCTCCATGAACTAGTCTCTTCTTCTTAACTCAAGATCCAAATATTCATCCCTTAGTTGCAACTGAGTTTTCAGTTGGTTGTCTCTCTATTTCATTTTCTGCTCCACTCTAGCCAACATCTCAATAATGTCTGCATTATTGCCTTGCTGCCTTAAGCTTTTAGCTTGCTCATTTTGGTAGGCTTCATTTAATTTCTCATGCATCCAGTCAAAACTAGGACTGCTCTACCTTTCTTCTCTTCTTTTTACATTGCTTACTACTAGAGCCTGCTCAGTATTCTCCACTTTTCTTTCCACTTCTTCAATTTCTTACACTTTTTCCTTGTCCTTGTTTGATGGAGGTTTGATTATGGCAATGAGGGTGAAGGTAGAAGTTTTGGGGCATCTTTCTTCTTCTTCCCAGTTGCTTTCCACCCTTCCTCAGTATGCACACCAAGTTATGGTAAAGGGTGTGGACGAGACCCATGAAATTGTCAGAGTAGTAATTCAAGATAGATTTTTCTATGATTTTGCCCAAGTTTAACTTGTAGCCCTTCAAGATGGCATACAACAACACTGCTTCTTCCTTTCTCACTGTGTTTAAGTGCTTGGAAGGCATCAGGACTGAACTGAGGAAGTAAAACCAGACTTTGGCTTCCTCAGTCAGTGACCCGTGGAGATAGTGTCAAAGGGGTTCTTCTTAGTGGCATTCCATTCCCTTTCGCCAACAGCAAACAATGCATCTTCTAAAGGATCTCGATCTCTTCTTAGCTTCTTGAACTTAAACCCATCCTTCTGCTTGCTCAGCCTAAATGTCTTGTTTATCTCATTTCTATCAAAGGAAATTCACTTACCCCTGATGTAGCATGTCTTCTCCTTCATTCCCAACAAATTTGAATGAAAATCTCACGGAAAGAAACCAAACCGACTATGCTCACATAGCAGACTTCATCCTCTCTTCTCAATCACTTCTTTGAATGGCGGGATGAGGTGCTTGAAGCCTATTTCGCCAATGAAGTCTTTCTTCATCATTTTTTTTTTTTTTTTTTTTGCATGACTTAGCAAGCTCTGTTCGATACCAGCTCATCCATCCGATCTTCCTTATCTTGCTCGTTCTCTTATTCTTTATTCCTCTTCTTTTTTCTCTCTTCTTCAACTAGTGGCCTGCGGTCATTTCTTACTCTTCGCACACTCGTCATTATTCCGCAACCTGTTGCTTTCTTTACGCATAATCCTCCATGATTTCGTTCAAGTTTGTAATCAAACCCTACTGCTCTAACATTGTTTGTAGTTGGATTAGGTTTAGGGATCTGAAAATGAATGGAAAGGTTTTAGGGCTCTAAAGGTTTGAGAAAAGATGGTATTTCAAATTCAAAACGTTTGAAGTTCTCAATTTATAGGCCCAAGATTATGTTGCGACAATTTCAATTATCGCGACAAAACAATAGCTCTGAAGCCCAAAATTATGTTGCAACATAAGTATTTTGTGTCGCAACAAAAAATTGTGAGTTGCAAAACTGAATTGTCGTGATAAAAATTTCTATGTCGCAACAAATAAATGATTCTGAGGGCTAAAATAATGTCACGACAATGGATTTTCAAGCAAACAATGTCATGACAAAATTTTAGACTTCCATAGTGAACCTTTGTTGCGACAAAGGTTTTAAATGTCGCGGCATATGAATGTCGTACCCTTTATACAAAATGTCATGACAAACTTGCCTTAAACTAAGAAAGGCCAGGCTGGTATTTATCATGACAAATGGAGATTATGTCATGGCAAATGTGCATCCTTTCGAGCTATTTTAATTTGTTCAACCTTACCATACAAGATGCAATTTATTTCAATCATCAAATCATGCTTGTGAATACAAATTTAACATAAACTAAGCATCTCAATTCAAGAAATCACAACAAAGCTCAATTTCTCATATCCAATAAGCATTTCCTACTATAAAAATTTAGAAATTAATTACTAAGAAAGTTGATTGGAAACTTCTCACACAATTGTAGAGCATTCTTTTTCTCTTCAATTAGCTGAATTTCATTCATTGCATCAAAGCTACTCAATTATAATAACTCCAGCTTAATATTCAGCTTTCTTGTCCTAAAAAATAGTAAAAATCAACAAACATAAAAATCAAACTTGAAACGAGCTTAAAGTGATCGAACACAGATGGAGATCGGAATCAACAATGCCTCATCCTAAATTTCACTCCCTATGTGGCATCAAGAGCACTGATGCTCGGATGTTTAAGGAATGGGTTTATCTTAAATATAGTTGTATCATGGTTGTGTTGAAACTTTCATTTTGGATTTTGGATTTGCATTAAAAATTCGCGGGTATTGTATGTTTAGTTATGTGCCAGTTTAAACAGATGAAGGGCTGTGAAGCTTGGGTCACTAATTGAGTATCTTGAGGGGTTATAAAGGTGTCTCGGGTTATTTCACCGCATTAAGACAATGACATATAGTCATTGCCAAAATTGGATCTTTGTTTAGCTTTAAAAACCAACCCTTGAACATTCTATTTGAACGAAACATTTCTGAAACGTTTGTCTTGTGAGCGATTGAAAATCTATTTCAACTATTTGGGTGGCTGTAAATGGCATCCCAATGAATGTGGTGTAATATTAAAATGTTTGAAGACACAAGCTATGACAAGTATTGACCAAGAAAATACATTAAATAGCATTCTGACCTAGTTTGGAAGGTTTGAAACATAGTAATGCACTCCATTTAAAGCAGAGGACACCCTCTGAACCACCATTGCGCTTCATTCTTAGCCTCCTCTTTGGGGTTTTGGACTTCCAGCCAAACATCCTTTGAGGTTGTGCAATATAAAGGTGTGGTTGGCAATAGAAAATGAGAGGAGAAAGGAGAGAGAAAGCTGGAACGAAAGTGAAAAACTGCGTGGATTAGAGAATTTAGATTTACAATTGACATAAAGTGGCTTATATAGCCTTACAAAAGATGTAGAAAATACGAGGACCAGCACAAATAATAACGTTTGTTAAGGGAACCAAAGGAATTTTCATGGGGAGGTCGATTTGGATCATACAAAGCAGAAGCGAAATTTTAGTTATGTGACGTGATTTTTATCATATGCAAAGTGAAGCAAAATTTAGTTTTCACTATGCACGATCAAATTTAAGCTATCTGCGAGAAATGTGGCATAAGCGAGGAGGTACATTAGGATTATATTTTGTACATTGCGAAAAATTACATGATCTCTGAAAGAACCAAGCTATCTTCATATTCAACTCTTGTTTTCCCATGCTACATAAAATCCCTCATTTTTTGTTTCTTTAGCTTGACTCGATATCTCTTGAACTTGATGAATCACTGAAATTCATCTGAACTGTTTCAATGAAACCTCAATTACGTTGCGGCTTGATAGATGGAAGTTCAGAAACACTAAACTGAAACGTCTCAACAAATGTAAATATGTGGACTTGCACATGTGTCGGCAAAATAATAACGATTTAATTATTCAACATAAAACTATAAAATGGGACTCAAAATAGCACTTTTTGTTTTAATAAAGGCACAATTCATTAAACCTCAAGGAAAAAAATTTTCTTAGGTTGCCTCAAAAGCTGTCATTTTTATGTGTTTAGTAGACATTCTTTATAATATACTCTTCTGTAATTTATTAAATTTTCAATCTCAATGGTGATATTCATTCGAGAATTCCTCCAATATTATGTTTCAATCTTTGACATTCCTTCAAACTCATTTGGTATGTGGTAATTTCTCCAAAGGTATATTTGTTAGTTAATGTAGGACAACCACTTGCCCTTGATTTAAGCTTTCCTAGAAAAGCCTAAGCCAAGGTTGTATGATGGGACTAAGCTCTCCTACCTTTGAGCTCTTTATCAGATTTAACTTTGATCATACCATCTGCTATCTTATCATATGAATCTGGCATTTGTCTATGGAAGCATAAATTCTAAGTTCTTCAGTTCATTCAAGCCCCAGGCAATCTGTGCCTCATAAGACAACATTGGGTTCAAGCTTCTTAATGGCTGAGACCAACATATATTTGTTTCAGAGGAGATAACAAGGCTTTCCAAACCACAGTCTATATTGAACATTGTAGAGAGACTTATATAGCGAATCTATACGCACAGTATCATCTGGCTTTCTGATGATCTCTCACAGGCAATTAACATCTTATACTCAATGTGTTCTTTATCTCCTATTAGAAAGATATGACACTTGTTTGTTAAAAATTTGATGACCAAACAACATGTATCTTTATATATCTATCAAAGTTTTGCAAACAATTTGTTAGCAAAATGAAACCCTTATCCTTGATAATGTGATCCTTGTGGCTCATATCTACTCAATATATTATTTGAATGACTTACAAGCTGTGTTGGCATCATTTCTGATAATATTTGACTTTATTTGGATACATAAATCAAAGATATAGATTTTAAATGAGGTAGGAAGATCACTATGATCATGCCCATTACATCGAAAATTTGTACCATTAGGACCTTAGGCATCTCATTTCTTATTTATATTTTATTCTGTACATCTATCTGGGCTTGGCCCACCAAACATGCGAATAATGATGGTCAATAGATGATGGAGAATCTTACGGGTTGTTATCTCTGAAACCATCTTGTAATGCATTCGTTTATTCTAATTTCCGACTGCTCGACCTCGGTACACATCTCACGATAATCCTAATAACCACTCTTCTAACTAACGTGGTGCATCCCATACATAGAATCGGCATTTGTTCTCATTTTCACTTGCCTTTAATGGATTGGATTGTTAACCAATATACCAAGCGAATAATTCACTGAATCGACCTTTGAAGTGTGATTATATTATAGAGTAGCTTTCAGTGGATTGGAAAGTCTATCTTGATTCAGGTTGTTTGCTCAATCTTTAGCCGGTAAAAGTTCTGATGGACCAGTGATTCGACTATCCACATTATCCACTGCATTGTGTCTTTGATCTGTATCATAAAATTCTTGCAGCCAATAACACCCATCTAATGATGGGTTTGCATCTTTCTTTCCATCAGTATGGATGCTGCATGATCTATGTGTATTATGACTTTTGGATCAAACCTTCTCTCATTAGAACTTCTACAAACAAAAAACAATTGCTACAGCATTTCCTTCTGTGGATTGGTGATTTTCTTGACCTTATTGGAAAGGTTTTCTTTCATAAATAGCTTCAGAAATTTTTCTATCCTTTGTACCAGATTGCTCCGTGCATTGTATTTGCATCATGATCAAAATTTTATATGATCAGATCAGTGTTTTATAATCAGACTATGATCAATCTAGTTTTGATCTCTTTATTACTGGACACAAACTCATCAAATTCAAACTTTGCATACTTTTCTGAGTTTGCATAGTGATCTGCAATTTTGGAAATGTGAATGAATCTTTATAAACACTGCATTTCCAAAACTCTGACCTTTTCTTATGGTTGTTAGCATCGAGTTTTTATCAAAAGAAATCTGGCTTACGGTCACTTCCAAACACGTTATCATTATGTTGGGACAATATTTCGATTTTCTAAATGACATTTTCCCCAGTTTAAGCTGGTTCTATCTTTTCAAAAATGATTCCCAGGAAGTCTCAGGCGTGCTCTCAAGCTTGACCACGCTAATCATCTACAAAATTTCCATAACCTCCTCTACCCAATGAAGATGGACATCATTGTCTTTGAAAAGTATGAGGTTATTCATTATAGTCGGCATCTTTTGAAAGCATATGTGAATAGCCATCTAAGAAACAATAGCGAGGATGTGCAATCCTATCGAGGCATTTGATGATGAGTGGCAAAGGATAGTGATCCTTCCTTATGTGGTGACCAGCTCTGGCAATCCTATTATGGAGACTCTCCATCCTTTCCTTTGTTCTTTATGGGTATTAACTCGTTCTTTGTTTTCTGATCATTTATGTATTTCACCTTTAACTTTGGAACCACATGCCTTTAGGCTCGACCCAGGGTACATGATGTAACTATGCAGACAGTTGATATTTGAGGACCTCTGTACTAACTATATAACTGGATTCAACTCTCTTGGTGTTCTGAATCTTGCATTCTCCTCCCACGGTTTGTGCTCTGAATTGATAGTTGATCCTTCAAGTCTTCTCACATTAAGCTACTTGGCTTCCTTGTGCTTTCGGAATCTCCACCGCCACGTTTCTTTTCTCAATCGAGATCTATGCAATTACATGTTGGTTTCTGCTCATCCGAGAATACATATTCCCCAGGGCCTTGACGACCTAACTGATTAAAATACTTCCAAAGGCTTGCATCTCACTCTCTTGTAATTTTCACTCCTTGCTCATCAAATCATCGCCTTTTCTTCCTCAAACTCAACTTCTTTGCTCAGTTAATTGACATGCTATATACTTCCTTCAGATCTATCATTATGTTGATGAAGATATGATATCAATGAGTTATTATTATAAAATCTTATTCTTCTTTCTGAGCAGAATTACTATTAATTCTCCTTACAATTAAAACATTGACATCATGTTGTTTCAAACTTTGATTAAGGTTGAAGTGGACTTCTTATCTTTGACTCTAGGAGTAGAGTTCTCACTTCTTGCATCATGTTTTTTAGTTCACTTTAGGATAGTCTATAAAGAAAAAAGTGAATTGCTGCTATCTTCCTGATGTTTTAATCACCACGAGAATCCGCTGAATGAAAACCACGCTGGCAGCCATCTTCGGGATTCAAGTTGAGCCATTAGTACATGCGCCATTCTGCGAAGACATTTGTCGTGGAAGTTCTTTAAACTTACCCTTTTGACTATTGACAAAGGCAACAGATTTATGCTTGCACTAGAATCACACAAACTCCCAAACTGGTTCCCCAAATTGTGGAGGTATGGTGACTTCTTGGATATTACATTTTCTATAATCTTTTTACGAATAATGGCACAAGTTCTGGGATGGTCACACTTACCTTCATCCAATTTCTGCCATGATAATAATAACATGAATTTTGCATAATGTGGCATTTGAGCTAATGTCTCAACAAAGGAATATTGATTTCCGGCTTGAACTGTTCAGGAGCTTGCTGTATTATCTAGCGGCGGCACTGATCTCAGGGGCGGGATAGGGTTGGTAGAACTCTAACTTCCTCATTTTATGTATGTTTCTTGCAACTTCTTTATAACTCTTCGGCTAACTCTCATCGATAAGCTAAAGCATTGAAACTACGTTCTACTTTCATTTCCATGCTGGATTGCTTTTCTCAACTTCATTTATGCTTTGCAACTCTTATACTCAAGTGATGGACATTGATGTGGGTTTTTCTTTGTCACTGAGAAAGTATCCCTAAGTGATCATGGTGAGGCCAAGTTTATATCTTGGGTTCAAATTCTTGAGGAGGGCATTTGTATTAGCACAAAAAAAACACAGTTGTGTTTTTCTTAAACAACTGTTCAACAGCTTACCTTTCATGGTTTCAACATTCACATTCCCCGGACATAAAATTCTTTAGTCTTTGAAGCGGATCCTTTTATCTTGATTGTCTACCTCACGGGTACTGGTGACATCGCCGGAAACCAGGTGGAACATAGTTTTGAAAATTCTAAGTTGGCCTTGGACCTTGTTGCATTCCACCTCCATATGACAAGTTTTTCATGTTTCTCGGCCCGGGTGTGTAATGGGTTTGGGAGGTTGTTTTGGGCTTGAAGTTGCCAACATGCATTTATCTTTGAACTCCTCTCACTTGGTGAGAACTTCATGTGTAAACTGGTCATTTTGCATTTCACCTTAGGCCACCCTTCCCGCGATTCCACTTCATTACAGAATGACCTCTTCTTTCTTAGTTGTTCATGTATTCTCTTAATTGCATCGAAACTTGATGATTGACATTTTGTTGAAACTCAAATACTCTATCTAATCTGTTTATTGCTCCTAAAACTGGATGGGCTCTGGTTTCTTTGGCCCTAGCTTTTATTCGATTAGTAAGCTTCTTCAACACTTTGTTTTGGTACACCTCTAAAAATGTATCCATTTGTTCCTTTAAGTTTAGTTCTATTGGCATGGTAGAAGATATCCATCTAAGTCATCTGCTCAATACCATGCATTGGACATCTCCTCGTATTTGTTTTCTATCCTCTGAGCTTTATTTGTATAAGGATTCATCTTCTTTTTGTTTGAAAGCAACGATTTCTCCTCTCCTCTTAGAGTGAAATAAGGAGAAAAATGCCTTAAATACTTCTTCTACTAGTTCTCCGGTTCACTCATTGCTGTAGTGGGACTCAGGCCCAACTTTTTTTATATATCGCCAAAAGGAAAGGGCATTGCGACAGTCACATCCAAGATTTACTCCATTGACTTTTATTGATTGGCATTAAAAATGCCATATGTTCGTTTGGATCTCGCCCGATTGCCGAATGAAGCTGGTGTTGTTGCACCATAGTGATCAAGAAGAGCTTCGATTAATTGTTTTTCTCACATTGGTGGTTGCCTTACTATTGAATAAAACTGCGCATGATTTAGCGCCGAAGGCTGCCAGTTCTAATAATAACTGTGAGATATCATTGGCTGATGGAAGATCTGTTTGGGTTATGTTCTCTCTGCCGCATTGGCAGCCTTCGATGATCTCGCTCTTTGATTTGATTGTTCATTCTGTTTTGATTGTCTAATGGAGGAATTGGTTAAACGACTCATATGCGTATGGCAAAACTGTAAGGTATAACATCACCAAGATAAAGTGAGATTACTAGATAGTTTGGTTTAACATTGATTAGCACAATACCGAACAACATACCAACGTGGATCAATATCTTGGTTCTAACTATTTTTAAGATTTTCTAAAAATTTGGTAAAAAAATATAATTAGCAATTTTCTTTTTAGTTGGAATATTGAGCCAAAAACTTCTATGTTAATCCCCGGTAGTGGCGCCAAAAACTTGTTTTGACTGTTTTCCATAGACTAAATTATTTGTTAATTTTAATTGAACCTAGCACTGAGGAACTTGAATCCGTCTAACAGTGTGAAACTTGGCATTATCTTGATTGGCAGGATTGTTTTTCCTCTTTGTTTGTCTTTGTCTCTATCTTTGGCGCGTTTGGTCAAATCACTACAGTGCTGATCAACAATGAAGACCCAGGATTATAGTCAAAATATCATTCACGGGATTGATGAGAAAATTTAAAAGATCAAATACCCTACTACTGAGAGGCATCACTATTTAAACTTCTAATCTTGATGAATAGACTAACTATCATAAGCTGAGATAAAAGTATTTTATCTACTTTTCTTTAATGAAAAAGAATATTCAAATTTAAAAGAGGGATTAGGTTTCAGAGATTTAATAACACTGGGAATGAGATCAGTGTTATGATCATCAATTTGCATAAGGTTCAAAAACAATATAATCATGAGCATGAATTAAGTTGAATTAAAAGGCATATTAGTATAGCTTTGGAATACCTCATGGCACTATACATTTCACTATTTAGAACCACAAATGTTCCTAAACCAGGTCAATGGGTCTAAACAGAAAATTAGCACTAAACCTTTCTAAGATTTGGTTGTTTTCCTAAACCGAGTACTTCCACAAACCATTTCTCAAAGGAATTTGAAGGTGACAAATATAGACGAGGACAATACAAGCGCATTCAAAATAATTGGTATCTCAATCTGCAATTTAGTTAGAATAATCACTCCAATATTAAGAGCACAAACATTCTTGCAAACTGGATGAAACCTCAAATATTAAACTAACAAATCAACAAAATACAGTTCTTTATTCCTCAGAGCACATACAATTTGTACCAGAAAGGAACATGAAGTCAAAGGAGTTTAGAACATCACCTGTGATTCATCAAAGTGATACTTAGAGTTCATTAATTCTAAAGATATCAATCTAGCATGCCCGCAAGGCTACTGCTCTCTACTCTCAAGAACTCACTTCTCTGTGTCACTCAGAGGGGTCCTGGAAATAAGAGCACAAATGTAGCTCTTTTCGGGTATACTCTACCGATACTTAGAACAATTCTTTTAAGAAACCGGTACCAGATTAGATCATTCAGCCCATTTGATAAGCATCATTTATTACTAAAAATGATAACCCAAACGATCTCTTCCCGAAAGGCAGCCTTCATATTTGGATCACAGAAGCTAATGACTAGTTGATGAAACAAAACCAAACACATGACCCCAGTATCAAAAATGAATAAAATGGGTTTTAGAAAAATTTCCAGATTCCCACTCAAGTTCAAACATAAGCTAAGAGGCTTGATATACAAAAGATCAGCTCAATATTGCAACTCGAGATAAGCTATTCAATATAAAGGAATGAAGTAAAATAAAACAAAAGAAAAAAAAAATAAAGAAGAAAATAAAAATATGTACAAAAGCTAGTTTCTCTATGTTCTTCTCACGAAGATGCTACCCTCAATGATCTCTCTCATTGATCCTTGATGCTATCTACTTTTCTATTTTATATACCTCCATAAATGTTGGTCGGGTCTGAGTAGGTTTAGGTGAAGAATTTGACTAGTTTATTCATTCTGCGACCGATCGTAGCGAGTGTCTCAACATTAGACATCCTTCTTTGTTGTCGAGCTCTGTTATGGCTTTGCCCACTGACAATTGGTGTGTAACACTAAAAGTGTTTGTCGAAAAAGAAGGATTGTGAAATGTCGCGACATATGTGCTACTCCTTTGTTTTGGCTTTGTTTTGGGAGCTTGTCACGACAATGTGACGGCATTCTTCTTTGATGATTGTAACAAGCTATTCATTCTGCGAAAGATAGGCTTTCACGCGCGCCTTCTTCTTTGTTTTGTCCGCGGCAAAACTATGACTCATGCAGCATGAGGTTCGTGACTCATATAATTGCTAATAAATTTTTATGCGTAGCAAACATTCTTTCTTCCCTTCTTCCTTTTATTATATCCACGACAATCCATTTCTATGTCGCGACATTCTTTAAGTGTTTCCTCGGGATTCTTCTAATCCTTTAATAAATGACAATGTGAAACTGACATTCTTCGGTTAATGGTTTATCGCGACAATGTGGCAGCGTTCTTCTTTTGATGATTGTTGCGAGAAAATATTTATTGTATATGAAACTTTCTTTGCCTTAACTTTTTGTTTTTAGCTAAACAAATTGTGAAATATTGGCAAGGATTCATCTAACTCGCATCTCATAATTATGCAAAATTTTCTATATGTGACATTCTTCCTTTCTTCTTTTTACCATAACAATCTTTATGTGCCCAACATTCTTCCACTATTTCCTCGGGGAATTCATCTAATTCTTTGTCGCAACATATTTTTTAATGTTGTATTAACCTTCTTATTTACTTTATTGTTCTTTCGCAGCAAGTTGTGAAATATCCACGACAAACTTTCACTTTTTTTGCATAATACGTTGCAACGGCGTGAAATGTATCGCAACGATCTTAGCTATCTTACACCATCGCGTGTGACAAAGTGGAAATGTGAGCAATGTTTCTTTGCTTCATGGGTTTATTATACCTAAAATATTTGTTGTGGCGGTGTTTGATTATTTAGACATTTCTTATGCTAATAACATTTAATTTCATTGTGACAATGATGAAATTTGTCACGATATTAATCGCTACTTACCTTAGCCACTTTTTGTTGATGTTCTTATTGATTTGCTTCTTTATTAACATTTGCAAAACACAATAATTAAAAATTCCATAATTAAATTCTCAAATTTGTAATAGACTTAAAATATGGGTTTCATCAATCATGGCATTATGGGGATAGACATCACATTTAGCATTTGAGTAGCCCTGATGTCATATCTTGATTTCTTTAACGTAAAGCGAATATTATGGAGCCACCAGAATAAGAAAACAATATTTGTTCATTCCAATGCCTCTTTGTAGGGAGCTAAACCTTTAAAACAAGTTTCTTGCAAATGCCAATAGGGCGTGTTGTGAATTTTTCAAGATAAAGTAATGCTTCAATGGCACTCTGAGTAGGAGCTTCCTAGTCTAAAATATCTTAATATCTTCTTAAGATCTAAATGATTCTATCCATAAGGACAGAAAGAAAACCATTCTAATTAATGCTAAGTGGATAAGATTTATCCATACTCAAAATCTCTAAAACCTTCTTAGTAGGGTGTTTGAGTGTGTAGAATTCAGCTAAGAACATGAATGGCTAAGGCAATACTTGGTTTGCCCAGTCTTTCATTTCAAACTAAATCTTTAAGCATGAGCTAGCTTCTCGATTTCCTTACGTGTTCCAATAGTATTTGTCATCAACATAAATGAATGTCTAAATCCATTCGATGACTTCTTTATGAACTATGAGGATGTCATCATTATTTATATATTCTTTTGAGAAATTCACTCGATCGGTTGTGATCTACATTGTTTTAGACCATATAATGACCTTTGCAATTTAATGTTATTCATGTTGCAATTTTCATTTTCTCTAATCTCAGGAATCTTAAATCCATAAGGGATTTTCATGTAAATATGAGCATTTAATGACCTATATAAATGTGTACGATCCACAGTCAGCTCATTTGCCTTAATTCAAATTTGCTTCGGAGAAGTATTAAGTAGCGGGATAATGTACCATCCATAACGAGAGAATATGTTTGATGAAATCAATATCAGTCTCTAAGAAAAACCTTGGCGGCGTAAATCTGGCTCATCTCACTACCTCATTATTCTTATATTCTCTTTAAATACGAACACCCATTTATATCATATTAGGATAA
Source organism: Tetrastigma voinierianum (assembly GCA_016808115.1). Classification (NCBI taxonomy): domain Eukaryota; kingdom Viridiplantae; phylum Streptophyta; class Magnoliopsida; order Vitales; family Vitaceae; genus Tetrastigma; species Tetrastigma voinierianum. The sequence continues at coordinate 17,544 of JAEQBH010002993.1, read as the reverse complement.
CATTTGAGGTGTCATTGCTATAGAACAAAAGCTTTCTTTTGTTGTGAGTCAAGCTCTTCAATTGCTTGTTCCTATCTTACCTAGTCTAAAGCGCTTAGAGCTTTGCTATTGACTTAGGGTTTGGATCAGATTATCATACGCGAGATAGTAAACGTTTGAAGTGATATATGGTTGACAAATTATGTATTTCTATTGCTATGTTTCCCCGTATTCACAAATTCATGGAAACTTCTATTTTATCGTGGATCCTCATCGAACACAAATATTTTGATCTAAACATTTTGTAGTGGCATTATGATTATTTGGGGCATGTGACAAGTATCTTGGGATTGTCGTCTTGAGACAATCTCTTTAGGAGTTCTGGTGACGAGGTTTCTTTATTATATTTTGTTTCAGTGGTTACATCTTTGCTGAATAGGTCTCCCATTACGGCGTTGTGGAGCATCGGCGGATATATGATCATGGGACTCCATCTTTATGGTATGTTTACAACGGGGATATCAAAGTTGATCATCAGCACGTGGTCGATGAAGCCATGAGATTATACAAAATATTGCAGTTAATTATCTTACGAACTTCAGGTGGGTTTGACTAGTGCGTGGATCTAAATATTGAAAGATCTTTTACATTCCATGTTTCGACATTCTTTTAATTTTTGGCTCTTATCTCCCCTAATCAGAAATAAGTCTTATCAAATATGCAATCGGTGTGCGAGCTTAAAATTGACCCCTTGTTATGGTTTCTAGGTATTTAGAATATACGGAGATTCATAGCCAATATATATGCCTTAGCTTTCTTGAGAGACCCCATGAGTCTTGCGTGGTTGTAGCACCCCTTTCCGGTCCATCGATTGGATCCGAACCATCCGGGATGCTAATAACAATTCTTTAATGGAATTTTTCAAAAAAATATGCGACTGAGAATCATCGACTGGGCGGAATGATAGAATCGAGGCAGTTTGCACAAACCAGTTTCATTTATCTTATCAAACATTTATTTTATGTCGTTTGCTTTTAGGGTTTTCCAATTAAGCATTTTCAAATAGTGAGCCATAACGATTTACTCTTATACAATTCGTTACAAAATGGCGTATCTTACCTTTACAAAATGATACACAAAACTATAGTTCAAAGTTTAACTCTACTGTTACTTAAAATATCCTGAGTTCAAAAGAAATGATAATAGAATGGCGGGCTATATGCCATAAGACTCTCTACCTGATAACACTGATCTTTTCTTTCTGTTTACTCGAAACACAACGCAGATAAAACTATACGCTAAGCATTTTCATGCTTAGTGGTTCTATCAGTTCTTCTGTTTCAGTTTAACATGACGCCCATTTATCATAAACCATACCTTTTATATCAAACTATACTTTATCGTATTCATTTTCACATGCTTTCACTTTACAAATCATTGATGAGTAATAAAATATGCGAACACATACGGCAATCCCATTTAACTCAAATCGCAGATTAAACATATACTACGAAGGGCGTGTTTGATTTTGTGTTTATTGATAAAGTTTGTTATCTCGCATCTACTAGAGTCCGTCATGGCGGATTTAGATTCGGTGAATCCATCCTTTATCATTTGGTAATGTGCTTACACATTTCACAATTTGTCCCATCATCTGGATGCCGATTGGTACACCCAGCATGCGATCTTCTAATCGCCATAATATCGTGGCCCGGATGCCGATTGGTGCATCCGCCCAGTGGGGCATTTGCTGTGCCATACACCGTCATGAGCGAATGCGATTGGTGCATCCCGCTGAGTGGGACATTGAACAATTTAAGGTTGCCTTCATGACCAGTTCGGTTAAACGATCTGCCCATGTGCAGTGGTTGAGTATATAAATTGGTGTTAAGATGTCAGAATTGGTCAAATTCGTTTCCACCTTTCAATTTAATCGCTCACGCTGTGATTCATTTCCGGACATTTCAAATATCACATTTGAATTCATATGCACTTTAAGTAATATCATTTCAAGAATATACTCATTCCATATAATCATTTCATATTTGTTTAGTAAACTACCAGCATGAAAAGCTAAGGATAGAAGTCAATGAACAAAATGGAAGGCTGTGAGCTCTGTTTGCCTTCCCCTTCGATCTCGGTCTAGGTTAGGTGATCCTCACTAGTCCTAATCCCAAATAACAATTCTGCCCTCTTAGTGGATAAACAATTAATGGCATTTTTTGTGAATTACAAATTTATCTTAGTTAACGATTTTAATAATTTTCTTCACTTTTATCTATGTGTTGAACCCCCATTAATCATTTATTGGATCGTAAAAAGCTGATTCTGATACAAATTATTTGAAACAAATTCGAAATATAGTTCACTTGTGAGCGATTAATACAGCCGTGACATAGGCGCCCAGCATGCCCGAGTGCCATTTGGCACCCGGCCTAGTCTTTGAAGTACCACAGTTATTCAAAATGTCAACTTCCAGCGGAAAGTGAGCCGTGCCAATCCCGACAGCAACATAGAAAGACCAAATGATGTATATCATAAGAAATAGCCAGGAAGTAGATGGTAAATATAGCTGATTTGAAACAAAAGTAGTGTGCATGTGAAATGAAAATTATTACCAACACTCAGCCATATGAGTACAGGATATCTGATAATAAAGCTGAACTCTAGGAGTAGGGATATAAATACCACAGATTGGATATTCTCTGTTAGATTTAGTCGCCCTACAGAATTCTGAGGCTCTTCACTATTGGCGATCAAATAGGATGTGGAATAAAATCAATTTAATTTGAAACAAAAACTGATTTAAAGAGTAATCACAAAAAATCTACCAAATAAACAACTACTTAATTAAAGGTGAAGTCACTAGGGATGGGATAATTATTTACAAAAGCGAGTTTGTATTTCCTTGAAAGTGCAACAATTGTAAGTTGAATGCTAGATTTGTCCAAGAGCATTGTAGTATAGCTTAGTTTCTCTTTCCCTTACATTTCTTGAATTCAGATCACATTCTTCAAGACAATCAGTTAATATTTATATGGGTGGCACTCTTTAAGATTTGATTGTTTTCTTTTCAATATATATTGTTTCTGGAGACTGAAGAATTCTTTATAGAGCGAGATAATGCAAGCCTTCTCCAATGTAATTGGTATCTGTTTCAAATCAATAAAATTTTCTATCTATGATTTAGATCTTTGCTGCGGGATCGAATCCTTTCATCAATTTGGGAGAAACACTTGAGTCAACAAATTGATACATCATCAATTAATCTCACGCCATGGGTAATTATTGATCTATCAAAGTAATTTTTCGAGGAGTTCATTAGTTCCAAGATATTAGTCTAACATACTTTACTGGTGCAGCTCTTCGGGAATCTCATCTTTTGTCACTCAGGAGGCCTCGATCGGAGCAAAGATCACGGCTCTTTGCTGGGTCTCGCTACTAATATTCGAGCAGTTCATTATATGAATAATACCCAGTACTATAAATTTGGTTTTCAAACCCACGAATAAGCGAAAAGCGCAGATCAGATAATTTGACGATTAATCTCAAACTGGGGGTGTTTAATGATTCCATTCTTTGGATTCAATCATCACGATCAAGCAAAAGTAAGAAAATGAAGAAAGAAATCAAGTGACAAGAAGAAAAAATCCAGTTTTGAGGCTTCAATCTTCCGCCTCAGTAAACTCAGTGAACTCTGGGTAAACCAAAAATCTCTTCAATAGAAATAAGAATATCAAAACTTCTCTAAGATCTATTAAAAATAAAAATGCACGACAAAAACTAAGAAAATGGCGGAGTTTAGAGAGAAAACCCATGAGAGAGAAGTCAGTTTTAGCTTCAATCTTTGTCAGAACCTTAGTGAAATCTGAATCTACATTTATCTGACACGAAATCTCTTCAATAGAAATAAAAATCTAACTCTAAAACTACTCTAGATCTAAACAAATCAAAATGCAAAAGAATTTGGAAAAATGGGCGGAGTCTAGAGAAACCGCTGAGAGGGAACTCTCCAATCTTCGCTGCCCTCTTTACCCTAAAAAGCAGTATATATATATGGTCCCTAGGGTGAAATGGACTGAAATTAGGTCAAAATATCAATTTTCGGCCTTTTAGGTTTCTCCGGCGTTTTGGTCATAAAAACAACAAGCCCAGTCTTTAGGTCTTTTAGATAATTAGTTTACGATTCTCTATTCTTTAGTCGTGACTAAGTTCAGACGACAACTTGTTTTTCTTATCTCGATTTGTCGGAGGCCATAACTTCTTCATTTTAACTGGTTTGGCGTGTAGTACTTTCGTTAGAGCTCTGATCTGCAGAATTCAGCCATGAGGAATTTGAACTGTTGATGTTCCATATTGTACAGAAAAATTTATCTTCAGGTGTATTTTTGGCCTTCTTGAGACTCGGTTGACTCTTCCTTTTGGAAATATTGTTCATTTCTTGCCAAATCCTTGTTTTTCATCAATAATCCTGCAGAATCAAGTTTAGAGGAAATTTTATGAGTTTTACATGAATATGGATATAAAATGCCAAATAGCATGAAATAGACTCAAACATAGATGAGTTTTGCTCATCAAACACAGCTTGGAAGTTTTGCTTGTCCTCGAAGCAAAGAAGAGAAAGTTGCTTGTCCCACAAGCAATGAACCTATAGAGTTCATTTACCCTTTTTATTTAACCATAGCGGGTAAATCAAGCTTTGCAAGGTATGTGATATGTGTCTCCAAGAATTACCCTTACAAGGTGTAGAGAATATGATCAAGATAATTTGTTTCTATTTAATAGTGAATTAATCTCATAATGAACAGGAATTTGAATCATGGTTCTCACTAGTGTGTGTGTGTGTGTGGTCTTCCCATATGTCAAACATGAATTGCAAGCTAGATGATTTATAAAAGAATTCAAAGATAAGTCACAGCGGATCTCTAGATAATTGTTTAAGTTCCATAGGCTTGTTATATCTCCGCTGGCGCAGGCACACACAACTCAGATCAAGTGGAATACTTTATAGCTTGTCATAAGGCTTGGGTAAGTAGTAGTTGAGTAAATAATTTAAGTTAAAACACCCGAACATACATCTTTTACGCATTGGCGACTCTGCTACATCATAGATTCTGTGACTGTTGACACTCTCAAACACCCGAAATCTTTGATTTTCTTCATACTACCTACCTCTTTGCTGTTCCCATTCTTTCTTAGCACCAAAAGCCTTTCTTTAAGACAAGGTTATTAGAGGTGCAATGTAAAACCCTTAAAGCTTTCCCTGCAAACCCATAGCGAGCTTTAAGTGGCTCTCTGGGCCAGTTGGCCTTAGGGTACTAGGTGTTGAGATACCCCTTAGGATTGCATCTGGGAGGCTCTGAGGCTAGACTCACTCCTCCTTGACTTTGTGTATTTTGCTTCTTTTACACTTGATATATTTTTTTTTTCAACTGCTCATTTCTAACCAATTTAGGTTAACTATGGAAAAATAACTCCCCAGCGCTCCTCACATTTCTCAGTATGTTTCAAATCCTCATATTATGGGTGAGTTTGGTTCTTTATTCGAGATAGTGATGTATATGAAGGTTATTGGCTTTAAACTTGGTTTTTATAAACAGAATTTTTGGCTCTTTAAGGCTCAACAACTCCGGTACTAGGAGGAATATATGCCATATTAATAAGATTCAAGCTTGAAAGGCACAATCTTTCAAAGGAGTATTTATATCATTTCTCAATTGTTGTGTTGCTTAGGATTTCGCCTCCAAGCGATAATGAGTAGTTCTGAGACCTCTGGAATAAGATTGGAGATGGATTCTCTTGACACTTCTCACTTCTAAGCAAAAACTGCTTTTCAAGGGTACTTAAGTGACCACCACGTGCATGGATTTTGAAGAGAAACCAATGTGACTAATAGCTGTATAGAGATAGCTCATTAATTAAGTCTATTATCTCTCTAATATTGTCCATATGCCCAAGGGTTCATTTATGGTCCTTATTGACATCACAACAACAGCAAAACTCAATTATCATTAACAACTAAAAAATACCAAAAACTAAGATGCTAGAAGTTAGGAAGCATCAAACAGAAAGTCATTATCGGAAAACGCTAGAAGAAATTTTCAATCTCTAAAAGTTGTCATTGCAACATGTGGGATGTGACATGATAAACTAACCAAGGCCAAACACCCCAAACTTTGGAATGAACATTGTCCCTAAATGTCTAGCAGTGAGCAAAAGGCTTAATAAAATAAAAGATTAATAAAAGAGGTTGGGAAAAGTGGGCTCCTTTGTAGTCTTGGCCACTTTGAATAAGAACCTTGATGATTTTCCAGGACATTGACATTGGTATTACTACCCCTTGATACACTCTTTTGCTGCTGGAGCCATGAGAAAGTGGCTTTGGAGATTTTCTCAAACATGGTATTTTGGCACCTTCACCTCGAATGAGTGAGGCTTTGATTCTTTAAAACCTCCTTCCAATACATGCAAATCACTCCACAATCATAGGCTGATCCACAAAGAACCCGAAAACAAACATGGCATAAAAAATTTTCTTCCATTGTAACTCCTCCTTGATGCTTGGAATGATGGATGGAAAATTGGGGTTCCAACAAGTGTTGTGGGTTTGTGATGGGTTTTTGAAACTTGATGATGGAGATGGATTAGGGAGGAATGTGTAGTTAGGATTAGTGATGGAGATGGTGAAAGTGGTTAGGGTTTACAAGGGTTGGAGGAAAGAGTATGGCAAGATAGGTATAAGTAAGGAAGAAGAAAAATGGGTTTTAAAGGTTAAGCCTTTGTTTTTGTGACTATGGTGCTGGTCACATCAGCCAATTCTGCTCAGCGCCCACATTTTTTATCAACTTGTGTACTCCATATCTACTTCATTTGAGCTCAGGTGTTGGATGTGTAAGGACTCGTTGGAAGCTCTTTCAGAATTTAGAATAACCATGGGCTGGGGTAGACCATTTGGGCTCGATGGCCACAGAGAAAAAATCAGAATGTTCAATGCTTGCATCCCGAAGTGTGATGATTTCCTTGACTCCTTAGGTTCTCCCTTGCTGTCTCTTGCCCATATCACTTGCTATCCTTCAAAAGTCCTTCATGCTTATATATTATCTCAAAATTCCTCCAATAGCAACCCTTAGTAGCTGTTTCATGCTTAAACTCATCTCTTGTCTTCATTCTCTCATTGCAGTCATGAACCTTCCAACTTTATATTTCGTTCATTGGTTCTTTCATCTCAAAACTGAGTGAGTGAACATCACTCCATTTTTTCATGGCTTCTGTTACGATAACCACTTTCCAACTTCTTGCTCGCTCTTTTAGAGCTAGTCGCTGACAACATGTGCAGAACCGAACTTATCTTGTGAAAACACTGCCTTAAAGTTGAAACAACATGTGGATTGCTCATCCAGTGATAAAAAAAAAAAACGGCGACGAATAAAATAACTAAAATAGAAAGAAGGAATGGATAGAATCCTTATTACCTAGCAAGGTTTATACTGAAAAATTTCAAAGTTTTAAGTCATTGTTTCATTGGAAAGAATTTTAGTGTTCATTGTTACAATCGTCATCTTGGAAAGCACTTCCTCTTCTGTACCATTCAACTCAAGGATGTTTTCTTTGAGGATTTTGAATAGGGAAATAAACTCAAAATCCCACTTTAATTATGGCTGCACAATTGGTTCAGCCACAATTTCTTCAAAACAGTCCCCTCTAGTGATGTAGATGTAAACACATTTATGCTTAAGGGGGACTGTTCAAACTTATGCCCTTTTGATTGAAGCAAGCTGCAAAATTTTCTACACATGGCTCTTTCTTGCTCCGTCAAAGGTAATAATTGGTGAAGATTGAACTTTGCTTTCTCCTCACCCGCATAAGAAGGTAGGCTCCCCTTGTTGATGTCAATCCATGCTTGGCCAGGAAAGAGGTAGATATTCCCTAAGTATATGAGAGAATTTTGTAGTCCCTTAATGCCCCAGGTCACTAAAAATCCATTAGGAAGATGAAATGTAATCTTCTATGAAATGTTTCAATGTATTATGACTTATTCTTCAAATTTTTAGTTTATCAATAATGACTCTTCATCATCTGGTTGTTTAGGAGTGCCTTGTTCTCAATTTCAACTCATTTCACCTTCTTCCCTGATTTTCAAGATAGGAAATTCACTTTTAACTTATTTCAAAAGGAATATCAATATTAATTCTAGTTGGAAGAAAAAATATTAATGGAAGGGATTCTAAATTTTCTGAATATTGGTTTAAATATCTCATTGACTCTGTTTTTCATTGCTTGTAAAGTGTGTTGTTGAGGCTTGGGAGAGCATTTAAATGCAGAATTTCATATCTTGGATTAATCATCTTCTTATTCCGCATAGATAAAAATCTTCTTGTGAATGCTCTTCTTCTCTCTTGAAATGTGGGATTTGAACTTTCCCTTGATAAACGTACTCTTGTTCATGGTGAGTCGTTCTGATTCTTTTATTGTTATGAAGTAGTTCGAGCATGGAGACAAATCTATCTTCCTATTGATAACACTCCATGCGTACCAACAAATAAGAAGAAAAACAAAGAAAATAAAGTACAAAATACTAATAAAAAAATTATGAAACAAATCACAACCAAAAAGATAAAAATAAAAATAAAAATTGCTAGTGCAAATTACCGTTCTTAAGTAATGTATTCTAATGGAGGAGTGAACCAACCTTGAATAGACAAGTTGAACTTGTAAAAAGATGATTCTTTGCTGTGAGTAACAATGGAGTGGATGTGTTGAAGCTGCTAAGCAGTTTGAGACGAGTGCTTAAAAACTGAAATGAAAAGGTATTATCAACACTCAGTTGCTGCAGTGCCAGATCTTTTGATAATAAAATGGACTCTAGGAGTCGGGATATAGTACCAGAGGATTGAGTTCTCTCTAGTGGAAATTTGATCACCGATCAAGGCTCTTATAACAGTAGTCCAAATAGGATGTGGAATAAAAATGTTTAATTGAAACAAAAACTGATTTAAAACTAATCCCTGCAAAATCTACTAATAAACAACCTTGTTCTACAAGGTATGAAGAGTGTCAGGGATGGAGATAACATTATTTACAAGCAGTTTGTATTTCATGAAAGTGCAACAATTGTAAAGTTGAATACTAGTTGACCAAGAGCAATGTAGTATAGCTTGGATTTGTTATATCACTGCATACATTGCACTAGTTACAGATCCATATTCCTTTTTAGGACAAATGGGTCTAAATAGCTACTTGTAAAATTTGGCACTCTTTAAGATTTGATTGTTTTTCTTTTTCAATACTTCACAACCATTTCTCAGGACTGAATAATTCTTGCCCCCCCATAGACGAGGATAATGCAAGCCTTCTGATATGGTGAGTAACCAGTCTATTAAAATTTTCTATCTCATGATTGATCTTTGCTAACAGGGGGATCAGATCCTTCATCGCAGACTAGGAGAAACCCATGATATTCAGTTGATACATCATCTAATTAAATCCTCACACCATGAGTAAATTATTGATCTATCAAAGTAATTTTCGAGTTCATTAGTTCCAAGATATTAGTCTAACATACCCCTAAGTTACCGCTCTTTCTGGGAATCTGCATCTTTGTGTGTGTGTGTCACTGGAGAGGGCCTCCAGAAATAGACAGAATAAAGTCTTTGTGGAACTTAAGCTGCTATTATTCCCGAGCAGTTCATTATATGAATAATACCAATTATATAAATTTAGTTTTCAAACCCACAAAATAAGCGACTTGCAAATCTGAATGTTCAACAATTAATCCCCAACTGAGGGTGTTTAATGTTCCATTCTTGGATTCCAATCATCCTGATCAAACAAAAAGCAGAAAACCAGAAGAAAGAATCAAGAGACAAGAAGAGAAAAAGTAGGATTTGAGCTTCAATCTTCGCCTCAACAGTAAATAAATTAGACTATACAGATACAGCATGATCTCTGCAAATGAAAGTAAGAGAGAGTAAAACTCTAGGCCTCTCAGATCTAATAAAAAATAGATACCACTGGCAAGCTAGAAAGAAATGAGGTTTTAGAGAGAGAAAACCCATGAGAGAATCCAGGTTGCTTCAAGCTGTCTTTATACAGACTACTTAGTGAAATCTGAATCTCTGTTATCTGACAAAAACTCTTAAAATAGAAGATAATCACGCTCTAAAACTACTCTAAAATCTAAAACAAATCAAAATCCTGGAAAAAAATGGAAAAATGGGCGAGTCTAGAGGAAACCCCATAGGGGCTCTCTGAATCTTCTGACACTTTAACCTAAAAAAGCAGTATATATATGGTCTGGGGTGAAAATGGACTTGAAATTGGGATCAAAACTCTTCAAGATTTTCGACTTTTAGGATTTCTCCAGGCGTTTTTGATTTTCGCGACTCTGGCCAGTCGCCACAATTTTTAGGTCGCGACCAAGTTTTCAATTACAACCTGTTCCTAGTATTCGCGACTAAGTTCTAGGCAAGCAACTTGTTTTCTTCTCCAACTTGGGGCCATGGCCTCATTCTTTCGGTTGTGTGAGTACTCGTTGGAAGCTCTTTGAATGTAGAATGCAGCCATGAGAATTTGAACCATTTGATGTTCCATATGGTACAGAAAAATTTATCCTTTGATGGCGCCCAGGATAGTTGACTCTTCTTTTGGAAATATATTGTTTCATTTCTTGCCGATCAAAAACAATCAATGATCTACAAAGCCAAGTTTAGAGGAAATTTTATGGAGCTTTACATGAATATGGATATAAAATGCACAAAATAGCATGTGAAATGAACTCAAAACATAGATGAGTTTTGCACTCATCGGTGGCACCCTTCTGCTTTATGCAGAGGGTGCCATTTTGGCACCCGGCCTGCACATGATGAGGGGCCTTGCGCTCTGTATTAGGAGCTACGCCACTGCATGGGTTTCTGTTTGTGTATAGGAACCCGATTTCTTACTGAGCTGGTTTTCTCCTCTTTTTAGCTACTTCCCTCACAAAAAACATAGATATACAAAGCATTCTGTTCATCACCGACTGTCACATGACAAAACCCATGGATGGATTAGGGTTTTCTAACCCAGCATCATTTAAAAATCTGAAGGTTTGGTTCTTACCTTAAATCACTTTACTTGAAACTCTTTTCCTTCTAACTTCTTGCAGATCTTGAACAACCATGGAGAGATTCACACAAATCTCCAACTATTTTTCCTAAAACTGTTCTCTACTGCTCTCTCTCAACGTTTTTGGCACAATGTTTGTCATAGTTGATATGTTGACATCTAATATTTCTCTAGGCCATGTTTGAACAACAATTAATCTAATTTCTCATTTTCCTTTTAATTCTTCATTTCACTTTCATTTATCCATTTAGTCCTTTAGCATTTAAGCTTATTAGCAGGCCCTTGAGTCCTCATTTTCTAGTATAGTTTTGCCTTTTCCCACTTAGGTTTTATTTAAAGCTTCAATCAATTTCTCATTTTAGCATATAATGTGACTCTGTACTCACATATTCATTCACTCACACAATTTAACATTTATCAAATTTCGGAAAAACGAAGTTTGTTAATTTATACCGGAATATATATTAAAAATTATGCATTATAAGGTATTTTTCCAGGCATCATTGGTGGTGATATAAAGCAACACATCCAAAGATTCACAAATAGGAAATATTAGGTTTTGCCATACACACTATGGGGAGATAATCGCATTATGTATTAGGCTAGATTTGGAATTAGACGACCAGTGTGCAAACCGCATGTCCCCCGATAAGAGATAGGTAAGTTTGAAGTCTTTAAATGTGAGTTGCCCAATTAATTTGATAAGCAATCAAGGACTCGGCTAGTGATATTGGTGTGGATAAAGGGCTGAAGATGCATATAACACCATTACTATTAACTAATCATGAGATGTTTTGATGAATTCATAATTATTATCCATTCGAATGGGTTTATTCAGATAATATTCAGAATTTGGGCTCTAAAGTCAATAAGACATAGCAATAAACATGATATATTCATGGATAATAAACGGACATGATTATGGGAGCAGAAGCATCAATTAGGACTATGAAATATCGAAATGGTCCTGATGCTAGATGAATTGGTCCACATATATCTCATCAGATCCGTTTAGGAAAATAGAGTTCTATTTCCAACTTAATCTGAGAAAGTTGTACTAGGTTTGCTGCACAGAAACTACAATCAGTTATTTATGAGAGAGGATTACTTTATGGCATATTACCCAATACAATTAGTCAAAGTCAAACTGTCCCATGTTTTACCTAGGATGACCCGATCACTCATGCCATAATTTGAATGAATATATGATTCTTCATTTAAACTCATCTTATTGTAGCATTAAGAAAGATGGATATATGTATATTTGTGTAATTGAAAAGAGTGACTTTGACTATTTGCTTTTGATATCCTATTGATTGAGTCATGAGGAGATATTCAATATATCATTTAGTTTGACCTCAATGCAATACATTCAAATCAAATGTATATAAAATTCAGAAAGGGTGTGTATGGATTGTGAATAATGCATCATCTGATAGTTTGAACTATAGAAGGATTAATTGAAGCTCTTCAGAAGCCCTCTGATAAGCGATATCATTTACTTGATTGTGGTAACCCTTCCTCTTTTCTTAATTAAAGTGTGAAGGAATTTTCTATCTTTAAGGATAGTGTGTGGTAGCACTATCTACCAAACAGAATATCCTCATTCTTTAACTGGAGTTTGCTATCAAAAATTTGATATAATAATAAATAATAAAAAATGAAAAATGAAAAATAGGGCATTAAAATAAATCATAACAAACCAAAAAAATAATAGATGATAGATTAAGTCTGACAGAATCTCTTAAAAACAGCAGAGAGCAGACTTTAAGAAGAAAATCGTCATTTATAAACATAAAATACGATAACTCATTATCTCAAAATCTTCAAAGTTAAGCAAAAATCTGTCATTATCAGCATTGGGGTCATGTTTACTTCCAAAACTTGACTAGAATGATGTGATTATCTTAAGAGCCTTCCCTTTTAGTCCTTTGTATTCTTTGATATGCACTCCAAAGCTGAGTGTTTAGGTGTGTTTGAGGCCAATGGCCATCGCATCATACCTATAACAAACTTTGTTTCTTATCATATTTGCCAGTTGGGCTTGGTTCTGTGGAAGTTCAGCATAGTTCATACCCTTCCATGGCCTTGAACGATCAATATTATGATTACCTTGACCTTATTTTCTCTATGGGCCAGCGGTATTTCTGACTGCCGACCTCCTCCCTCTTCCCACGTCTACTATCATTTCTATGGCTTATAACATGTGCTTGAAGCATTTCTTGTGAACCAAGTTGGTCTTGTGTTTACCATCATTAATTGGTTATGTTTTGCCACGATATTATTTAGAAATTGATTGAGAATCGTAGCATAGTTCTTAATACCAATATTGCTACTGATTTATGGTGCCAGCATGGAAGAGGTTGTTGTTATGTTTCTATGGGTTCATTCTCATGTGTTCCAGACTTTTAGCTTCAATTGTGAGACAATGCGGTGCGGGGCCCGGGGTTATCTTCTTAAAATCTTTGAAATCTTAAGTTCAATCAATCATATTGTGCTTGTGGGAGGATTATGTTTGTTTGTTGATGGCTTGATCCTTCAATGGTTTCCATAAATAGTGTGGTTTTTCGGTAAGATATTCATTTTTGAGAGTCTTTGATTGAGGTGAGCAATTGAAGGAGAAGTCGCGTTTGCCTTCTAGGTATGAGGCATTAAGGTGAGACAATAGTTTCATTTAATTTTGAGGAGGTGAAGTGAATCTCAACATCAAAAGCCCAAGTCAAGTAATTACTCTCATCTAGCCTTGGCTTCGACAAACTCACTCTTAATGTATCGAGACATTTTCAAAATTAATTATTCAAAAGAAGTTTGATATTCATCTCTATATATTGTTATCTAATTAATATAAATAAAAAGCATTACATTATCAAATCAGCAGATATTGAGGATAGGTGATTTTAGGGCCCATAAGCGAACTTTGTTTTTTGTAATGCGCTATATCCATATACTAGTTTAAAAGTAAAAGTCCATCAAAAGATGGTTCAATTTAGTTTAAAAAGTAAATGATCTAATTAAGTATTAACTAAATTGTAAAACATGTTTTGTTAACACAATAATTTAATTTAGACATAGTCATAGAGAATTTGTAGCTTCTATCATATCACATCAAAAAACTCCTTGATCTTCATATCCTATTCTGTCATGCATGGTCAAATATCTATTCAGTCAAATCATCTTCTTGCTACATATAAAGAGATCAAAATTCTATCAGATTAAAAGTGGTAATAAAATCCTTTGTAGTATATATATTCAACTATAATTTTGAAAATACGTTCATCGGTGATGAGAGTAACAAATCAGTGTATATTATAAAAATATGTTATAAAGGGGTGGAGATATTTGAAAATAAAAAGAAATGTGGTGGGATTTTATTTCTTTAGATCATTTTACAAGGTGTGATGAGGCCTTTATGACACATGATACATGTATATCGAGGGAAGGTGACGGAGTGCTTCATAATGGTCACCATAAGCAGCCGTAATGGTCCATTTTATATCTTCTTGGGTTCCGATCTTCCTAGTACATCACATGAATCATGAACTGGGGTTGTATCAAAGTGGATGAGTACCACGAATCTTCGAATCATCGGATAAATATTCGAGTTTAAATTTGGATGAATCGTGGGCTTTCTACCGAGATTGAAGAGTCACTTTCACATTCATGAATCTATTTAGTAGTCCACGTTTTATATTTGTATTATATGTTTTATTTTTATTTTTAGTTATTAACAAGTAAAAATGTTTAATTAAAAAAAAATTATATATATCTCTATAAAAATTTTAAGTATGTAAAATCTATTAAAATAAAAATTACAATATTTGAAATATTATGAATATAAAAAATAAATTATGTATAGGAATATCAGAAATCGTATAATTTACTTATTTATTATATTATTAATTATGAGGCCAGAATTTATTTTATATTAAAAACTAATCATTTTATTATGTTGGAGTTCATTAATTTTTCCAATTTAAAAAAGGTTAATATAGTTTACAAGTAATGATTAAAAATATACAAAATTACGTTAAATCAATGGATAAAAGTTTTTCAAATCTGTTTCAATATATGTATAATTAATATATTAAAAATTAATCTTTAATATGAAATATATATTTTTGTTAGGAGAGATGAGAGAGGAGAGGCAGAGATGAGAGACGAGTAGAAAGTGGGAGGAGGAGGAATTATGAGGAGGAGAGGGATGGAGTGGAATGTGGACTATATCTTGTGAAGAGTTTTTTGAGATCTCAAAATGTAGCATTATTTGAAAGCATATTTTTTGGAAGAATTTTTAAGAAAATTGTTGAATTTCTCTTGTATCTTTACAGACATGATTTATCTTTGTATCTTAAGTAACCCTCTCCTTCAGTTTGTTTTCCCTTATGTATATTTCTTTCAAATACTACTAAATATTAATTTATCTTTAAGTTTTAAAAATATAAATTCATTTCTGTTATAAAATACATTAATGTTTGGAGAGAAAAACATTATATTTTTCCTTAAAAAAATTTGATATTCCTACAAATTTTAATTTACAGAGTTAAATGTAAACACTCTTGAAATATTTAAATTAGTACTCAAATATTACTTTTAAAATGAAAAATATATATAAAAATAATGATTACTATTAATTTTCTTTGAAAGGTAAAAGATATTAATATTTTCATGTTTTTCTTTTCTTGTTGAAGAAAATAAAATTTTTAGTTTTTGTATAATATTTTTATTTTTAATTTAAGTTTGTTATTCTATAAAAAATTAATATATCTTAGTATTTTTAACATATTATTAAATATTTGACAAAATACATATATTTTTATAGTTTACTTATTGAGTAAAAGATATTTAATATATCTTTTCTTGTCAAAAAATATTCAATATATTTTATATTAAAATCTAATTTATTAATGATTTAGCTACACATGAAATTAAAATAAATTTTAATAAAACTAAAATAACAAATATTTGATTTGTATTTAAAATAAATTTTTGCTTTCTAATTTGTTAATTAAGATTTAAAATGGAAATATGATTAAAGTAACATAATTTAAAAACTGAAAGCATTTTTAGGAGTAGAGACATATGGAGGAAGGAGTGAAGATATCTTCTGTCTATAGTAATGTTAATGTTACATGTCAATTAGGTTGATAAATTTTCCAATAATGTAACATTGTATTATTTGAAGTGTGCTGGACTCATATGCTATTATACCACATCCTATATGATTATCTCTATTAAGTGTGTGGAGACCAAATTTTTACTCATAATATACCTTGATTACTAAATATAAGATTTCTTTTTGCAAAGCCTTTAGATTCAATAAAGGTATTTGTATGATCTATTTTTCTTTGCACCTTATCATATCAACCTGTTTCTTTTAATATTTTTGTTGTAGATGACTTTTTTTGTGGTTTGAGGTCTTCAGTTTTTTTTTTTTTTTTTTTTTGAAAAATAGAGCAAATCTTGAGTTTTGTACGGAAATACTTCATTTGAAAAAAATAAAAATAAAAATAGTAATAAAAATAAAAATAGTTTCGTTCCCAAAATATTTCCCAAATTGAGTCGCAAAGCCGTTGTCGTTGGCCAGCGTAAATTGAGAATTTAAAATGCGCTATCATGGTTGCGGCAATTGGATTCAATGCGAGCCCTGAGACCACTTTAAGTAAGTGCAGATTTTAAATATCGTCACCATGGTGCCAATAATTGGAAAATGAAAAGATCGCGGACCATAGCTGACATTGGTTGATAGCCTGCCAGTCGTCGCAGACGGCGACAATTGGTCTTTATATTCCAGGCATTCTTTATCTATTTTTCTCTCGCCCACTGCTTTCGTTTGCTCACATTCTTTGGTTCCATTGTGCGCGTTCTGCCATGGTTTGTTGATCTTTGTTCGAACTGTTATTTCTCTATTTTCTGCATTTAGCTCTTTGCTCGTTTGCTCCATTGCTAATAGTCGCTCTTCTTTGTAACGATATCTCGTATTGTTTGATTATATCAACAAATTTGGTTTACTTTCAATCTGGTTATTCTTTGGTGTTGCTCTGCATTCATTTTGATCGTTCTTTGATCAAGTGTATTTGGTTTATTACGATGTATGGTTTTGTGAGTGTTTGCTTTTGTTTGAATTTTGTTTACAGGTGGGTATAGTATCATGTTATGATTTGTCTGGAAGAGCTTTATCTGGACCCGGTCGACCTGTCCTCTCATGCCTCATCTTCTCCTTTCGTTCTTCTCCTGTCTGCATGCACTCCGATGCTCCTCTCAGTTAATTAGTCCCCTCTCCTCCTCTTACCTGCTCCTCTAGGTCATCCTCCGTCTACATTATTAACATCTTGCTACCGCATTCATTTTGTTGATTTATTTGTTGGATATATTTCTTTGTGAATCGGCCTTAGATATAGATGTTGTTGTGAACATGTTTTTATGATATTACTAAATTTGATATACCAGTTTAATCATCTTGAA